>CM062813.1:486611356-487103568 GCA_031772625.1 Pinus tabuliformis
TGCCTTAAAAAAATGATTTCCAACTACTTTAAGTCATCACGTGTAACATTTGTAATGCAATGGAAAGTTGACAGACACTTCTGGTTGCATCATAAATAAAACTTCTATTGAACAACAATAACCAAAGTCACTGAATAAGCAATATATTTATAATAAAATAAATATTTGCATAGACTCCACTACAATGAAATGAAAATTTGTAGCTAGCTATCCTCATTGTAGACAAACAGTGCAATTTTGTAGTCATCATCAACTAGTGTTCTTAAATGACCAAACCGAGCTGGAGAAGACATGACGAGATATGGCCGTAGACAAGGCACCCGAGAATGACCTGTATAAATGGCTGACGTCCATCCTCGAATTCCCTGACTTGGCGGTGGAATTGACGTTTCTCATAAATTAAATTAAATAGGTGATAATGCACACTGCGATAATCTCCTATTCTTAAAAAAAAATAAAAAAATTATAAAAGTTAACTAAATTAACATTTAAATTAAATTAATTAAATTGACAAATATGAATATGATATTTTTTAAATTAAATTGAAAAGCAAGAAGTCATGACTATTTTGACATAATCTCAACCCTCTATCTTTATTATTACTAAAAATATTTCATGGAGGTTAAATACCTAGCATACTTAATAATTATGGATAATTAAATTAAATTTTGAAAATTCTACTTCAAAATAGATATATCTATCAACATAATTAGTTAATTTAGAAATAAAATAACTTATTTATAAATTGAAATATGTCTAAATATTCAAATGGTTAAGTTATTAACATAATTTTTCATTAAAATTATATATAAAAACAAGGCCGCATAGCTAGCATTTCCTGCCACTTAGTTTAAATAAAATATTTTGATTGCATGATGTGTTGTAAAAAATGCTCTTAACAATAATAAAATTGTAAAATGAATTATATGAATATTTGTTTAGTCTTATTTCTTTATTGATATTTTTAATGTAATTAAATATTTTATAGTAAGCAAGAGTTATATATATATATAATATATATATATATATATATTCCCCACAAAAAAACATCATACCCAAATTATGCATAGGATTGTATGTCTACACTACACTACGTGTATTGCAAGGTTACTTGTGGTCAACCTACACATGACAGAGATTAGGTGAGAATTTGTTGCAATTATTAATCAACGAGGAGTCTCTGCCATGGAGTTAGCTTTGCTTTTTTTTCCCCTTTTACAACATAGCGAAAATTTAGTGCGTATGGAAATTATTGCGGAAGGCTTGACCAACTTAAGGTGGATGAGGATTGACTTTATTTTTATTTTTTTAATTGATGGCCTAGATTGATTCTCAAGGGAATATGCTCAGCATATGCTTCGTCTCAATGCTTATCGATTGTATTGTGCTACAAAGTTTGTTAGGTTGGATTAACTTTTAATAAATTTAAAAAATTAGATTTGTGCCAAGTGGGCTCCCCACTAGGGATTTTGAAAGCATACCTAATTTTAGGAAAAAATGCCTTATATCTTGGTTGTAAAGGATAGAAACTCTTAAACGCTTATGTTTTTTATCATGACCTAGGATTCTTAAGGTTAAGTAAAATCAAAGTTTATAATAATATTTTTGTTGCAGCAATTTTTTTTGTTATATATTTATCAATGGTAGATACAAATGAAGCCTTAGGTTATATCAACCACATTAATATTTTTAATGTGGTTGTACTAGTTTTATTTTCTTTTAAAAATACCATAATTGTGTATAAGTGAAAATGAGATGATCTTTATTTTTATGATAAGAATATAATTGTTTTTATTGATGTGATTTAATATTTAATATTTTAGTAATTAGACTTTTAATATGTTTTGAATTTATCAAAGAATTATTGTTTTTTAAAATATTTTTTAGATGTAATTATTATTAACTTGAAAGTCGTAGTGAAAGGATTTTATTATACTAAAATGCAATAAATGTCAAATTAAAATTATTTTGAATTATTAATATATTTTAATTTCACAATCAATAAGTTTGTTATTATAACTCTTTTATATATAAGAGTATTTTGTTGAATTAGTTATTAGTAAATTTCCAAATCAATAACATTATGTTGTGTGGGTGGTTAGTATTATGGTTTGGTAATTATTTTATGTTTACAAGGTCTTGATTAATTGATAGGATTCATTATTGAGTGAAAGTTTTAAAGAACTTTATATCTTGTTGACTTTTTTCATTACAACAAAGTTCTTAGACCTTATTAAACATCTAAATCAATAACTTCATTATTGAGTAAAAGTTTTAAAGAACTTTATATCTTGTTGAATTTTTCCATTACACCAACATTTTAGACTTTATTAAACATCTAAATCAATAACTTTACATCAAGTAAACCATTAGTCATATGTTTAATGGCAAGTTAATCCACTTGGTTGATTTTTAAAAGTGCAGTGATTAATCCAACTTGATTGATTTTTCATAGTGCAATGAATTCCAGATTCAATAATTCCAATTCCTATGCATTCTGCTAGGTATTTATTGATGTGTTGTGAGTTACATAGAATGGGGTTATAAACACCCTTTCTAGAAGAAGAAAAAAGATAAGATAGAGTGAATAGATACTATTGAATTTAAAGGCATCTAAAGTCCAACAACCTCCTTACAATGGCAGTGACATTTATTATTCAATATATAGATAATATTGAATTTAAAAACATTTTAAATCCAACTACCTCCATTTAATAGATATATAATAATGGTGGAATTTATTATTTCGTAGCAAGATGCTCAGAGCTCATCCATACATTCACTATATATATCTCACTTATACACTAATAGCAAAGCAAAGCCATAAATAACGAATATGCTTGAATATCGTCAGCTCCTATTTCAGACCCTATAGCAATATTAATGCGGTCTGACATGGGGCCAATATAACACGATACAACTATAACGCGATACAACACACCGCGCGATGATGAAAGAGAAAAAAAATAGCGATGTGTTGTATCGTGTTATATTGGCCCATGTCAGACCGCATTAATATTGCTATAGGATCTGAAATAGGAGTCGCCCTTGAATATCACACTTAATTGAATTGGATTTGAAGTTAATTGAACTTTGACCATTATATATTTAGCAGAGTCATTAATAACGTATATGCTTGGTATATACAGTGAGAATTGAATCTAGTTTAGATCTGGCTATTACATGTACCTGAATATTCATTAATATATGTGCATCTAAAATAACTTGAATTGTGACAATGGGCCGAACCACCAGATTTGGGAATTTTGCAGAGCAGGTTTTGAATTTATGGATGCGAGTTGTAGAGATAGCCATGTATCTTTCTATCTTGGCTGGGCAAATGCTAGAGAATAATTTGGAGTGTGATGAATGAAGGATGAGATTGAACAAATTGCAGGCCCAGTGGTTCGTCGAATTTGGGCTTCACCTTGTCATGTGAAGCGAAGCGTTGCATGAAGGTTGTTGTGGATCCCGCTGACTGCACCAGGGGTGGACGTTGAGGTAACAAGCTCTCTATTTTACACCGAAATCACATATTCATTATGGGGGCAATTTGTATCTGGGTAAAATGGTTTCACTTTTTTGATCGGACTATTTTGGCGTGAGTTGGTGGTGCACTGTTTTCTTTTCTGGACTACCTACTGTTCTTTCATTTACTACTTTTTCCCACACTTTGACTGGGATCTATTGTTTCTCCCCTGTTACTGCACCTCCTTTTATTACCCGCACTTGAAGCTCCATCTACGACCATTCCTCTGAGGGTAGATTGGCCACTGATTTGAGGCTTATCCATATTTCCTCCCTTGGACATGCATAACATCCTCACATCTGAGATTCTCCACATTATAGTCATATTTATTATTGTTATTTACATCGTATATTGCATCCTATGTGATCAATTGATCTTTTTTCGACGGAGACCTTATGCATCTTTGGGTAGACATTCTCAAGATTGTTTGTCCCTCTTCGCAACATGACAATGGGTCCTCCATAGAAACCACTGACCACTCAATTCTCTGGCGGAGGTGGATTGACTCCATTATTACCTGACCTTGCAAATTTTTTGGCTTCAGATGCTGCAATCGATGGTGGACATGCCCTGTACCACCTCTGGTTCTCCTTGCATATTCTGCAACTAGTTTTCGCTGGGGTGGCCCACTGTTTCTGATGATACTTACCAGAATCCACATGTTCACAATTTTTTGACCATTTCAAATTAGTTTGCGGTTGCTTAATCGAGGGGTTGAAGGTGGCACTTTACGAGGCAACATTATTCAACCATCCACAATACATTTATGCCCTGCCACCTTTTGTCATTTCATCCTGATTGTTGGACACCCCAGCTGTTCCCGGGTTCGTATTTCGAGATTTCTCCTTCTACAAAACATTAGCTTACGAAATTGGGATGTGGATCAACGACGGGGTGGTTGTGGATTTTGGTGCCATGGGTGCTACGTATTGATCTTTTTCTTGGGTGGACTTCCTCCCAAGATGATTTTTTAATTACTACCTCCGCTACTACCATTTGTTTGGACTGTCGATATCCCACTCCGTGATCTTACCTACCCCGGCCACTCGTACTTCATTACGTACCCTGCCTTTTCGCGCTGGACCGGATCCCCTTACATTGATTATTTCAACCTGGGGTACTATGGACCTATCAAAATTTTTTAGATTGGACACCTCAGAACATGAGGCTTACATCCTCGCCACCCTGGAGGCCGCGCTGACACGTTCACCTGGCCCTTCTCCTGTCCCACGTCACACTCAGCAGAACACTTTCTTGACAACATGGATCGCCTCGACAACTGTTTTACCTAATGTGCTCACCTGCCTTTCACACTTGCTTACGGGAACGATCCAAAGGTCCCACATGCGGATCCACCACATTCTACAGTTCGCCACGACTTCCCACGGGCCCTAAAACCAAACCACGACGCTGGGCGATCGAACCTTCACCACATACTCAATTGTTGAGCTTTGGCTATGATGTTCTTTTGGACCTTGTGATCGGCCTACAGAAACAGGGACTGGTGGGATGTTGGTACTTTTCAGATATGTAGAAAGTGGAGATGCGAACATGGGTGGAGACTCCGTGGAAATCATTACTCAGCTACTCTCCCACAGCTAGCCGCCTCATGAATTCTTGGTACAATTTTCAATTTTACACCACTTGGACCTTGAGAAAATCCACAAGCTGTCGTGGGGTAGGGGGCGTGGATTCTTATCACTACACCCTTGGTATATTGGATTTAACATTCTCCGCGATACCCCTCTCAACAAGTTGATATGGGTTAAAATGTCGGGTCTTCTTATTGAGTTCTAGACTAGAAGGGTTTTTAAAGATATTGGAAACACCATTGGCGAATTTGTTTATGCGGAGTCGAAGGGTTTGGGGACTAGATATAAGAGGGTTGCATGGATTTCAATTGAATGTGGTTTATCGGGGGCCTTCTTAAGCATATCGATTTGGTCTAGGATAAAATACATATCCACCACCGGTTGGATTATTGGTGCATTCATTTTCAGTGCCTGTATTGCCACCACACTGGACACCTCTTAGCACAATGCCCTCGGAGACACAGGAAGAATGGGGCTATGGGTGCTGCAACTTGGTTTGATAAACGTATTGGATGGGTGGATGAACAACACCGTGGCGGAGGGATGGATGGTTCCACCTGGAATTTCGCAAACATCGTCCTCGACAACCAAGTACCTCCCCTCACTCTCATCTCACATCTTCTGATGTGTTTTCAAAGGAATCCCCTTTCCCCATGCCTCTCATTGCTTGTCCATCCTCCCTTTTCACTTCCCCCCTGTCTCCTTTGCTGCATGAACCTTAACTGGCATCCCCAATTCTCCTCCCCTCCCGACACGGATGATTCTGCCTCGCCCGCCCTTGGTTGCATTGTCGACTTCTAAACCTTTTGCGTCCCAATCTCGTCTTTCCTTGCTGAGAACTCCAGAGAATCAACCACTCCCTACCAACCCGACTTCCATTGTCTCACCACACTCCCCTCGGTTTCCTATTTCCTCCCCCAGGAATTCAGTTGACAACGATATTGAATTCCTATTATCAAACCCAACACTTGACCTGAAATATTTGACAATCCATCAAGAATGCCTTGAGACCTCTCCGACCATTAGCCCCAACTCAACTCTTAAAATCACTGTTCGATTCAAGGAAAAGGGGGGAAGCAGACATTTTCGTGGGTGGACCAAATTCAAATCAATTTCTTTTATTGATTCTGCCTTCCTCATAGATATCCCTATTATTTCCTCTTTCGATCCTCGAGCCCTTAGAGCAACGTTGCCTATCCTCCATACAACATGACCCTTTGAGTTTAACTCAATATGCGAGGACTGGGGGACTCGCAAAAATTCCTCTCCCTTGTAGAAATTTTCACTTATGTTAAACCCCTTATCATTTTGTTACACGAATTCATGACGATTTCTCAAAGGGTAGTAGAATACTTTAGGAAAATGATGTCGGATTGGAATACGGTGGATGTTGACTCTATGAGGCTCTTAAGGGGACTGGCAACTCTTAGGAATCTGTAATGGATGAATTTACGAGCATATAGTTGTTTTGCGGGCATACTTCTCTCTGGACGACTCAGGGGATTGGCCGGTCGTCTACTCATCCTAAACCTATATGATCCATACTGGGATAGGTCTAATTTTTGGAACATAATGGAATCATCAAACATCATAAAAATTGGATCCCTCATTGTGGCAAGAAACTTTAATGCCACCATTATGCTGGAAGAATGCTAGGGCTCAATTTGTAGGATGGATCCACTGGCAGATCGACTCAAATGTATTTTCTGTGATACTAATTTGATGGATATTTGACCATGAGCAGTTGTACCCACCTGGCGCAATGGCAGGGCCACATCACAACATATTGGCAAGCGAGTGGATATATTCTTGGTTCACGAAGGTCTATTGGAGAGAATGGGTTTTCTTCAGTCGGAGGTTCTGAAAACATACATCTCTAATCACCTACCCATCACATTACTGTGGAGGAGGGAAAAGTTGTGCTTGGGTATGCCCTTTAATTCAATTGGGTTTGGATCGAAGATGCAAACTTTAACTGAGTGGTTCGGGATTTCTGGGTTCACCACAGGAATGTTGGTAACCCCCCCCATGTTGGTTATTTATGGAAAAATACTTGCTTTAAAAGTGGAAGTAAGGAAATGGGAGTGTAAGAAAAAAAAGAACTTGATTAAGGAGTTAATAGTCTTAAAGAGTAGTTGGAAAAATTGGGTAGGAGACTGGATGTTGGGAATCCTACCCCAGATCTCATTGGGAGCATCAAGGAATTGGAGGATAGGAAGCAAAATATCCTCCACACACAGGAGGTCACATGGAGATTGAAAAGCAGGGTGTTGTGGTTAAAAGAGGGGGACATAAATACAATTTTTTTCCACATGTATGCCAACTATAGGAGGCAAGTCAATACCATTTGGAGTATTAGAAATTCAAGTGGAAACATGGTGCATACCTTCCCAGAATTTTAGAATGCAGCAGTAACTTTTTTCGAGGACACTTACAAAGCAAGAGGGAGTACATATATAGAGGATGAGATTTGGGGATCAGATTCATATCCCACCATGTTCAATTCAAGAAAAAATGAGTAGTTATATAGGCCAGTAAACCTGGAGGAAGTACAGTCTGTTCTAAAATATTTTATGAAAGATAAATGCCTTGGACCATATGGATGGATGGTTGAATTTTTCCTACATTTTATAGATCTGGTTGGACCAGACTTGGTGTAGATGGTAGAAAAATCCAATCTGGAGGGGCACATCCCTGGGGCCATCAACTCCACATTCATTGCACTTATACCAAAATACAATGAGTTGGTCTCCTTCTCAAACTATAGAACCATCTCACTGTGTAATCTCGTATATAAACTTGTCTCTAAGATCATCACACTCAAGATTAACAATACCCTTTCCACCTATATCTCTCCAGAGCAATATGGCTTTTTACAAGACAAATTGATTCATGATGCAGTTGCTACAGCCCAGGAATGCATGCACTCCATTCACACTAAGAAAACGGAAGTTGGACTTACAAAAAGCTTATGACAATGTCAGCTGGAACTTCCTCTGCATTATTCTTCATAGGATTGGTCTGGAGATGCAAAATATTGATTGGATTATGGCATTCATCACATCTATTAATTACACTGTCATTATCAATGGTTATCTAACAAAGTTCTTTGGTGCTGGTAGGGGACTCCGCCAGGGATTTTCACTGTCACCATTTCTATTTATATTGATCATGGATGGTCTCAGCCATAAAATAAAAATTCTTGTTTGGAAGACAGCTTCCGTGGGCTCTCTGTTGGCCGCGAAATTAGAGTTTCACAGAACTTTTTCGTGGATGACATACTGGTTTTTGGTATGATTTCAAGGATGAAATGGGCTACTTTGCATTATATTTTTTGCAGGTTCAAAAACGCTTCAGGACTCCTCATTAATAAGGGAAAATCCTTGATATTATTTGTGGATGGTCTATAGGAGGACATTGTATATATTGCAAATCTATTTGGAGTAGATACCCAACCAATTTGCTCTGGTTTAAAATATTTGGGTTTTAACATAAAGCCAAAAAATTAAAAAGTCAATGACTGGTGGTGAATTGTTGATATATTCCACAAAAATATTTCTGGATCGGAACATCGATGCTTAACTCTAGGAGGTAGAGTCACACTCACACAATTGGTCCTGCAGCAACTTACGGTTTACTAGGCTCATCTCTTTTGTCTCCCTGCTACAATTATTATAAAAACAAATGGTATTATGGTTAAGTTTATATGGGCAGGATCTGGAAAATAATTCAAATTCCATCTAACCAAGTTGGAAAACCTCACCATTCCTACGAGACTAGGAGGCTGGGATATTCTGAATCTGAAATACTTGGATGGGCTCTTCTGATCAAATCCTTATCGTGCGACTTATTTGGTAACTGTCTGTGGGGAGACATCATCAGATCAAAATATTTAGGGGGTATTAAGGTGAGACACTGGGTGAGAGATAGGCTCATCGAAAGACCTAATGGATCCACCATCTGGAGCAGCTTCATTAAGATTAAATTGTGGCTCTTAAAGCGAGCATGTTGGATATTTGGCTTGAGGAAGGAGATCATTATTGGCAGGGACCATATCCTGAGTATAGGGATTGAGATGCACTACACATAATCTCTCATACACAGTCTAAACACCAGAGGGTATTTCTACCTGGCACATGCGATCAAAACATGGAAAGGTATTACACCAATATGGAATAGGGCAGAGGAGATTGGATTGATTGGAGAAGATGTTGGAAGCTGGGATAGTTTGGTAAATTCACTGTGCATATCGGGCATATGCAAAGCTACCTTTGGAGATCAGATTGGGTGGGACAGGAGGTTACATAGGGTTACTAAATCCATTTCGGACACATACCTGTACATCTGCTATTCCACCCTCAATATTCAGAACACTTACTGGTTTGCCAGATTCTGGAAGGTCTAGGTCACATACAAGAAGATTCTATTTACATGGCTAGCATGGAAAAATAAGAATTTAACTTGGGAAAACCTGAGGAAGAGAGGCATCTATGGACCTAGACAATGTGTCTTTTATAGATTGAAGGAGGATGATAATCTACACATCTTGCTACTATGCCCAAGAGTTGAACAAGTATGGTCTAGGATCTCTTGTATATTCTCTTTCACTCACATTGTACATGACTCTATTGATGCATGTTTTTCATGGTGGAGCCAGAGGCCCAAAAGAAATATGGCTATTCCCATTGTGATTTTTTGGGAAATGTGGAAAGAAAGAAACTCAATTATTTTTGAAGTCAATACTCTCAATGTAAATCACATCATCAACAACATAGTTTCTTGGTTGGGGCCTTTATTGCAGACTAATCCTATGCATAATGCAGTTTCGAATAAAAAAATTGCCCCGAATATATCCTTCCGAGAAGGGTTTTTTGACAGTGCAAAACAAGGTGGGAGATGTGGATGCGGTGTGTGGATTCACATCAATATAAATCAACACTATAGAATACATTGGTCTGGAGGTAACAAGACTAATATGAGCGCTGAAGCCATTGCACTATGGGGATTATTGTGGTTTGCTAGTTTCCTCGATATTCCAAACATGCAGATTTATGGGGACTCACAGGCCATTATCAACCATGTGCTGGGATCGGCCTCTATCTCCCATCGAAATTTACAGGGATGGCTTAGGAACATTGAATATCTAAAAGGAACTTTTCAAAATATTAATTTCCAACATATTCACTGAGAATTCAATACAACTGTAGATGATATGTCAAAATAGGGCATATTGGATCCTCTTGGAAGCATGCATATCACACTTGGGATGGGCTCCTCAAATATGGATGTTGGATTCCTACCACGGCCTGGATAACATTTTTTGTTTTTATGCTCCACACAGTTTCTGGTCAATGTCGACATCAAATACATTTTGACTTATTCTCTTCTATGTTTTCTTTCACAGACTTATGTTACAACTTATATGTTTACTTTTTATTAGGTCTTAATTACAATAGAAAGATAGTATTATTTACTTATTTGGGTCGCGACCTGGGAGGATCCACAACCTATATGTTTTGGTTTTACATTGCATTATATTGCACGGTGTATCACTTGAGATCCACTCCTCATATGATGGACTATTTATGATGCTTCCTAATAAAAATGATGTACTGGTTTTTATATTCCTTAATATCAACCAACATTTTTTTCTTACTAAAAAAAATAAAAAAATAAAAATAAAATAATAATAATAATTCAAAATTCATATGGTGGATCTCAATGTCTCTAATTGAGATTTAAACATTGTTTATTATAATATTGAGATTTGAACCATTCTTATTATAACATATGGCTTTGCCTACACTTCCATGCTTTATACATCCCTTTAATAATGCTAAAAAATGTTCTACATCATAAAAATAATTGAACGTATATCATGGTGATGAAGCACGATGGCATTGATTGTCTTTTCGCAATATCCCACATACATTTTAATAAAAAAAGTGAAACCTTGAAATCATGAACATTGTTTTGGCTAACATGGGCTCTCGCAGTGCATGAATAGTGTGATATCATTAAATGCATGGATCTAGAGCAGAAAAATTTATGACAACAATATTTTTCTAGTGTCCTTCATTTTACGTTTACATATATTCATGAAATGTCATTTAATACTTTGAAAATATCATGGAAAGACTAGAAAATGAAGGATAAAGGCCATGCCCTCAAGTTAAATCAATGTATTAACTCTATAAATTGTATGTAGTATAGAGGACGCCTACAAATTCATTTAAGCAAAAAAAAAAGAAGGGAAAACAACTTTACATTTTATAACGATTAAAAATGGACTATAATACATCACAATATTGATGGGTACTCTTAATTTTTAAATATCAAAATGACAATTACAATATTCTCATTCCTGTAAAAAATGACCTTTCAAATTTTTTTAATACCAGTCAAATACGTTAAAAAATCCAAAAAACGTTCTTTGTAACGTCATTTCAGGCCTGAGTGGAATTATTAATGCCTATGTACGTGGTTGAGGAAGGGAGATCATACGACCACATCTTGCAATGTGAACCCATTGAAATCATGGCACGCCATTTCATCTCTGGCTCACCTGTTGGCAATCATGAATAGTGAAATAATCCAAGCAAGCCTTATCGTCGAGACTTTAGCTCCATAATTTCTTTTAAGTGAATTTTCTGTAACTAACAAGATTAGGAGGGTTGATCAATGAAGAGGCAGGTTTTATCACTGTATCAGGAGAAGGGAATTAAAATGTTGGAATAGAGATACGCAACACTGAGGAATTCACTACAACGAGAAATTTCATGAAAACTAGTACAAGCGACTGCCAACGAATAATCAACCAGTACGATGAACTGACTTCCATTGAATGCACTAACAACCATATTGCCAAGTACAATGATGGCACAATAAGACTGTGATTCAAACCAAATACTTTAATGTTAACTTTGGTGAAATCTAATTTAATTTTTGGTCAACTGTCCAACTAATTGAAAGTCAACACAAATCAAATACGTTATTACCTGCCTTACAACAGGGATAATAAGGAGAAAAATTATAATTAATAGAAAAACAAAAACAATATATTAAATAATTAAATACTTATTTGTTAGTGTAAAATTATATATATATATATATATATTCTCGAGGGTTAGCTCAAGATTTATAATATCCATATTTTTAATTGGAAAGCATATTTGTATTATATAATTTTGCATTTGGTTTATATCAAATACATCATGGACTACAAACTTAATTCATCAAAGTTTTCCAATGTGGGGGAAAGGGGTTGGTTAATATTTTTCCCTGAGAATCAAGAAGAACATAGGTATGCTTGGGGTTTAGGTCACAATTCCAACAACATTTCTTAAACCTAGGCCTTATATCAGGGTGTGAGGCAAATTGTGAATATGAGAATTCAGGAGGTGATTGTTTTTGGTGATTCCTTGAACATAATTCACCATTTATATTCAAGATCTCTCCCTTCAAATTCAAAGTTAAGTTAGATTTTCAAGTGGATTTATCAGTGGTATTAGTGTATCCCTTGAATTAAATATCTCCATGTTCTAAGATGAGAAAACTCCAAGGTTGATCACATGGCTAATTTTGGGTCAAGGCTAAATCAAGGTGAACTTTGGTAGTAGGGGGAAAAGGGGTATTACCCCCTTCCTTGATAGGGGCAAAAGGGGTGGATGCTTTGTAAATTTTGGTTTTTGTTAGGTCAGTGTTGGAAAATGTACAAGTGGAATATTGTAGATATTGTAACATTTTGTTCAAAATCTTCATGGCTAGGATTTTTTATATGGTCATTGATACATACTCCATTATGACTCTGTTCATTGGTTTCAACTTGCTTATGTAAATTATGTGCCTATACAAAGCTTTATATTAGTATGTTTTAATATAATAGCTATTCTCATTTCTTGTTAAAAAAATATCATCAAAAATTTCCAATTGCTTTCTCCTTTACAATAGGAGTACATGATTTTCCTGAGGAGAATATATCTGAGCAACAAAAATAAGGGTTTTGTAGGTTAAACCTTACAAAATTGTTGCAACAAAACACAAAATTTATAGCGCCAATACTACTAGGGAATATTTTTAATATACTTCATCTTCAAATAGGGAATTATAACAAGCTTGATTTGACCATTAATCTTTAATTCACCTGTCTTCAATTTACACCCCTCATTAGCATACTTATCTACTTGTTTGTTGAAGTCTCTTACAACATGGAAATATGTTTTGGATGGGATATCTTCCACAAATTTCCTGTTTCTTTTCGTGTTTTTTTCCCTAAATTTCTCCTTTGGAAGGGGGCCTTTAACCATATGATGCAGGATTAGAAGAGAACCTCCAATAATTGTAAGTGTGTCCACCTGATGTTCTTTGGCTAACAAAAGTCCCTGGTAGAGACCATATATATCTACTTGATTATTTTATGACTAAGACACCATGAGTGCCTTAACACTTTGTCCTCCTCAGAGCCACATAATACCTCTCCCCTCTTGCCACCCTTAAATTTTTTTAATAATATATTAAAATTTGATTTTTGTATAATTAAACTACGTTGAAAATTAAAAAAAAAACATAAAAAAGAAAAGAAATTAAAACAATTCCAATCCATCATAATTTAGATAAATATTTTTTAAATAATAATAATAAAAATAAAAATTATTATAAAAAATATTTGATTAAGATAAATATTGAAGATAGATGTCTTTGGGATTAATCACATTATCAGGATTTGGTCTACGTTTTGAACCAACTAATGTGGTCCATCTTTAGGACAAGGTGAAGAATCAATCGATCTTAAAGAATAAATAGTATGGATGCATCATTGCCTAGAATCAACTGTTGAAAACTAGCCGTTGGTAAATTAGTTAAATTAGTTAGTAAGGTAAGTAAAATATTGTTAATTATTAGAGGTGGGGAGTTATTTATTAAAATAATAAAATATATTTGGTTAAAAACTCCACATAAAAATAAACATAAAATATTAAAAATAAATATAAAATACTTAAAATATTATATATTTAAATTAGTTAATAAGGTAAGTAAAATATTGTTAATCATTAGAGGTGGGAGTTATTTATTAAAATAATAAAATATATTTGGTTAAATACTCCATATAAAAATAAATATAAAACAATTAAAAAACAATTAAAAGATTATGTATTTATTTAGAACTTGGCTGTTAGGAATAAATAAATATTATATTAATTTTAATAATTAATGAAATGGTTAAAATAAAATATATCTATTTAAAACTAGTTATAAAATCTTTTAATGAATAAGGTAAGTGAAATATTATATCAAAGTCTTTAAATCTATTTTTGAGTAAATATTCTATTTTAATGTTTTAATAACTAATTAGATATTATCAATTTATAAAAATAACAAAAATTATCACGGGCCAACTTAATCCAAATAGATAAAATATATATCTAAGATCAAGGTATAGAACTCAAGCTAAAGAAATGGTTCTATAAATTAAAATATAAAAAATGAAAAAGAGGTTACTTATTAATATTAAATATAAAAAGTTATATACATATATTAGATATATTAAGTGACCTAATAATAATATTGCACAAAATAAAAATTAGATAAAGACTCAAATTTTATAAAAATTCAGAAAAATGAAGGTTAAGAGGGGAAACAAGATAGTAACTAATATCTAGAGGGTTACATAAAATGAATAAAAATGAGGAAACAAGAAAAAATTGTCATGAGTAAAACTAACGAAGAAAACAATAGTACAAATAAAATAAAAACCTAAAAATAAGCTAGAAATAAAAATAACCAGGGAGAAGAGAGGGAGGAATCAAGAAGTGAGAGTCGAAATCCAACTCTTACTTAATTTCCAATTGTCATCCTATTAAGATTTTTGGCATGCCTTTCAATCTCAATCACTTCCCTCAGCGTCCTATGGTGGAAGTGATCAAACCTGACAATGAATTTGGATTCTCCAATGTAGACATGGTGTTTTGTTTTCTCTTCATGCTCGGGTAGGGTTGATGAGCGGGATCGATTGTGTCTAATATATGCAGCATGCTCATGGATTCTTTGTTTAATAGACCTACCTGTTTTCCCAATATAGAAAATACCACAGGAGCAAGGAATTAAGTAGACGCCCTTCGTATCCTTAGAGTCAATAGAGTCTTTAACAAATCCCAGAAAATTCTTAATGGTATAAAGAGACATGAACGAGAAAAAAATAATTTATTGTACAAAATATATGATTAAAAGAAATAAAAAAAAACTTAATTAATATATATACTACCCAAAAGTATGATAAATTAATTAAATAATGGTAGATTAATTAAAATATTAATAAAACATATATATTTTTCATATAACTTGTAACGAACAAATCATAAATATTGATAATTAACCATTTTCAACTAACTTAATTATCAATGATTAGTATTTTTAACTAATTACTTTCCACTATTTAATAATGAGTCTATTAACCGTTAACGTAGTTAATTTATAAACAAAAATAACTTATTTCTCATTTAAAGTGTTTCTAAACCTTCAAATGGTTCATTATATATATATATAGTTTGGTGGATATTTTAAGTAGTTAGATGTTTTGAGGTGTTAATTTATAAACAAAATAACTTATTTCTAATTTAAAGTGTTTTTAAACCTTCAAATGGTTCTATATATAGAGTTAGTTAGTTAGTTTGGTGGATATTTTAAGTAGTTAAATGTTTTATGTAAGAAATTTTAGTGTTAATTCTTTTAGATAGCTGATTATGTTGTTGTTTTTCACTTGTTATTCCTTTTAAGTGACTGTTATAATCAGTACAAATAGATTTACACGCTACTATCTAGGAAATGTAGGGAAGTTTTCCGGGTTTCAATGTCACGTTTTCTTTGAAAAAAATATAGATATATATGCATTTAATTTTAGTCCTAAGGGTTGGTTCAACTAGTTTCCCCAATGTTGTTGGACATTTGGCTAGTAATGTGCCAACGAACACTCAATTTAAATCCCTCATAGTCTAAACATTATAAAAATTAATACTTTTCCAACTGCTCAAAATAATAATAAGGGAAACTTACAGTTTTGGCTGATAGGGCAAGAATCAATTTCAATTAATGGAATTGAAAATATCAATAATTAACATTGCAAAATCATGTTCTAATAGGGATGTTCAAGAGTGTTGGATCCATTTCATTTTTCTGAGAAAATAAACATATTTTTATTTGAGATCAACAAATACAATACTCAGATGCTCTAGGCGTAGTCCATAATGGAAAATCCAAAGATAGATCTCTTCATAATCTTTTCCTATAAGAATACATCTAGAAAAATCCACGATATTCACAATATCGAGTATATTATCTATCAAGTAAACAAACATAGACTTAAGAGTCCCTAATATAGTCATGTTACAATTTCAAAAGAAATTTAGAAATCATTTAATGTAAACTGACAGATGGCCACTATATGGTCATCTTGTACTTCTTTGAACTATAAAGCTCAAGCAGTTGAAGTTCTTCCTTTTGAGAGCTAATATGCACTCTTATTGTGCTCCCTATACACATGAGTACAATTACTCTAAATAAATTGATTAGATAATGCTTTTAATTGTAGTGTTAGAAGAAGGAGAGGGACATCTAGTTAATGACCACAAATGAGTTACACATAACCTAAAGCTTATCAATCCCTCTGTCTAAAAATAAAATAGTAAATAATATAAGGTCTTGAAATTCCCTTGGTTTTTTGTTTTTCTTCCTACATTACCATTGAACTGAACTTTGCGTGTCTTTGTAAAATATAGAATGAAGTCAAAATATAGGCCTTAATAAGCCCCATCAAAAATTCCCTAAGATAATGACTTATCCATCTATACTACTAAAAGAATTTTCTATTTTTAACACTCGATTGACATTGTAATATGCAAATTAATAAAGCATTAACCTAGATAGGTATATGAAAAGTGGGCATCATCTTCTCTTCAAATGAAGTAGCATTTATAGCTATCCACATTCCCCAGAAAACTGTAATGCCTCCTCCCACATTTACCCACTTTCACCAGTTTACCTGGGGTAAACACAAGCTGAGGGTCACTATGATAGGACTCAACCTCCTTTATGACCTTAAGGAAATGGAGTTGAGAACTTGAAACCTTATTGAATTCCCTCAGGTGCTACAGGACCTCCAGGAGAAACCCAACTCCTCCATGAGTCCAACTGCTGAGATAACTCTCTTTTTCACTGACCTAAATCCCTAATTGCTCCCTTGCCAAGGCATGCCAATGATTATAGCCCTCTAGTTGCACTAATGAGCTTGCATGAGTGCGACTTTAGCCTTTTTCTGCTAGTACTATGCCAGCGACTACGAGAATAAGGCTTTTTTCCAAGGCCAAGACCTAGTCGCTGCCCAGAACTCCATGAAACTTCTAGAACTCATAAAAGACATGAAGACAACACTTCTGATAATAAACTTGATCAAGGGCTTGACTGGACCTTCCCCAACCGAGGCTGACATTCCATCAAACACTTGGTAAACATACAACCTACACGTCATGAATGCAAGTCTAAACATAAGGGGCTTAAAACTTATCTAATGTTTAACAAGAAGGATCATTACCTTCTCACAACATAAGGGGCTTAAAACTTATCTAATGTTTAACAAGAAGGAACATTACCTTCTCACATTAACTGTCATAACATCAATTAAGTCTTGCATTAATTATTCATTTAGTTACAAGTAAAAACATTGAAAGAGCCATGGCTAAGAACTGCCAAATAACCATGCTTATAACTAGCATATAAACAGATAAATAACAATGAGAGAACAATCATTAAAGCCACATAATAACAAGTACATTTACTCACAAAAGCAAGAGAAACTTAGCTATTATTAAATATAGTAAAAATCCAACCAGGTTCGGGACTTACCCGTACCACCCGACCATAGATGGGCTGAACCAAATCTTTCTTACAACTAATCACCTGTTGAGAAATCTAGGGCATCAATAGTTAGATGATTTCTCTACTTATGATAATTGCTTGTGATAGACTTTTTACTTATTGGTTACGATCTTCTCTTCTTGAGTTATTAATGTGTTCTTTTTCATCAAGACAATTACCAAATCATGAACAATACAAAGACACAATAAATAGGATTTTCATCTAAGGCCAAAACCTCTCCCTCTTTGAGAGGAAAACCCAAACGAAAGTCTTCTTATAGAACCTTCAATTGACGAATACCAAGACCACGATAAAGACCCTTTACTATAGAGTCCTCCCAAGACCAATTCACTAGCCTCCTCTTCAACGCTTCTCTTCCTCTTCCTCTTCTTGACTTCCTTCAGATTATCGACCTCTTCTTGTAGGTCTACAACCATACAACAAAAACCCTAGATGACTTTCGCTCCTTGAATAGTCTCCTAAAGAGAGAGACTCGTTACACTTCTACTCGACTTCTTATAGCGAAGTCTTCCACCCAAACAAGATCACTTCAATGTGACTGCAATCCTTCAACCTCCTCTTGACAACTCCACATCTTCTACCTTCACACGTGAGAGGGTAAACTAGCCCAAAACAGTCCATAATGTTCTTCACTATCCTTCCTTCTTGCTTCACTGATGTAGAGGCTTCTTCTAGTATGATTTGCAAACTTATATGAGATACTTTCTTCACTGAATTTCTTGCTTCCAAATAAGGTCGAT
The DNA here is from genome assembly GCA_031772625.1 of Pinus tabuliformis. NCBI lineage: Eukaryota > Viridiplantae > Streptophyta > Pinopsida > Pinales > Pinaceae > Pinus > Pinus tabuliformis. Next base: position 486,630,145 of record CM062813.1, read on the forward strand.
CATGGGTATATATAGTCATTGGTTCATGACTATTTAGGCCGACATGACCTTTAGAGTAGTTCGACTTCACCTTTTTAGAATTATCCCTTCATTGTAGACCGACTTGAGGGAGGGCTAGTGACATGGTATTGGAGTGTTACTTACAAAGACAAGTATGACTCTTTACAATGTGTAACATGCCTTCATTACATTGTAATGAATCTTTAGACTTTTATGACTAGATGAGAATATCCATAAGAGCTCTCAATGGGAGCCTCAACTAAAAATAAAATTTCTTGCTCATGAAACCCATGATGCAAGCATTATAATAATATTATTCTTTTCACCTATTACATAAAATAATAATTACATGTCATTATGAAGACTGAACCTAGTTACACTTTTCAACACTCCCTCTTAACTAGGGAGGTATTCATAATGGTACTTGGTCATTCTCAATCCGAAGGATTTCTCATAAGAAGAATCATATTGGTAACCCATTTGTATAGCATCATATCAACCAACATTGTCACATAGCAAGGCCTTGACTAACAACTCTATCTCTCCACAAGATCTGAGCTCAATGCTGGCGAGACCAATGATTTATAGACACTCACATCATTGTCTCTCTCGGAACATACCCCATCCGGGTTCTCAGGGTGTGTTCTATCAGAACTATTCTTATATTAGATTCCTAGTCCTCAAAGAATATCGTTCCTCCACGACTACCCTTATCTTGGATGCCCTAGCTCATCCTCAAAGAGTATCAGATGCCAAATTATTACCAAATCCTCCATTTTGTCTTCCCAAGTGAAGACCAGAATGAGATGTCTATCTCTCCATCTCAATTAGGGAGGATATATCTATTCCAATAAAGGAATGTACTCATTCATACAAAAGGAATGTACCTAAGCTTCCTCTTGGCTTAGGAATTTCCAAGTTTCTTCCAGTAATAAATTTGCTTCCAGGCTCCCTCTTAATTAGGGACCTATAACAACTCCTTAGGTGGAGATGAAAAGACAACGAGCTACTTGAAGAACTCCTTCCTTCAATGTCATGAATTTCTTTGTCACAAAGTCTTCATCTTTTGGGACTTCTTCATAGGGAACAAACCATCCATCACTTTCATCCATGAGTCAGTTATGTCATCATTCCTTTCATCAGAAATTGATCCATCAATCTACATTTGGCCTTGCTTCATGTCATGCTACCTTCTTCATACTATCTTCTTCAAAAGGATCTTTGTTGGGTCCCTATAATACTAGTGATTACCCCATTAATATTGTAGTTATACCCCTTATTAATATTGTTGTGCCCCTATTGCCCCCATATTGTTATTACTGTGCCCCATAGAATCACTCTATTATTATTTTTGTGGCTTTATATTATTATTGTTAGGTCGGCTGGATTATATTGTGACTCCTTAGACTCCTATATATAGAAAGGAGGTTTTGTCATTTGAATCATCCAAGAATTGTTCATTTATGTAATGTAAAGGAGGTTGCCCCCTCAAAGACGCTGAATTATAAGGCGTTGATCTATCTTTTCTATCTTTTCTTGAGCTGGTTCCATAATATTTGGTATCAGAGCTTTGGATCTAGGGTTTCGCTGCTCCAAACATGTCATCCTGGAATTTTTGCTATGAATTTTTTTCTACGACGTTTCAGAAGTTGCAAAAAAAAAAAACATTTGAGAAGAAACCGCGCTGAACCTCGGGTCCGAATTTCAGAGCTTTTCGTGCTATATTTGCGAAGATATGATCTGAGGAAGTTGGTATTTTTGCAGACTCCGGAATTACATTCCAAACAGGTGACCTGGGGAAAATCGTCATAACTTTCTCTCTGGGGATCGGATTGAAATTTCGTAAGAAGATACAAAAGAGGATGGACTGTACTTTCTTGTATGCATTTTTCAGATCCAAAGGTTGAAACAGTGACTCGTGGCACGTCGTACAAGTTCGCTCTACTGAACTAGTCTATAATCAAGTCACTGTGGGAGATTTCACATAACTCTTCCTTGGATAATCCAATTTGGGTCAGACTTGTGGAATTGGAAAGAGGACATAGAGGGCTACTGTAGATCACAAATTCAGAACTGGATGATCCGAAATTACAGAGATACATCAGATTCAATATCAAGCTCCTACAAAGTGAAAAAAGGTGTGTATTTTTTTAAATTTTTGCAAAAGATTGGTTTGAAAAATTAGTTTGAAGGAATTCAAAGGGCATAGTAAAGCATTATTATTGGTAATTGATGCCCCGAGGAAAGAAAATGCAAACACCTAGTAGGCAACCTGAAAGCTCTAGCATGACCCATGAAGAAGATGAAGAAATGCAACATGATATATCAAAATTACGAGACCAAGTGCAACAATTGTCACTTGCACAAAAAGGAAAATAATCTAAGATGGATGGTTTAAAGAAAGATGTAGAAGCTAAGATGGATGGTTTAAAGAAAGGCGTAGAAGCTAAGATGGACGATTTGAAGATAGATTTGAAGACAGACATGGACGAATTGAAGATAAATATGAATAAGTTGCTACAAGAAATGGTCACTAATGGTGAAAGGGTAGTAAAGGAAACTCATGATGACAACAAAAGAAATGTTAATCATGATTCCATAGACTCTAATGTTGGATCGAAGACCCACCATATTCCAAAAATTGATATGAGGAAGTTTTATGGCAAGGATCCTGCTGCATGGATATTACAGATGGAGCAATTCTTCGATCTCAATAATGTGCAAAACACACAAAAGGTACGTATGGCAACTTTATATTTGGAACCAAATCAGTTTGTATGGTATCAATGGCTTTGCTCTCGTAAACAATTTATCACTTGGGCAATTTTTACGGAAGAATTGATAGCACATTATGAGGATACAAAAAGCAACACTTTTTTTAGCAAATTGATAAGTCTCAAACAAAAGGGTTCAATAATGGAGCACATTGAGGAGTTCCAAAAATTGAACATAAGGGTAAAAGATATTCCAGAGGAGCATATGATTGATGTGTTCATAGGGTCTTTAAAGGATAATATCCAACATGATGTTCGCCTTTGGGAACCTGATTCATTAGAGAAGGCATTCAGGTTAGCAAGAAAAATGGAAAACAAAATTATGGCAACCAGGAAGCATACCACTCACAACTATAAAAACGGAAGTGTTGTTGCCCCTAGTCTTCCACAACCTATAAGGTTGACACCACAACAATTGGAAGAAAAAAGAGCAAAAGGGCTTTGTTACAGTTGTGATAGCAAATACACTAAAGGTCATAAGTGTGCTGAGAAGAAATTATTCTACATAGATTGTGAAGAGGAAGAAGAAAAGGAGCAAGAAAGGTCAAAAGAAGAGGATATACTCCAGGAACAAAGCCTAGATGAAGAACAAATAAATCTGACCATATCTTGTAATGCATTGGCGGGAATTACCACTCCTCAAACCATCAAGATAGAAGGACAAATCAAGAAGAAAAAGGTAATAGTGTTGATTGATTCAGGAAGCACCCACAATTTTATTCATTGTAAGGTAGCAAAAGAATTGAATTGCTTCCTATATCCAGCACCAGAGTGTCAAGTGATGATTGCAAATGGAGGAACAATAAATTGCTTGGAAAGTGCCATAATATCAAGCTATCCATGGGAGAATATGTATTGACTAGCCCAATGCTTTCCATTCCAATGGGAGGTGCTGATGTTGTACTAGGAGTCCAATGGCTACAATCCTTGGGTACAATAGCTTTTAATTTTCAAGAACTTTTCATCAAATTTTCTACGGAAGGAAAGGAAGTTGAATTAAGGGGTATTGCAGGGAAACCAGGAAAGATAATCAGCTCTAATGGTATGACAAAGCTTCTAAAAAAGGAGCAAAGAGGTGTAATTGCACAATTATGTTTGCTAGATGTTTCCACATCGGAATCATCTATTTCTCCAGATCTCAAAAAAGTCCTGGACAATCATTCCAAGGTATTTGAGACTCCCAAAGGTCTCCCACCTATGCGTGATCATGATCATGCTATTCATCTGATTCCAGGAAGTGTTCCTCCAAACATCAGGCTGTACAGATATCCCTATGTCCAAAAGAGTGAAATTAAACGTATGGTTGCAGAAATGCTAGAGGCTGGTATAATTCAACCGAGTCAAAATTCTTTCTCTGCTCCAGTAGTATTAGTGCACAAGAAGGATGGATCATGGCGCATGTGTCCGGATTATAGGGAGCTCAACAAGCTCACTATTAAAGATAAGTTCCCCATTCCTGTCATTGATGAATTACTAGATGAATTGCATGGATCAATTTACTTCACCAAGTTGGATCTTCGTTCAGGATATCATCAAATCAGAATGAAGACTGAAGACATTCCAAAAACAACATTTAGAACTCATGAGGGTCATTATGAATTTTTGGTCATGCCTTTTGGCCTTACCAATGCACCTTCAACATTTCAAGGTTTGATGAATTCAATTTTCAAACCATTCCTTAGAAAATTTGTGTTAGTATTTTTTGATGATATACTAATCTACAACAAGTCTTGGAAGGATCATGTTGAACATGTTGACAGGATGCTACAACTATTGGAGGAGAAACAATTATATGCAAAAAGATCCAAATGTTTCTTTGGAGTCCAGGAGGTGGAATATCTGGGTCATATTGTATCTCATGAAGGAGTTAAGGTAGACCCTAGCAAAATTAAAGCCATTAAGGAATGGAAAATCCCCACATCCATAAAAAATTTGCGAGGATTTCTTGGGTTGACAGGGTATTATCGCAAGTTTGTTAAGAATTATGGGAGAATACAACACCTCTAACAACATTATTGAAGAAAGATGCATTTTCATGGACTCCGGAAGCAACAAAGGCCTTTGAACATCTTAAAGAGGCAATGTGCCAAGCACCGGTCTTAGCTACACCGGACTTCACAAAAACCTTTATTGTGGAATGTGATGCTTCAGGAAATGGAATTGGTGTTGTTCTAATGCAAGATGAAAGACCCATTGCTTTTGAAAGTCGTCCAATCAAGGGAAAGTTTTTAAGAAAAGCTATTTATGAGAAGGAAATGTTGGCAATACTCCATGCACTTAAGAAATGGCGACCCTACCTAATGGGAAGACACTTCAAGGTAAAAACAGATCATGATAGCCTTAAATACTTTTTAGAACAAAGATTATCCTCTGAAGAGCAACAAAAGTGGGTCACAAAGATGTTGGGTTATGACTTTGAAATCATCTACAAAAAAGGGAAGCAAAATGTGGTGGCAGATGCACTCTCAAGAAAGGATGAGGATGTGGAAGCATTGTTGTGCGCCATTTCTATTATCCAACCAGATTGGATAAACGAAGCAAAGGAGGAATGGAAGAATGACGAAGAAGTGTGGGCACTTATTCGAAAGTTACAACAAGATTCCAGTACGTCTGATACATTTAGCTGGCAAAATGATTCGTTATGGTACAAAGATCGCTTATACCTCTGTAAGAATTCCCAGCTAAAACAAAAGATTCTTATGGAATTGCACACTTCTCCCTTAGGAGGGCACTCAGGATTTTTAAAAACTTACCACAGGGTTAAGAAGGAATTTTTTTGGGATGGCCTTAAATCAGATATTCAAAAGTTTGTTGCGGAATGTTTGGTTTGCCAACAAAATAAAGTTGAAACAATTAAGACACCAGGTCTATTACAACCTTTATCCATTCCAAGCCAACGTTGGGAGGAGGTTTCAATGGATTTTATCACAGGTTTACCCAAGTCTGAGGGAAAGAGTGTCATCATGGTGGTAGTTGACAGACTTACCAAGTATGCACACTTTTGTGCATTATCACATCCATTTAAAGCCAGTACAATTTCTACTGCATTTATGGAAACAATTCAAAAGCTACATGGAAACCCAAAGATTATTGTAAGTGACAGAGATCCCATTTTCACTGGAAATTTTTGGACAGAATTATTTTCTTGTCTTGGTACTCAGTTAGCTCATAGCTCATCTTATCATCCTCAATCTGATGGGAAAACTGAGATAGTAAACAAATGTTTGGAAGGATATCTTCGTTGCTTTGTATCTGATAAACAGACACAATGGGTCAAATGGTTGCCTCTGGCTGAATGGTGGTATAACACTTCCTTCCATACAGCAACAAAAATGACCCCATTTATGGCACTTTATGGGTATCAACCACCATCCATCACATCATATTTAAGAGAAAATTTTAAGGTTCAGGCAGTGAACATCACATCGAACATCAACAACAAGTCCTCCAACTCCTAAAGGATAACCGCGTGTTGGCACAGAATAGAATGAAACAACAGGCAAATCAACATCGTAGTCCCTCAAGCAAGCTAAGAAGGATAATAAATTATCACCAAAGTATTATGGTCCGTACAAGGTGTTGCAAAAGATTGGTACTATGGCATACAAATTGGAGCTTCCTTCAGCTTCTCGATTGCACCCAGTTTTCCATGTTTCATGTTTAAATAAGGTTATAGGCGACAAGCTCCCAATTCAAACAATATTGCCAGAACTTGACGAGGAAGGAAAAATTATATTGGAACCAGAAGCAGTCATAGAAATAAGAACTTGATAGCTACGAAATCGATCAATTTCAGAGTATCTTATCAAGTGGAAGAACTTATCCGTTGAAGATTCCACATGGGAGGATGAGAATTTTATGCAGAAGTATCGAGAACTACTCAAGCATTGAGGACACCACTTTTTTGAAGGAGAGGGGCATGTTGGGTCCCTATAATACTAGTGATTACCCCATTAATATTGTAGTTATACCCCTTATTAATATTGTTGTGCCCATATTGCCCCCATATTGTTATTACTGTGCCCCATAGAATCCCTCTATTGTTATTTTTGTGGCTTTATATTATTATTGTTAGGTCGACTGGATTATATTGTGACTCCTTAGACTCCTATATATAGAAAGGAGGTTTTGTCATTTGAATCATCCAAGAATTGTTCATTTATGTAATGTAAAGGAGGTTGCCCCCTCGAAGAGGCTGAATTCTAAGGCGTTGATCTATCTTTTCTATCTTTTCTTGAGCTGGTTCCATAACAATCTTACATGCTTCTACATGGTCCTCTGGGATGACATCCACAATTCTTCCTTTGGCAGTCCTGCATACGCCCATCCAGTTATTTGTTCAAAAATAAGAAATGAAAACTTAAATCAAAATTACCTGTGTGATGGTATTTCATCATGACATCTTCTAGTTTGCATCAGCATCATGCATACATGTTGACATATCTCCTAAAGATATCCATTGTCAAGGGTCTCCATCTTTTTCAGACTTCCATCAGAGTCTTCATATCTTTCCGAGAGATTTCCTAGTCAAATCTTCTAGTCCTTGGATGTTGATTGCCTTTTCCATGGTTGCATAGTCCACGATCTTTTCCTTCCTTTCTTCACATATTTCAATTCCCAAGAACTTCCAATCAAAGTTCCTCTAATTACTGTCAACCACATCATTTTTATATGAGGACATATAATGCTGATTTCATCTAGTAAATATGCGACCCAAGCATTCCTGCATTCTTTTTAGGGAGGGGGTCCTCTCTTTTGATCATGCTCTTAAGATAGAGCATTAGTTCATGATATCTACAACCATATGACATGATTTCCATAATATCAAATGTAAGCACACACACCTCATCTTTCCTTTGGGTCACCCAGACTTCCTCCAATAACTTCCTTCGAATGAATGAGTTTCATTCCCTTGATTTGCTTCTCTATTATGTCATCATACCTTTATTCCATGAATTCCCCAAGTTTTGAATTCTTGATGAAGCACTTGTTTCCGCTCATGATCGGTGAACCTTACAATGAAGATTCCATCAAAATCTTGAGGATATTGCATATCCTTATCCTATAGATGTCACCTTTTGACTGATGTATGAGGAGCCTTGTCCTAGATGACCTCTTTCTTTGATCTTTCAATGAGGTTTTCAAGAGCTATATCCTACATAGGTGACTGCCATATATTTTGTTCTAGACATCCTTCTTCTAATGCTTCCTATCTATAATTTACACAACAAAAGAGTACTTTTAGTGAAGGAGATTCTCTAAGTCATAGTAGAGCTATCTCACTTTCTCCTTCTTAGGTTTCTTCATCTCAGGTCCTTCCACTTCTTTGGTATTATCGGCTTCTTCCCCATTTCTTTTATTATTGTCCCTTTTATGTTTAGGACAATCTCTTCTATAGTGCCCATATTCTTTACATCCATAAACTGCACCTTAACCATGTTCTTCAGTTTCTTTTAAGGACCAAATTTACCAAACTTTCCTTTTATTTTAGTAAATGTTTGACCCCTTTCACTTGGTTCTTCATTACTTTCTCCCTTCAATCTGTCTTCTTCTTTCTTGCATAGAAGCCACAAGTTTCTGATTGGGATACCTTTTTCTTGTTCATTAGTTAATGCATTTAGAATAATGGAGATCATTTCTTTATCATATATCATCTCTCCTAGATCTTGCAGTTGAATTCTTATTTGAGTTTCTTTTGAGAGACATGTAGATATCCCTTCATCCTTTGATACCTCCAATTTGTACAGATTAGATCTAAGTGATATGATCTTGCTTATCGCACTTTTAGAAAATAGTTCTACTAGCTTATCATATCTCTCTCTTGATGTCTCCAACTCTACTATATAGGGAATGAGGGGATCTTTGAAAGATTTCTTAAGAATCTCTTGAGCCCTTAGATCCCTTTCCATGTATTTAGATAGTGCTTTATCTTCAGATGGTCTGGAGACCTTTCCATGGACATGATCAATGACTTCATTTACTTAGAGGATTATGTCTATCCTCCTTTTCCATGCAAGGAAGTTCGATGACCCAACCAACTTATACATCTCCTTGCAATATGAAGTCATTTTATTAGTTTATAGAAGAAAATATACTTACTTGACAAGTGAAGATAGAATATTTAGCTTGATCCCTTTGTTGTTGATGATTGATGAAGATGTCTTAATGATTTTTGGATGACCTTCTTTAAGGATAAGGAAGTCCTTGCTCCACTGAGGAGGAGACCACCTTAGAACTTTTTTTATGACAATGTCTTTAGCCTTCTAGCCTTCAAGATACTTTGAATTATTTGGTGGTGAATGAGTGTAGTTTAGAAATGATTCTAGGGTTTCGACTTTCTCTCTGCTTCCTCCTTGACGATGATTCCAAGAATCTCGTTGAAGTGGATTTCTTTGATATAGGGTTTTGGTATGCTGTAGATCTTGAACTTTGATTTGGTATTCTTTGTCTCGCTTTGATCCCTTTCTTGATCCTTATGTGTCTCCTTGATTAGATGCACCTTCTTGACTTCAGCACTTAGCTCTGATACCATGTTGAGAAATATAGGGCATCGATAGTTAGATGATTTCTCTACCTACGATAATTGCTTATGAAGTCTTTTTACTTCTTGGTTACAATATTTTCTTCGCGAGTTATTATTGTGTTATTTTTTATTAAGACAATTACCAAATCATGAAAAATAAAGAGACAAGAGACACAGTATATAGGCTTGTCATCCAAGGCCAAAACCTCTCACTCTTTGAGAGGCAAACCCAAACGAAATTCGTCTTATAGGACCTTCAATTGACAAATACCAAGAGCATGGCAAAGACACTTTACTCTAGAGTCCTCCCAAGACCAAGTCACTAGCCTCCTCTTCAACGCTGCTCTTCCTCTTCCTCTTCTCAACTTCCTTCAGATTCTCGGCCTCTTCTTGTAGGTCTAAAACTCTACAACAGAAACCCTAGATGACTTTCGCTCCTTGAATAGTCTCCTTAAGAGAGAGACTCGTTACATTTCTACTCAACTTCTTCCAGCGAATTCTTCCACCCAAACATGATCAGTTCAATGTGAGTGCAATCCTTCGACCTCCTCTTGACAACTTCAGATCTGCTACGTTTGCACGTGTGAGGGTAAACTAGCCCAAAATAGTCCACAATGATCTTCACTATCCTTCCTTCTTACTTCTTTGATGTAGAGGCTTCTTCTAGTATGATTTGTGAACTTATATGAGATATTTTTGCTTCACCGAATTTCTTGCTTCCAAATGAGGCCAAGCATGGGTATATATAGTCATTGGTTCATGACTGTTTAGGCCAACATGATATTTAGAGTAGGCCGACTTCACCTTTTTAGAATTATCCCTTCATTGTAGGCCAACTTGAGGGAGGGCTGGTGACAAGGTCTTGGAGTGTTACTTACAAAGATAAGTATGACTCTTTAAAATGTGTAACATGCCTTCATTACATGACAATGAATCTTTAGACTTTTATGACTAGATGACAATATCACCAAGAGCTCTCAATGGGAGCCTCAACTAAAAATAAAATTTATTGCTCATGAAACCCATGATGCAAGCATTACAATAATTTTCTTCTTTTCATCTATTACATAAAATCATAATTACATGTCATTAGGAATAACGAACCTAGTTACACTTTTCAACATCACCCCCGTGCCATATTCCAAGGATGAATGTGGGATCTCATGGAATATACCAATCCATAAAAAACTAATGGAATTCAGAGGTTAAACCACCTCAACCCTCACCATACCATGATCTCACCTAAATTGGTGTCGAGATCACAAAACCAGACCAAGCTTGGACGCCTCAGAATTTCTTCTCTAACACCTTGAGGAATTTTCCTGTCTCCACCCTCAGGGTTTACCATGTATCCCGCCATTACCAGTTAAGGGATTCCTAGGAATTTAAAAATTTTCCTGAGACCACCTCACCTAGATCCACAATCTTCCGACAATCCAAAAATCAAACCGAGAAAAGTCCCATCACACCATGTCTATCTGGAAAGGGAAAGGAAAGGCTAAAATCCACTGTCGAAACCCGACAAAATCTATTCCAATGACAACAGAAAAACCAAATATCAACATGCACATACCATACATGTCAAAACTAGCTAGGAAATCACATATGCAACCTGTTGCCTGCAAGTATTCCTACTGAAGCTTCTTGATCCAACTTTTCCTTGATTGATCCTTGCTTTCCTTGTCCTTTAGTTTGTTGCTTGATTTCCTTCTCCTCATGGTGCTCTTCTCCTCTCTGAGACTAAGTCCAAAATTGAACTGACAAAAGGCTCCCAACTGATGCTCTGATGTCTTTTTATTATTCATGCCTTTAATTTCTTCAATTTTCCATTATTTTCCTTCACTTTCCTCCTCACATGAAACCCGTGACCTTTCACCTTCCTTTTCTCCTAATTTCCTTTATTTTCATAAATAAAATGTCAATTAATGCCTCTTTGCCTTTTCAAAGCCTTTTCTATTTCCTTTGCCAATTTCCCCTTAGACATAAACACAACAAGTGATGCCCACTAGGATATTTTTCCCAATCATTCATCCTAGAATAAGTGTCCCTTGACCTTGGTCTTATTTTTCCTTTATTAATTTTTATTACATGAACTTTTAACTCGGGGTTGTTACAGACCCCTTCCCTCTAGGGGAACAACATCCTCAGTGTTCTATGACACCTATAACAAGCAAAACCATTGAAAAGAAAAGCACACTGCCCATGGAGCTTTATAACCAAATTCGTTGTAGTATTTACAATGAACAACATTCTCAAAAGCAAAACCATAATGAAAAACACGACAACATGACAATCATACCGCTTATTGGAGCTTTATAACACAACTCATTGTGGTATTTACAATAGAAACCATACATAAATATGTACAAACATCAAAATTGCTTTGCCTCAATTGATAAACAATGAAGGATGCATAGCCTTCATTTGATCATCCATCTCCCATGTAGCTTCATCGGGCCCAAAGTTCTTCCACTGCACTTTAACTTGCTTGATTGCTCTGTTTCGGAGCATGAGTTGTTTTTGCTGCAATATGCACTAAGGTTTTGGCTAGAATTCTCCTTCTGGTTCCACCTGCAATACAGACCGATCAATAGCATGATCAACATCCTTTACATATCTTTTAAGCAATGAAACATGGAAAACATCATGGAATTTCACTGTCAGAGGCAATGCAAGTCTGTAGGCCACTAGTCCAATCCTCTCAAGGATCTTGAAAGGTTCACAATACTGTGGTGCCAACTTGGCACATGATCCAATCCTTAAGGAGCACTTCTTGGGCTTGATGCGCAAATACATATGCTCACTAACCTAAAACTCATTAACTGCCCTGTGCTGATCTACATAACTCTTCTTCTTGTCTAGTGCTTCCTTTAGATTCTTCTTTATAATCTACATTTCTTGTTCCATGTCTTCTAACATGTCCGATCCAATAACTACCCTATTCATTAGATCACTCCAACTGATGGGAGTGTCACAACTCCACCCATACAGTGCATAAAACTGATTCATCCTCTGTGAATCCTGATAACCGTTGTTGTAAGCAAACTCAACTAATGGAAGGTACTCCTCCCATTTTCTCTGCTGATGCATGACATGCATCCTTAGCATATCCTCCAGTATCCTGTTGACCCTATCTATATGTCAATTTTTCCGGGGATGATAAGCTGTACTAAAGGCCAACTCTATCCCCAAACCTGCAAACAACTCCTTCCAAAACTTGGAAGTGAACATGACAACGTTGTTTGACACAATCTTCTTCGAAACACCATGCAATCTCACAATCACCCTGATGAAGACCTGTGCTACCTCACTAACTGAATAAGTAGTCTTTACTAGAATGAAGTGAGCTACCTTTCTCAACCTATCTATCAAAACCATGATATAAGCATGCTGCCCCGATGTCCTCAGAAGACCTGTAATGAATTCCATGTAAATGACCTCCCATTTCCATTCTGGAATCATAATAGGTTGAAGCAATCCACCTGGATGCTTACACTCTGCCTTCACCTATTGACAGTCCAAACATCTAGCCACGAACTCTGCCACTTCCTTCTTTATATTCAACTAATAGTAGAACTTCTTCACCCCTATCAACGTCTTTTGATATTCTGGGTGACCTAAATATAGTTTTACATGAACTCCATCAAGATAAGCTTCTTGAGCCCGCTGTCATCTAGTGCATAGATCATGTCCCTTAATCTCACCAAGGCATCTACTGTGAGATGATACTTCATATCTTGATCACCTTTACCCTGCTACCATAACCTATGCATAAGCTCCATGTACCTGTCATCCTGTTGTCCTACCTATAAGATCCGATATTATAAATTTGTCCCATATGAGCTCACTGTTACAACACAGTTGAATTGAAATTTCCTACTGAGAGCATCTGCAACCCTGTTCTCCTTAGCCTTGATGTATTTGATCTCGAAGTCAAATTCACTAAGGTTAACCAACCATCTAGCTTTCTTGGATTTCAAATTCAGTTGGCCAAACAAATATCTCAACCCACTGTGATCGCTCATCAACACAAACCTCTTGCCAAGAAGATAATGTTTATACATCTTCAAGGCATGAATAATAAATTCCAAACTCAAGATCATGAGTCACATAATTCTGCTCATGCTCATTAAATTTCCTGGACTCATAGCATATCAAGCGTCCCTCCTACATCAAGAATCCACCAAGTCCTCTATTGAAGGAATTTGTACACACCATGAACTCTTTATCTGGATCTGCAATCTTAAGAATTGGAGCATTTGTCAACAATTGCTTCAACTGCTCAAAATTGACCGCACACTCCTCTGTCCATTCAAACTTCTTACCTTTCCTCTGTAATGATGTAATGAGATATGCAATTATGGGAGAATAACAACACCTCTAACAAAATTACTGAAGAAAGATGCATTTTCTTAGACTCCAGAAGCAACTAAGGTCTTTGAACATCTTAAAGAGGTAATGTGCCAAGCACCGGTCTTAGCTACGCCATACTTCACAAAAACCTTTATTGTGGAATGTGATGCCTTAGGAAATAGAATTGGCGTTGTTTTAATGCAAGAAGGGAGACCCATTGCTTTTGAAAGTTTTCCAATCAAAGGAAAGTATTTACACAAACCTATTTATGAGAAGGAAATGTTGGAAATGCTACATTCGCTAAAGCAATAGAGGCCCTACCTAATGGGAAGACACTTCAAGGTAAAAAAAGATCATGATAGTCTTAAATACTTTTTGGAAAAAATATTATGTTCAGAAGAGCAGCAAAAATGGGTCATAAAGATGTTGGGTTATGGCTTTGCAATCATCTAAAAAAGGGAACCAAAATGTTGTTGCAGATGCACTCTCAAGAAAGGATGAGGATGTGGAAGCATTGCTTGGTGCCTTTTCTTTTATCCAACCAAATTAGATAACCGAAGCAAGGGATGAATGGAAGAATGACGAAGAAGTGTGGACACTCATTCAAAAGTTGCAGCAAGATCCTAGTACATCTGATATATTTAGCTGGAAAAATGATTCATTATGGTACAAAGATCTCTTATATCTTTGTAAGAATTCCCAACTCAAATAAAATATTCTTTTGAAATTGCACACCTCTCCCTTAAGAGGCTAATCAGGATTTTTAAAAACTTACCACAGGGTCAAGAAGGATTTTTTTTGGGATGGCCTTAAATCTGATAGTCAAAAGTTTGTGGCAAAATGTTTGGTTTTCCAACAAAATAAAGTTGAGACAATTAATATCCTTGGTTTGTTACAACCTTTACCCATTCCAAGTCAATGTTGGAAGAGGTTTCAATGGATTTTATCACAGGTTTACCGAATTCTGAAGGAAAAAGTGTCATCATGGTGGTAGTTGATAGACTTACCAAGTATACACACTTTTGTGCATTATCTCATCCATTTAAAGCTATTATAATTGCTATTGCATTTATGGAAACAATTCAAAAACTACATGGAAACCTAAAGATTATTGTAAGTGACAGAGATCCCATTTTTACTGGAAATTTTTGGATGAAATTATTTTCTTGTTTTGGTACTCAATTAGCTTATAGATCATCTTATCATCCTCAATCTGACGGGCAAACTGAGATAGTGAACAAATGTTTGGAAGGATATATTCGTTGCTTTGTATCTGATAAACAAACACAATGGGTCAAGTGGTTACCTCTCGCTGAATGGTGGTATAATACTTCCTTCCATACTACAGCAAAAATGACCCCATTTATGGCACTTTATGGATATCATCCACCATCCATCACATCATCTTTAAGAGAAAATTCTAAGGTTCAAGCAGTGGAAGATCAGATCGAGCATCAACAAGAAGTTCTCTAACTTTTAAAGGATCACCTCACTTTTGCGCAAAATTAAATGAAACAATAGGCATATCAGCATCACCGTGAAAGAAGTTTCGATGCAGGCGATTGGGTATTTTTACAGCTACAACCATAGAAACAAATTTCCCTCAAGCAAGCTAAGAAGGAGAATAAATTATCACCAAAGTATTATGGTTCTTACAAGGTGTTACAAAAGATAGGTACTATGGCATACAAATTGGAGCTTCTTGCATCTTCTCGAGTGCACCCAAATTTCCATGTTTCATGATTAAAGAAGGTTATATGTGACAAGCTCCTAGTTCAAACAATATTGCCAAAAATTTACGAGGAAGAAAAATCATATTGGAACCTGAAGCAGTCACGGAAACAAGAACCCAACAGCTACGAAATCGATCAATTTCAGAGTATCTCATCAAGTGGAAGAACTTACCCGCTGAAGAGTCCACATATGAAGATGATAATTTTATATAGAAGCATCCAAAACTACTCAAGCATTGAGGACAACAATTTTTTTTAAGGAGGGGCATGTTAGGTCCCTATAATACTAGTGTAGCCCCCTTATTGTTATTGTTGTGCCCATGTAGTCCCCATATTGCTATTATTGTGCCCCATAGAAGCCCACTATTGTTATTGTTGTGCCCTTACATTTTTATTGTTATGTAGGCTATGATTATATTGTGACCCCTTAAACTCCTATATATAGAAAGGAGGTCCTGTCATTTGTATCATTCAAGAATTGTTCATTTATGTGATGTACAGGAGGTTTCCCCCTCGAAGAGGGCAATTTTGAAGTTGATGATCTATCTCTTTTGTGATTTGGTTACATAACATACCAACTAAAAAGCCTAGGGGACGGGAATTTCTAGAGCAACAAATTCATGAAGAAGAGGATGAGGAGGAAATGGGAAATCCCATAAATGAGGAAAACTAGAGCCCACAAGAAAATTCAACAAACATAGGAGTAAATGAAGTAGGAATCATGGTATCAAATTTGCAAAATCCAAATGCAGAAGGAAATCCAGTCCAAGCAGCGCATAAGGAGAAGGAGACATGAGGATTCAAACACCCCTATTCATCTGAGAGCTCAGACTTAGACAAGGAAAATTTGAGGATGGTAGCAAAGAACCAACTAGTCATTGTAACTACCACTCCTCATCAAGAAGGAATGCGAAAAGTGGAAAAGAAAAAAGGTAGAAAAGGGTAACTAAGTATTTATACTTAGACCCAAGTTTTTCTACAGGTTTTTGTTTTGTTTTGTTTTGTTGGGTCCCAGTTTTTATTAGTCTTGTTGAAAGCTCTTGGAGCTTCTACAACATGTAACTTTGTTTTCTTAAATAAAATTACCATTTTTCATTGGGGAGAAAAACATACCATAGTAATTTTCATAAAGTAAATGCCATACACTGAAATCCAAGTTTTCCAGAATAACAATTGATCATATCTGCCAATGATTATAGCTAGAACAAATATGCACTCCCAGGCAAAACCAATTACACTCTTGGTAATGAAATTTGAAATGGGACATGATTGGACAATTCCTAACCTTAGGATATAACCTTGCATCATGTCTGACAAATATCCTACATAACTATGTTTCCCACTTATACACAATTTTCACAAAAGGCAAGTAGAAGCAAAACTTAGAATATTGTATGAAATATGAAGTATAAATATTTAAGCTTAAAATAAAGATATAACAATGTAAACGTGTGCAAAATAATTAAATAAATAATATACAATTTTAATCAATCATATTGGCTAATAAATGAAGCCTAGGCATGCATTTTAGTGAAGCAAGGCAATTTTTGCCCGCTTCACACAAATGCATGCCCAACCTTCATTTCAAGGCTAGTCTTTTTTCCTATGAGGATATTTTCTCTTGAATTTGTAAGGCAGAGTCTCAGTGTTGACTAAGTACATTTTGTTCCTGCATGAAAAGGGTATATTTTCTAGCTAGAGAGGATTGTAGGGCCATTTATTGTAAACAACAGACAAGTCCTTACACAGATGGAAGTGATGATAAAAGAGTTTGATTTTGAGAAGGAGAAAAGTGGAAATATGATCCTCACCATATAATTTCTAATAAAATGGTGCAAATTATTTCTACACCATATATTCATGAAAGCAGACCAGAAATTGAGAAAATGGAAAATCAAGAAACTTGGCCACGTGGCAGGGTGTAGCAAAGAATGGATGTTGAAACCCTTGTGGTAAAAGGGAAGAGTTTGAAGCCGACTACTCATGAATAGATAGAGGTTGAGATGGAGGATTCCCAGTCACAGAAGAGGACTAAAATTCAAACAGAGGATGAAGAATACATACAAATCAAATTAACAAAAAGACCTTCAAATGACCTGGTTTTCAAATCCATTTGGGAAATCCAGGGCATACTACTTCCTCTTCTATCTCCACTAATTTGGTAGCATTCACAATAAAAGAGACTCCTTCTTCATTTGAAACTTTGTAGAAGAATTATCAACAAATTAAAGAAAGGAGTTATAAAATGAGAATTAGTATGGCAACACAACTTCGAGATCTTGTTGCAAAACACATAATTTGAGGTGCAATCATTAAGGAAGAAGTTAAAAATGATTGGGATTGAGCATGCTCAAAAGTCAAGTTGGCTCAAGTTGAAAACGAAAAAGAGTTATTAATAAGAGAATTAGTTGATAGAAGTAAGGAGATTGTTATTTTGTAAGAACAAGTGCAAAGTCTACAACATTCAAGTAAAAATCATGTTTGCACCATTGTGGTTCCAGCTAAATCAAATGACCCCTCAAAGACATTTACAAATGTTATGGTAGAGCTACGAATTTCAGAAGTTGAACTAAAGAAAAACCAAGATGATTTGGCCATGGTAAGTGAGCAGTTGAATGTAAAGGAGAGGCAATTGAACATAGCAAATGAAAATAAAAATCATCTTACCAGTAAGTATAAGACAACTCAAGATGAAATCAAAGAGTTGAAAACCAAGTTGAAAGGTAATATTTCTTTAATTGAGGCTAGACAAATTGTTTGGGATGACATTATTCAAGAAGTTCATCTATATGGGAATATATTCATATAATTACACAACAAAATATTATGATAAGAGGATTAGAAATGAACATTGATCTATGCAAGAAACAAGTAAAAAAAGGAGCACTCAATGCTAATGAAAAAATTAAGTATTTGAATGAAAAATCTTCAACAAAATTAAGGGCGGGAGTCACAATATTTTGTACTAGGCACACTAGTGACAATGTACTTTAACATGTGAAGGATCAAAAACTCTGGTGAAAGTTAGGACCACATGATGGGAGTTGCACCAAAGTATTCATTCCTTGCATCGTAATCTTTGTTGAAGTGAAAGAATGCTGCTGGGTAGATTGTTGAATCAAATTTTTTTTGCAGAAGAGAGCATGCGAGTTGTCAAATTAAACCATGAAACTTTGAGGTGGTGAAAACTAATGAGGCTAATACTGAGGTAAGAAAATAAAATAAGTTGAGAATGGTTGGGGCGAGACAGGTAGCATTTGTGAACCATCGTATCGATTTAATTCGAAGGAAGATTGTAAACCAAGTTTTTGCAGGCTCATTGTGATTCATATCAGAAAACCATAATAGCAAAGTCAAGGTCACAAGTGACGATGATGAAGGAGAGGGAAGTGCGAAACATTATAAAATACCACTCGAGGGATGTTTGAGGAACGAAATAAATGGTGAATGGAAGTCTTCGAGTAATATAGGATTAGAGGAGACAAGGGCATTTTAAGTTGGAACTAGGAGAAGGAGCGCAAGAGTGGTGCCAAACCGAAGGAGTATGAGGGAGCTCACAGAGGGAGCTAAAGGAGAATTGAAAGAGATGGAGGAAATGATGAGAGAAGGGGCCTCAGGGAGTGTCCATGGTAAGGTGATGTGGTTATGGAAGAAGAGATTGTGTCACAAGAGTTGAAAGCAACAAATATAGAAAATGAGATTTCGTCCATGGCAAGTGCTTACGTTGCGACGGGTGGCTAGGACGAGGGAGGGTCCCCTCCACTCACAAAGATGGTTCTCACGTCATACAATATCACCAATAAGTCTAGCCTGACACCCCTTGAAGGATGGCTTTGTGAGTCCATGTGGCGGAATAATGTCGGGACAGTTCCCACTCTTGGAGTGGTATCAGTAAGACGAGATTATGCCCCCTTGCTTAATGGTAGGATAGGGGATATTACCCATAATTGTTACTTGAAGTTAGGTAGAATCCATGTTCTAGCAGGTAGAAGGAGCTGGAATCACTTTGAGGAAACAAGATGGCTGGTTGAAATTTTTTGAGCCACCCCACCCTAGCAACCCTAAAAGAATCTTGAAGAAGGCAAGAAGACCAATGTTTGCCACCACCCGCGAAACAAAGGAGTAGGAACAACAAGGAGAAGAGACCAATGGTTAGGGATAGTCATGGGACCCAAACCTGGAGCAACAATGGTGGTCATGTTTCTCTTTCATAGAGCACCATTGTGGGGAGTTAGAATGTGGCTAACCCCTCCTAGTTTGTACAAATAACTCTAAGGCAACCATGTTCCTTGTTTAACCCCATGAATATTGTACTAGGATCAAGAAGACAACCTCAATAAGGATAGAGGTTCCAGATCCATGGGGATAGAAGAAGGAGTGAGTGGCTTGAGGAAGAGCCACGTTTTGTGTTGTGGTGTAACAACTCCCTAATGGGCCTCAATGTTGTGGTGTAACAACGCCCTAATGGGCCTTAGTTTTTGGGTATGATAATGGCCTCTTTGGGCCTTCTTATCTGCGATATTTGAAAATATTATGATAGAGGTATAAAGGATATATGTTGATCCCTATGACAGAGATATCATGACATACCTATGGTTGTTTCACTACTTTGTTTTTGTTGAATTGAGGCTTCTGTGATCCATATCAAGTTTATGAGAGATTTTTCGGCGTAAATCACATGATATTTCATTTGTTGACGCG
Source organism: Pinus tabuliformis (assembly GCA_031772625.1). Taxonomy (NCBI): domain Eukaryota; kingdom Viridiplantae; phylum Streptophyta; class Pinopsida; order Pinales; family Pinaceae; genus Pinus; species Pinus tabuliformis. The sequence goes on from CM062813.1 coordinate 486,650,229, forward strand.
TTTCGAACCAACCAGTGTGGTTCATCGTCAGGACAAGTTGAAGAATCAGATCTAGGTTGCATGTTAAACAGACAGAGCAGAACATCCAACAACTATAATTTTTTACCAGGTAATGGCTATATTGACTAGCTAACCACTATATTTGACTAGGAAACGACTAGTTGGACCGGGCATAGGGAAAAATGAGCATAACTGTATTTAATTAAAAATTAAAAATTAAAATAAGTTAAAGTTATGGATTTAAATAATTATTAAATTAATAGTTAGTTATACTATTATTAAATTAAAAGTTAATAGGATATATGAATTTACATAAAAGGTATTAACAATTCAATATTTCTTTTAATTTTAATTTTATCTTTTATATATATATATATATATATAATAAAATATTAGAATAAATTAATTTAGGTAAGAATAAATATTTATTTAATTGTTAAATTGTTAAATTCTTTTTAATTATAAATTAATAAAAACATATTATCATAGATCAAAGTAATTATTAAGTTAAAATTTAGTATATAACTAATAGCTTAAACTAAATGCTATTAAAGCCTCTTATACTATATAAACAACCCACCAAAGAGGATCAAAGAACAAAGGTAAAAGAGAGACGGTTAAAGGATAACAAGGGGAAACTAACTTATAAGAAAACAAGAACAAACTATAAAAAGAAGGAGGGGAGGAAGTGAAGAACACGACTAGGAAGTGAGGGCTGGGATCCAACAACTACTGATCTTCCAACCATCTTCTTTATTGAGATTGCTCGACCTTTTTTCAATCTCAAGGGCTTCCCTAAATTTATGGTGATGGAACTGCGAAACTCTAGCAATAACACTGGTCTCTTCGATACAAGCATGATGTTTGGTTTTCTCTGCGTGCTCTGCTAAAGCGGAAGACTTGGTTCTCCTATGTTTAAGGGCAGGTGCGTGTTCACTAATCCTCTGATTAATGGAGCGTCCAGTCTCACCAATATATGGGGACCCATAGGAACAAAGAATAATATAGACCCCCTTCATGTCCTTAAGGTCGATAGGATCCTTCACTGATTTGAGGGACTTACTAATGGTGTTAAGGGGTCTAAAGGTCGAGGGAACATTATGTTTCTTAATAATCCTCGTAATCTTATCAGTGGTCCCCTGCACAAACGGAATATGAACACCTAGGACCCTTTCTTTAGGTTCTCTTTTAGTTAATGAATTTTTGGCAGCTTTGAGGAAAGCCTTTTGACCCAGGTATCTACTATAAACATTTTCCACAAAGACATTAAGGAGATGGGATTTCTCTTTCTCAAAGCTCTTTTCATCAGAGATCCTTAGGGCACGAGTAGCGAGGGTGTTGAGAACACCCAACTTCTGCGCCGAGAAATGGTGGGAACTGGCATGAAGATACTGCTCCGTATGTGTTTTCTTTCGAAACACTTGGTGGGAGAGGGAACCGTCATTATTCTTTGAAATAAGAATATCAAGGAAAGGGAGGCAGCCATCGACTTCCTGTTCCCTGGTGAACTTAATGGCCGAGGATTGACTGTTGAGATGATCGAAGAAGAGATCTAATTCCTCTTGGCCATGAGACCAGATGACATTAGTGTCATCTACATATCTTTTCCAAAGTTTAGGCAGGAGGTGGGCCAAGTTTAGAGCCTTGGATTCAAAATCTTCCATAAAAATATTAGCAATGACAGGGGATAGGGGTGAGCCCATGGCAACACCACGGTTTGCTCAAAGAACTCCCCTTCAAAACTGAAAAAGGTGGAAGTGAGGCAGATCTCAACTAACTGAGCGGTATCGGGATCTGTTAGGCAGTTGATCACCTCCATGGCCTCATTTATAGGGATGCAAGTGTATAGGGAAACTACATCAAAACTAACAAGAATGTCCCCAGGGTCAAGCTTAATGTCCTTGAGCTCCTTAATAAAGGAAGTAGAGTCCTTGACGAAGGACTCTGTACAACCAACTAAGGGCTTAAGCTTTAAGGCAAGGAATTTAGCAAGAAGGTAGGTAGGACCTCCAATGGTGTTGACAATGGGTCTTAGGGGAGCTCCTTCCTTGTGAATTTTAGGGAGCCCATAGATCCTAGGAGTGATGGGATTGCTCTCAATGAGTTTTTGGTGTAGGGAACTCACTGAGCTACTGGATTTGATGGCAAGAGCCACAGTCCTAGAAATCTTCTTTAACGGGTTTTTGGGAAGTTTCTTATAGCTTCCACTATTATGAAGATGATCCAACATCTTATTGCGGTAATCTACTTTGTTAAGAATGACAGCAGCCCCTCCTTTGTCGGCTTTCAGAACAACGATATCTTTGTTTTGGTTTAAGGATCTGAGGGCTACAAATTCATCCCTGCTAAGGTTGCTCTTAGGGGGCTTTGCCTTCCTCAAGACAACGATACAATCCTGCCTAATAGTGTCCTTATTACTATCAGGTAAACCTCTAATCCCAAACTCTATGTCACAAATAATGTCATCGACTGAGATCTTCTTAGGGGCTAAGGCAAAATTTAAACTTTTACCCAAAAGTTTAAAAACCGAAGGGGGAAAGGAGAAACTAGATAAATTGATAACCTTATTATTAATATGAGATGGAGGGGGAAGATTAATATTATTATCATTATTACTATTCTTCTTAAACAAAAAATTATTGTTTATATCAAATTTGTTTATATGCGTGTTAAGAATCAATGACTCATTGATATTATTAATATTCTTATTATCAACAATAAATACGTTATTACTACTACTTTTATATTATTAACCTTAGAACTATAATTGTTTGTATTATTATTAATAAATAATGCATCATCATCATCATCATCATCATTATTATTATTACTATTATTACTATTACCATTACTTTTATTACTATTACTACTATCATTATTATTATTATTATGATTATTACCACAATTATTATTATTACCATTACTATTATTATTATTATTATTATTACTATTATCATCACTACTAATACTATTATTATTATTATTATCATCACTACTACTACTATAATTATTATTAGTAATATTATTACTATTATTACTATTATTACCATTACTTTTATTATTATTATTATTATTACCATCATCATCATCATTATTATTATTATTATTACATATAAACCTTAAATTATTATTATTCAGAACAACACGCTGGGGGAGTTTTGTGCCTTCACTGTCGACGCAGAGAGGGCCAACCATACCTGCGACCGGAACCAAGCCATAGCCCCGCACCGGTGAGATTGAGATGTGGTCCACCGTATGCTCAGATAAACCAGCCGGACAAGAAACAAGGAGGGAAGAAACGGGGGTTGGACAATGAAAACCAACGCTAGAAGCTAGCAAATCACCTCCACGTAATAAAAAAGAGCTGCAAACTGAAGCAACGTTGTCTTGCAATCTAATGACATGATCGGGCTAACTTGAATTGAGAATATCTTCGCACACAGGTACAAAAGAGTTTAGAGAGGAGAAAACCCTTAGGTTGGGCTCGAAGGAAGCAAGACAATCCGCTGAGCAAAGATCGAATTGTTTACTGTATTTAGCCAAGCCCAAATGAGTAACAGGAGGATCAGGACCAAAGGAAATGGTCTCTCTGTTTGCAATCTCTGAGTTCTCTTTAACCTTCCGTGGTGGGAAAAAATCAGAAACCCCCAAAGAGTTATAAGTCAACCAATCCTGGAGCGCTGATTTTTTATCATCCGAGACAAGGCTGTGGGAAACCACTTCCGTGGAGCTAACGGACAACGCAGTTTTATGGGCCAATTTTCGAAACTTCGAAGCCTATTTTTGCTTCCGGATCTCTTCCAAACGCAGAGATTTCAAAGCCGAACAAGCATCTATCCTGGCCCAAAGGGAGGCGGAAAACAAGTTCGCAAGATCCAGATGCAATCCCATCAGATTACGAGAGAGCAGATTTAGGGATCTTCTGACCTTGTTGATTTCAGATCTTAATAAAGCTAAACTAGCCTTAAGGAATACCCGATGGTTCTGGGGAGTGTGAAGGTGATGATTAATCTGGGCGAAGACCGGGATGACGGAGGAGTCTCTGCATCTTTTAAGAAATGCTAGATCTGACTTCAACTTCGAAACCTACAAGCGTGCCCGTTCAAATTGATGAACCTTGGTTGCAATGGCTTTTCCGTGTAGGGATTCAATTGTTGAATTGAGGCTTCTGTGATCCATATCAAGTTTATGAGAGATTTTTCGGTGTAAATCACATGATATTTCATTTGTCGACGCGTTTCGAACCAACCAGTGTGGTTCATCGTCAGGACAAGTTGAAGAATCAGATCTAGGTTGCATGTTAAATAGACAGAGCAGAACATCCAACGGCTATAATTTTTGACCAGGCAACGGCTATATTAACTAGCTAATGACTATATTTGACTAGGAAATAGCTAGTTGGACCGAACATAGAGAAAAAGGAGCATAAATGTATTTAATTAAAAATTAAAAATTAAAAAAATTAAAAATTAAAAAAATTAAAGTTCTGGATTTAAGTAATTATTAAATTAATAGTTAATTATACTATTATTAATGTTCCCTTGACTTGAGATTGCTCGGTCTTTTTTCAATCTCAAGGGCTTCCCTAAATTTACGGTGATGGAACTGCGAAACTCTAGCAATAACACTGGCCTCTTCGATACAAACATGATGTTTGGTTTTCTCTGCGTGCTCTGCTAAAGTGGAAGACTTGGTTCTCCTATGTTTAAGGTAAGCTGCGTGCTCACTAATCCTCTGATTAATGGAGCGTCTAGTCTCACCAATATATGGGGACCCACATGAACAAGGAATAATATAGACCTCCTTCATGTCCTTAGGGTCGATAGGATCCTTCACTGATCTAAGGGACTTACGAATGGTGTTAAGGGGTCTAAAGGTTAAGGGAACATTAATAATAGTATAACTAACTATTAATTTAATAATTATTTAAATCCATAACTTTAACTTATTTTAATTTTTAATTAAATATAGTCATGCTCCTTTTTCCCTGTGTCCGGTCCAACTAGCCATTTCCTAGTCAAATATAGTCGCTAGCTAGTCAATATAACCGTTGCCTGGTAAAAAATTATAGCCATTGGATGTTCTTGTTTGTCTATTTAACATGCAACCTAGATCTGATTCTTCAACTTGTCCTGACGATGAACCACACTGGTTGGTTCGAAATGCGTCGACAAATGAAATATCATGTGATTTACGTCGAAAAATATCTCATATACTTTGTTTTTACTAATGTTTTTTGTTCTATTTTTGTCTTTGGTCCTTCCTGTCCTCAATTCCATGTTTCTTCACTTTATTGTTAGATTGAATTGTAGTGTGATTTTACAGGACTGGATTATATTATAACTTTTTTTTTGGGGTCATTGCGGGCTTGTTTGGCCTCTGCACCACGCTAATTACTGCTCTATTTTTCCTCTCTTTGATCTATTGGATATTGTTCCATGGATATTGAATCAGTGATATGGGAATACTAAACCTAGGGATCATGCAATTGTAACTACTTTTATTATTAATGAAAGTCAATGGTTTTTTCTTGTGAAAAAAATTGCTTATGATCATACAGGGTTTATGCAATGTGAAAATGTTGAAAATAAATGCAATTATCTACAACATAGACTTCTAGCCCTAAGAAAATTAACACTGTTAGTACTCTACTGGTTAATGGTTAATGTTGAATATGCTTGAGTAAATGTTGAAAAGTTCAATGAATTATATGGTTTGCAAATCTAATCCATAAATTTAAACATCTATATTGGGAGAGAGGCAAAATTATAGGTCACCTATGGATGGTAATGAGCCTATTTTCCCTGTTGAAAATATGGATAGGTTTATAATTTTAGTGTTTTGTTTCTGAATGGATTTTAAAGTGTTTTTTGAGTTGATTGGTATTGTCAAATACTAAAAAAGGCTTTGTCCCTCCAATCCTCTTGTTGTTTTATTTTTCCTGTGTGGTGGTAGTCTTAATTCTGGTAATACCTGGAGTCTTGGAGTTTGGAAATTCCTAGATATAATCATGCCATGACTAGCTATCCTCCTCCTAGAGGGTGTTATAGTGACAAGATGCACGAGATAAGGAAGGAGATGAGACACCTAGCCAGTCAATCGGAAGGCTCGCATAAGGCCATGGTCTACATTAGTACCCAAATGGAATCCGAAATGAAGAATAATAAAGAGATGGAATTAAGGTAAACAATTAAAGGACCCTAGTTATTTAATGCAAGGTATGGTGGGAAACATTCCATCGTTATGGTGGGAAACATTCCGTTGATATGGTGGGAAAAATTCCACCCATATATTACTAATTCAGACTTATGCAATAATGCAACAGAACATAGATATAAACATAAACACAAAGATGCAACAAAACTAAAACTTCATTTCATTAACATCAGAGAACTGAAATATGCTTACATACAAAATGGAAATAAACTAGCTCAGTTGATGGTAGCTTAAATCTGAGAAGAGATGTGGCGGCTACATGCCTCTGAACTGTGTTACAATGAAGCTCAAGGGCATTTTTATTATTGAACAACAAAGGGAAACCCTAAACAACCAAAAACATAACCCTAGGAGATGGAACACCAAGAGTTTGTGGGCCCAATTGGGGTTAGTTGTGAAACCAATTTCCTGGGATCATGACTTGGTCATATGATCTTTGTTTGGCGCGTACGATACCTCGTTAGAAAGATATCTCTGACTGCTAAAATATTTGTGACAAAACCATTTCTATGGCTACGGGCCTACGATGAACCTCAAAAAAATGCCGTTTAGGGGGTTAAAATAACTCCAAAAGTTTAGGACCTGAAAAAATACTAAAAATAGTAAATGATACTATAATCAAGGAAACTTATGAAACCGACTAGAGGTATAGGTGGAATAGGTAGGTGGCCACCAATATCCACTTGGATAAATTACCTTAGGAGGATGCCATTTATCCTGTCATGTTCCAACCATCTTCCAACCAATTTTACAATTAGAATGTACAACATTTTTCATTGGCTAAATATGGAAAACAAGGGTATGTTTCCTCTACTATATGTTGAAAAATAAAAAATATATACAAAAAATATGACAACATCACCAATGTGTTACGATTTACAAATTACAAGTCTCTTCCTATTTATACATGACCTAAGAGACCTTTGAAATGTGTGCAGAACATGCTTTCTCACATAGCATGAAGTGCATCCTCATTAAATTTGGGTGGACAATAACTCATCCTCATTAAACTTTTGTTGTGCATGAATACTCCAAATTAAATTTCTTTTATAGGGTAAAAAGTAGGGATTGTGTGCCTCAAATAAATGCACAACAGGACCGATAATCACTAATTGAATAATATACAATTTTAATCAATCATATTGGCCAAGAAATAAGGCCCGGGCATGCATTTTAGTGAAGGAAGGAAATATTGGCCTGCTTCACAAAAGTGCATGCCCAATCTTGATTTCAAGGCCAAATTGAATGATTCAACTTGGAGAGTATTTTTTTACTCATAAGTAACATTAATACAATTTTTCACATATATATTTCTATTGTTCAAGAATACTCCAAAATGCATGGATTTCATAGGGTAAAAGGCAGGGTTTGTGTGCCTCAAATAAATGCACACCAAGACCTTTAATTAATTGGTAGTGATATAATGATCATTCAATCTAGTATGGGTCTACGAAATTATACCTTAGTATCGTGGTGTAACAATGTCCTAATAGGCCTCAGTGCTTGGGTATGACGACGACCAATTTTGGCCTTCTTATCTATGATACGAGAAAAGATTATGACACAGATATGAAGGAGATATGTTGACCCCTATGACAGAGATATCACGATAGGATTTTGACAAAGATATCATGAAAAACCTATGATTGTTCCACTGCATGTTTATTGCTAATGTTCTTTCTACATTATTGCTTATGATGGTATGGGGTGAATGCAATGCGAAAAAGTTGAAAATGTTTTAAAATGCAATTATCTACAACAAAGACTTCTATCCCTAAGAAAATTAACATTGTTAATACTCTAATGGTTAGTAAAGAGATAACAATGTAAAAGTGTGTAAAATAATAAAATAAACAATCTACAATTTGAATGGCATGCATATTAGTGAAGCAAGGCAATTTTGGCCCACTCCACAAAAAAGGACCCCCAACCTTCATTGGCCAAATTGAATGAATAAAATTAGAGAGTACTTTTTTACTCATAAGTAGCATTAATATATATATATATATTTACTATTTTTTTTTTTTTCACAAACAAACACACACATATATTTTATTCAAGAATACTCCAAATTGCATGGATTTCACAGGGTAAAAGGCAGGACTTGTGTGCCTCAAATAAATGCACATATGGACTTGTAATTAATTGGTAGTTATATAATGATCATTCCATCCTATGGGTCTGCGAAATTTTACCTCAGTCTTGTGGTGTAACAACGCCCTAATGGGCCTCAGTTCTTGGGTATGACAACAACCTCTTTGGGACTTATTATCTGTGATATGAGAAAATATTATGACATAGATATGAAGGAGATATGTTGAACCCTATGACAGAGATATCATGACAGGAATATGAAAAATATATCATGACAGACCTATGATTGTTCCACTACATTGTTATTGCTAATAATCTCTCTACATAATTGCTTATGATGATATGGGATGAATGCAAAGTGAAAATGTTTTAAAATGCAATTATCTATAACAGAGACTTCTAGCCCTAAGAAAATTAACACGATTACTACTCTAACGGTTAGTAAAGATATAAAAATGTAAAAGTGTGTAAAAAAATAAAATAAACAATCAACAATTTGATCAATTAGATTGGCTAAGAAATGAATCCTAGGCGTGTATTTTAGCAAAGCAAGGAAATTTTGGCGTGTTTCACAAAACTACACACCCAAACTTCATTTTAAGGCGAAATTGAATGATTCAAATTAGAGAGTATTTTTTTACTCATAAGTAACATTAATACAATTAAATATTTTAATTTTTCACATATATATCTATGTCGTTCAAGAATACTCCTAATTTCATGGATTTCATAAGGAGAAAGGCATGGTTTGTGTGCCTCAAATAAATGCACATCAGGACATATAATTAATTGGCAGTGATATAATGATCATTCCATCCTATGGGTCTGTGAAATTGTACCCCAGTCTTGTGGTGTAACAATGCCCTAACGGGCCTCAACTTTGTGGTGTAATAATTCCGTAATGGGCCTCATTCTTGTGGTGTAACAACGCCCTAATGGGCTTCAGCCTTGTGGTGTAACAACACCCTAATCGGCCTAAGTTTTGGGGTATGATAGTGGCCTCCTTTGGCTTTCTTATTTGTGATAACATCACAATGCCTTAATGGGCCTCAGTTCTTGGGTATGACATCAGCCTCCTTAGGCTTTCTTATCTGTGATATGAGAAACGATTATGACAAAGATACGAAGGAGACATGTTAAGTAGTATGATAAAGATATCATGACAAACCCGTGACAGACATATCATGACAAACCTATGGCCATTCCACTGCATTTTTTATTGCTAATGTTCTCACTACATAATTGCTTATGATTATATTGGGTGAATGTGATGTGAAAATGTAGAAAATGTTTTAAAATGTAATTATCTACAACAAAGACTTCTATCCCTAAGAAAGCAATGTCTTTTCTTTAACTAGAAAGAGTAGTATATTTATATATAAATCACGACCGTTCGCGTTCAAAATCAGGATTTTACATCAAAATTTTGAGCCTGCTAAGGATTTCTGAAAATTCATTTGTTCCCCATCCCTTCCCAGAGAATTTTTCCCCCAAAAGTCCAAAAAGAAATCCCATAACTAGTATTTTATGGCTATACATTCTACAATACTGATATAATAAATGTTTACGAGTGAAGTTTGCCGTTAAAAAGCATCTTTAAACTAAGAGAGAAAATAGATTACTCCTCCATCGACGCTGGATTGTCAAGATCGAGAGAAATATATTATTCATCAGTCCTTGGGCTATTCTCTGCCATTTTGAGCTTCAGATGCTCAATTTGTTGTCTTAGTGCATCCACCTCATCCTCTAGTTTCCAGATGCGCTCATTCTTTTTGATCTACTACTCCTTCATTTCTAATGCCTCCTTCTGCTGCTAATGGATGCACCTCTACATAATTGCTAGACCCTCCCTGAATACCATATTCTCTTACACACAACCATTACATATATGCATGTTACTACCACCCTCTGGAGCTCTGCCCTCCCTCGACCCCCTGTCTGAGGCCATCAATGGCCCCTGGAACCAGAAAGTGAGCCCTCCTCCACTGAGTTGCTCTGCACACTCATTTTCACCACTAGGGAGCCACCAGAGTGACCAATCACCAAGGTGCGTGACCCCCCCACTTAGGATTGTTCTAGGAAATCAACCTAATGCCATCATCTTGCTGCACAACGACAATTTGCCCTTCCCAGCACTTAGCTTCCTCCCACGATTGCACACACCACAGGTTACCACCCTTGTGTCCACCACCCTAACCAAAATTCTACAGATGTTACTCAATGACCTCACCTCTAACTGCTGGGCCTTAGCAGAGACCACTTGAGAAAATACTGACCAAAAACAATGACAGAAAATCAAATCGTTACCCCATTTATAGAAGATGTAGATCCAAATTCTAATGCAGGCCTGGAAATTGTTACTCATGATGCTAAGATCCCAATGCTCCACCATAATTTCCCATATTTTCACTTCATCCTTCATCCTTACTCATGCCTTCCTCCCACATGCGATCTGAGTAATTCCGATCAAAGGGATTAAATTCTTTTCACGCTTTCCCATTTTCTTGCATGATCCTTTGTTGGATCGTCGACCAATGCAACTATTTCTATGTTGTGAGTGCTGGGCTCTCACGTTGTGAGACCTCCTGGTACCAAGTATAGTACATATGCGATGGGAGCCACCACGTTGTGGCAACAAGTTGAGCTGACTTATGCCACGAGGCGAGAGGACGGGCTGGTCCGACTTAAGGCCGATGAGACAGGGACCGAGGAGCGGGGGATGGATCAGATCGAATGGAGGCATCTCAGAATGAAATTAAGAAGGGTGATGAGGGCTAGGGAGGAGAAATGACATGGGAGAAGAGGGGAGGGGAAGGAAGGGGCGGGGGGAGGGGAGACAAAGAGGATGTAGGGAGAGAGGGGGGGGGGGAACGAAGAGGATGTAGGGAGCGGGGGGAAGGGGTATATAAGTGCTAACCCCAAATTAACCTTGTTGCTTTTATTTCCTAACCTCTTGATCCTACCAAGAGTGCCTTCCCCAGTCCAATGCTTGAAAACCTTGACCATGATTAGGGAATGTATAATGTTTCCTCTATTTCATTCACTATACTTCTTTCTGCATTCAACTGGTAGGCCAAATTTGCTTGCTTATCACTTCTTGGTTATTCCCTCTTAGGATGTGAAAGAATGACACCAAATCAAAGAGAGGAATCATACCTTGGGATCTCTTAATGATTTGGTTTAGATTCATATTGTTTGCTGATGAATTGTATTTCATATGTTTTATTATCAACGTTGAGTCTCCTAAGAATTAGATATTCTTGATGCCCTTTTTTTTAGCCAAATAAAGTCCAAGGAATAAACCATAAGCCTCAGCTTGATTGTTTGTCTTCCTTCCCAGGCCCCAAGCATACCTGTCTTTGATGTTTCCTTTGGGATTAATGAGAATCCCTCCCCCTCTTGCCACCCCAGGATTACCTTTTGATGGTCCATCAAATTGGAGAGTCCATTGTTTCAAGGATCTTATCCATTCCACCAACCCCTCAGAAGACAATATTAGGATCCAGGAAGCATGAGAAGGGTTTCCTTGTTGGGAACCAGGGGTACAAATACCCATGGCGCAATCCGGGTGGATTCAATTTCATCTAGGGAGGGATCGATTTCGATTTTTTGCAACTCGATAAATGATGAGAGGGCTTTCATGACTGTAAAAATGGCTGAGGGGCAGGTATTTCTGAACTTTGCTTTGTTCCTTGTTAGCCAAATTTGTCAGTAGACATACTTGGGAAGAGCAGACCAAATTTCTTTGAAGATGCTTTTGGAGTGAAGGGAGCCCATATATCATTTGGGCCAAGAACTGAAGAAAAGCAGGAGGTCAAATGACCATGAAGTCCTGCAGTATAGAGGGCCTAGAGTCACCAACCAAACTTCCTTAGCCACCTTACAATGGAGAAAGATATGGGAAATGGACTCTTCCGAATTTTCACAAAGCGGGCTTCTGGAAGGGCCAATATGACCCTGTTTTTTAAGGTTCTTTGCTGTGAGGATTTTTTTATGAGATAACAGCCAAAAGAAAAAATTACCTTTGGGATAACATTTGGTTTCCAGATTTTATTCCAGATGGAGGATTTAGGTGGTACCTGGGATTTAAAGAGCAGGTGAGAATATCCTTCTTTAACAGTGTAGCTGGAATTTTTCCATCCCCACTTATCTGCAACTGTGAGAGCTATGGGGGCGCAACCTCTTAGTTTATTAATAAGTTTTTCTCTTTGTGGGAGTAGGGTCTCTGGGATGTTATCAATCTTCCACCCCTTCCACCCTCCTTGTTGATCCCATTCTGAGATCTGATCCAAATTTTCCACCCCTCCTTGCCTCATGAATATTCTTAGAGCATCTAGGGAAAGATTCGAGCCCAAGGGATGGAGGCCCAGAATCGAGTCCATGAAAATGTTGATGGAGGCTCCATTCCCCGAGACTTTGCTTATATTTTTTCTTATGATGTCTGAGGAGGAATTAATCAATTTCCAGATGGGGGAGCCCAAACCTGTGTCCTCTCTCCCCTCCCAGTCATTTCTAAGATTTAAATAATTTTCCCTATTCACTTGAGTCCACCATTGATTCGCCTTTGTGATCATGGTCCAATGTAGCTCTGCTCCCATTTCCATATTTTCTATCCCTGGGTCCCTTATTCCCAATCCACCATGTTATTTCAGGGCTCTAACCGTTTTCCAATTTACCAAATAGTATATTTTGGTTTCCGTTCTCCCTCCCTCCCACAAAAATTTCCTCATATACATCCCCATTTGGTGTAATACGAACTTGGGGGCTTGCAGGGATGAAAACTGCTACGAAGGGATAATCGACATGATAGACTTCACCAGGGTCACTCTACCTGTATGGTTAATCCATATCCCTCCCAAATTTACTATTTTTGTTTTCATTTTATCCTGAAATTTTTTCTAGGCATATGGAGCAACTCATCTTAGGAATATAGGTACCCATAAATAATTGAAGTAGTCACTTACTGTTTTGAACCCCAAGATTTCTTTGATTTTCTTCTCTTTTTGGATGGAGATATTCCAGCTGTAGATGTGGCTCTTGCTGTCATTGATGGCCCCCCTTGAAGCACTAAGGAATCTATCTAAGTTTCTTTTGAAGTGTCAAGCAATTATAGCCGAGGCTCCTCCCATCAAAATTTTGTCATCCACGAACTATCCATGATTTATACTTATGATTCCTTCTTTGTACCTGATTCCCAGAAGATTGGGAGAAAATATTTCATGCTCCAGTTTCCTACTCAGGGTATCTTCCATAATGATGTATAAAAAGGGGGAGAGGGGGCAACCTTGATGTAGACCCCTGGAAGCCTTGAAGAAGCCTGCCACCCGACCATTGACTAACGAATCAATCCAAGGGGAAGATATACACAGGCTGATCCATCTGATGAATATATCATCCAACCCCATTTTCTTGAGGACCTTTATTAGGAACCCATGCCTAAATCTATCGAAAGTGTTTTCCATGTCCAGCTTTATGATCATCCTTTCATCACCTCTGCACCGGCTCGAATAAAGAGCCTCTAGGATTAGGATAATATTGTCAAAGATTTGCCTGCCTGGGGCAACCCCCCATGTTTAGTGGAGATCAAAGAAGGAAAAAGAGGTTTGAGCCTTAAGGCCAACAACTTCGAGAAAATTTTATAGGAGACATTGCATAGGGATATTGGATGAAATCTAGAGAAGGAAGAAGGGTTTGATTCTTTGGGGATCAGAGCCAGGAAGGAAGTGTTTATGCCCCCCCATGAAAAATCTCTTGAATGAGTAACCCACCATTCTACAAATATCCTTCTTTATTACCTCCCAAAAAAATTGATAGAAGCTAGCTGAGAATCCATCTGGGCCAGGAGCCTTATCAGGGGGGAAGGAGAAGATTACCCCTCTGATTTCATCGATCGAAGGAGGAGATACTAGAGTTTTATTCATTTCCTCTGACACCATCTTTGGGATACTTTCCAAGAATAATTCCTCGCTATCTAGATCCCTTGTAGGGTCCCTTGTATATATATTTTCATAGTGTTCAACTGTCGCTCTCTTAATTTCTTCAAAATTCTTGATGGTTTCCCCGCCATAATTTATCTGTGCTATGTTGTTTTTTGATTCCCTGAACTTGGCTTGTTTATGGAAAAATTTTGTGTTCCTATCCCCAACCTTCAACCAATTATTTATAGATTTCAATATCCAGTACTCCTCTTCCCTCCTAAGGTTTGCGTGGAGGGCCTTGAAAGTCTCCGCTTCTTTTTGGAAGTCTGATACACTTACCAGGGTTGTTTCCATTTGTCCCTGGATTGAAGCTAAGTTTTCTTCCATCTCCTTGATGTTGCCTTGTCTTCCTGATTTGTTTTCCTTGAGCCACTTTTTAATGTCGCCTTTCAGCCTACGAATCTTGGACTCCCAAATAGTTATTGGGCTTCCCTCAATCCACCCTGACCAAGAGAGGGAAACCACCTCCAATAAATTAGGGACATCAAGCCATAGGGGAGAAAATCAAAAGGGGATAGGACCTAGATCTAGGGGCTGGGAGATTGTCAGAATGACAGGCGGATGGTCATAACTGTACCATGACAAAATATAATATTTAAGGAATAAATTTAGGATAAGGAGGGAGTCAGAGGCAAGATAGCGGTCTAACCGAGCCACAATATGGATCACTCTTGCCCTTTTATTGGTCCAAGTATATAGAATTTTATGGGGCTTGACATCAAAGAGGTTTAGAGTTAATATGAGGTCTTCTATACGCTCCTAGAGGGAATCTCTAACAATGGGGCCACCCATTTTTTCATTGTTGCGCATTGTTGTATTGAAATCTACTCCACGAATACACTTTTGACAATACTCTATATCTTTTAGCTCCATCAGAGATTTCCATTTTTTTTTTATTTTCTCGGAAATGAGTGGGAATGTAGACATTGATCACTGTGAGGGATTGATGCATCTCTATTATATTAAAAGAAGTTTCAATCCAATGAGCAGTTTTTAAAGGACTTACCGATTGTAGTTTCGCAGGGTTCCACATCGTACAAAGTCCTCTCGATGCCCATCTTGAACTGACTGTTTTTAGGTTGTTGTGGCTCTAGATCTTGTTTTGGATTGAGTGAAGGGTCTTCTCATCCAGCTTGGTCTCCTGTAGTAGGGTGAAATCAGGTATTTCCTTTTGGATTAGGGATTTCACATCCATTATTCTTTTTACTGATCCTAGTCCCCTACAATTCTAGGAGATTATATTCATTAATCAATTTATTTTTCCCACCCCCTTACTTGGGCCCATATTATTTCCTTTACCCCCCCCCCCCCCCCCCCTCTTTATTCCTTTCTCCTTCTAGCTGATGAGGGATAATGTGTTGAACTTCCAACTCTTTTTCTTTTTCAATTTTTTCCCTCCTTATTTCCTTGTTTATTTTTCTTCCTGCTTTTTTTACTTTTCTTTATGTTTTCTTTGTCCTTGTACTTTATGGTATTTCATATGAAAAAATCTACAGCGTATATGTCCCTGGACCTTATTTTGATGTAAGGAATCCATCATCGTCCTCGTCCTCTTTTGAGGATTCTTCTAAGCTACTTTCGTTGTTCAGGCTAGAGATCATTGCCTTGTGGATTTTCGGGTCCTAAGCCAGGGAGGCCAATATGGTGGCTATGACCTCTTGAGAGGAGGAAGGGGGGGCAGAATGGAAATATTGGCTTCTGGAGTAGAGCCCAAAACACCAAAACGATTCTCCGACACTAGCCCATAAACCACCCACCGTTGGCAAGCCTGAGGAAGGGGATTGAGCAGGGCCAATATCCTTGGTGACTAGAATGGAGCTTGGGGTACCCTCGTTTTGTTAATGTTTCAAGTTCTTCCTTCTTTTAACCTACTTCCAATGGTATTTAGGATCCCCTAACTGCTTCTCTGATACTTCCAAGCTTTTTGGGCAGCATTTAGAAAAGTGCCCATACTCATGGCACAACTTACATTCAAAAGGAATTGGTCATAGTCTACTTCCTGCACATGCATCCAACTATCCATGCAGATATTGACAGCTGTGGGAAGGCATTTCTCTAATTCCACCTCCACATAGATCCTAGCATAAGAGAAGAGGCCATATTTTGTCTCCGAAAAATCAATATACTTCCCTAGGGAGTTCCCTATGAGCCTGAAAGTCGCGTCATTCTAGCAGTGAAGTGGGAGGTAAGGAAGCTTCACTCAGACAGGAACCGAGGATGGAACATAGCATTTCAGATTGAAGCTAGGACTCCATCGATCCAGATACAACCCTTGGACCCCCATAAAGTATGGACCACTCCTGAACACCAAATCTCTATCCAACCTATTCTCAAAGTAAAAGTTATAAAAACATTTGCCACAAAAGAAGTAGATTACTTCTCCTTTAATAAGAGGCTTCCATTTATTTTCGATCCAGGCTTTAACCATCCTAGGGAACGACCATAGGCCCATAAAATAGCCAATAAGACCCTTGGCTGCAAGCTACAAGGTGAGAGAGCGGGCCTGCAGGGCACATATCTCTATCTTGGGAATATCCTCTGCTCTCTTCACAAATTTTGACTCGCCTTGCTTACTGAACTTAAGAGCTGATGTAACCAAAACTTTGAAGGCCGCTATTTCCGCGAGTAGAGGTGCCGCTTAAGTAGGCTCCGCCATTAAGGAGGCCATCCCAACCGCAGAGGAGCAACAACGAGCCCTGTGAATACCGCAACAGGCAGTCAGAGCCCAAATAGAGAAAACATAAATTCCCACCCAATGAACAAGATGAGAACTAGGCCAGAGGGACCGAGACCTAAGTAGGAGTAGGTCCGAGGATCCTCAGAGGGAGACCGAGCGACCGACTGTGAAGCCAAAGCTATGCACCACAGCTAGGTCAACCTGCATCCTTCAAAGCGTCCCAGTTAATAATGTTAGCACTCTACTGGTTAATGGTTAATGATGAATATGCTTGAGTAAATGTTGAAAAGTGAAATAAATTATATGGTTTTCAAATCTGGTCCATAAAATTAAACATCTATGTGGGGAGAGAGGCAAAATTATAGGTCACCTATGGATGGTAATGAACCTATTTTCCCTATTGAAAGTATGGATAGGTTTGTAATTTTAGTTTTTTGTTTCTATTTGGATTTTAAAGTGATTGTTGAGTTGATTGGTCTTGTCAAATACTAAAAAGGATTTTTCCCTCCAATCCTCTTGTTGTTTTCTTTTTCTTGTGTGGTGGTAGTCTTAATTCTGGAAATACTTGGAGTCTTGGATTTTGGAAATTCCTAGATACAATCATGCCATGGCTAGCTATCCTCCTCCTAGAGGGTGTTAATGTGACAAGATGCATGAGATAAGGAAGGAGATGAGACACCTAGCCAGTCAATTAGAAGGCCTACATAAGGCCATGGTCTACATTAGTACCCAAATGGAATCCCAAATGAAGAAGAATGAAGATTTGGAAGAGTAAATAATTCAAGGACCCTAGGTATTTAATGAAATGTCTTGTAGTCAAAGGACTAGGAATTTTTTTATATAACAATCACTTTTCAAAAGTTTTATTTATATTTTGTATACAAGCCTAAGCTTTCAAGTTGAAAAGCTCAACCTTAAAATATATAAAAGTTGGTTCAAAACTTTTATAAATTGGAAATTAAATCACATACAAATTTGGGGTTGGATCGTTGCTCATTAGAATCAACCCAAGGAATAAAAGGCTTTCCGACAGGTTAAAACCATCAAAAGTTATAGGATGAGGACCTGTCAAAAAGCAGGATGGCTAAATAACCCATCTCCAAATCAATGGCCACAATTCATTTTGATAGGTCCTCTCTGCTTTTCAGAAACCACTACGTGGACCCCTCGGAAGTGGTTAATGGATTTTATGAAAACCATGCATTAGAATTTGGTGACAACTCATGTACTCGCCAGGTGAGTCAGGCAAGCAAGCGGGCCCTTACATGCCATCAATACACCTCACCCTTCCACGTCATCTCCCGTACATCCATGTCACCTTTCCCTACCCCTTACGTCATCAATATTTTAAGTTTTTCCTAGTCAGTACTAAACATATAAAAGGTCATCTTGCCTATTATTTTATTTGTCCCCCAGTTGTAGAGTTATGGTGATCGATGTGTAGAGTGTACATTATCGATTAAACATCAACATTCGTCTCTTCATTGTCTCTGGTTATTGGGTAACTCATAATTCCACATTTCTTCCTTGTCCTTTCTTTCAAATTGTAAACATGGAGAAAACCTCAAAATCAACTAAAAAATCTGCAATCTCTATTACATTTGTTCATACACCCCTTATGGACAAAGAATCTGAAGTATATGATTCTTGTTGCTCCTTGGACCTTTTGGAGATTCAACAAGACATTCTTGACTGTTCTAGTGACTTAGATAATATTTTTCGAGTCATCCAATTTGCATTTATCATGTAATTGTCCCACATACCTATAATTTCCTCGAATTTTTCAGTTGGTTAGTGTCTTCCCTTGTCCCACAAAGGAATTTTGTTATGTCTTCTTTAGGGGAGAGTATTTTTGAGGTCATTTCAAAGATAATACACAAAGATTTTATTTTTCCTACATTTGAGAATCCCAAGAGATTTTTAGATGAGTCCTTACTCCTCACTTATAGACGTCTTTCTAAAGAGAATAAGGACGATATGTTTAAACTCATTCTTCCACCAAATTCCCAAATTCCTCTACTTACATTGAATTTTCTAATAGCCTTATTTTTTGAAGCTGCACAACATGTCTTAGTTATAATTTTCTCTCTTTTGGGAGAAGATGATATTGTGATAGTAAGTGAACAAGCCCTGGGGTTTTTGAGTTTGATGTTGCAACTAGATATTGTTTTGGATATCCATTCTTACCTAGCCATTTCTTATCATTTTCAAAACTATCATATTTATGTTTTTTTAGATATCCTTTTGTCCTGGTCTATATGTTCTTATATGTACATCCTGATAAGTTTGGCCTTCTGGCTCTAAATATGTGGGATTCAAAGAATCAAATGAAATATCTAATTAAATGCACTAGTGTTGTTAGGAAGAAAGAAAATAATGAGGGATTTTCTTATTACTTATCATCATCCATGGCCACTGTATACACTATTTTGAACAATCGACAACCTTTAAGGATTTTTACTGAAGCAAAAGAGTTGTTGCAGCGCAGCCAGGACACCATAATGGGGGACTGGTATATTTTTGAAGATTACACTGGGATAAAATTGTATGGGGCTGAAGTACCACCATATCATTTGCCAATGTTTTTTCCTATGAGGATATGATATCTTGGATTTAGAAGGCAAAGTCTAAATGTTGACCAAGTTCATTTTGTTCCTGCACACAAAGGGTATATATTTAAGTTATAAAGAATTATTGGGCCATTCATCGTGAATAACAGACAAGCCGTCTTGCAAGTTGAAGAAATGATGAAGGAGTATAGCTTTGATCAAAGAGATAAGTGGAAATATGACCCTCGTCATATAATTTCAAATAAAAGAGCGGGAATCATGAAAGAAAGTTAGAACTTGAGAAAATGGCAAATCGAGAAACATGGTCGGGTAGAAAAATGCAACAAAGAATATATGTTCAAACCCATATAGTGAGGAAGAATAGCTTGAAGAGAAATATACATAAAAAAATTGATGTTGAGATAGAAGACCCACAATTGCAAAAGAGAGAAAAGGTCCAAAGAGAAGAAGAAGCAAAGGTATATGCTTAATTAATAGAGGGACCCTCAAATAAACCAAGTTTTCAATGCAGTTGGGAAACCAAAAGTGCTCTACCTCCTCCTATGTTTCCAGAGATTTGGCTATTGATTTGTGTAGCTTGAGAGGTACTCCAAGCCCTAGGGTTCATGGTTTGGAGGGAAAAGTGCCACAAGGGTCACTTGTGGGCTTGGAACCCAAGCATGGGGTGTTGCAACCATCGGGATTTGGGTCAAAACTATGATGAATTTGAGCTTGAGAATTTTTTAGGTGATAAAGCTTGGTGAGCCGATTCTAATGCTCCAAAGATCACTCAAATTAGACCTCTGGAAATGAAGTTATGAATTTTTTAAGTTGACAATTAATGTTTGGACAATCAAGTCATGTAGGCTTGATGAATTCATCCAAAAGACATGTCTATTCATTTAAATTCGTGGAGCCCTTTCTCTTTGGTATAAATAGAAGGTTATGTGAGGGCATTTTCCTCGTCAAAATGCGCATCTATCTGTTGTGCAAACACATTTGAGGCAACGAAGTTGTGGAGGACAAGGCGTGGAGAAAATATGGCTAGTTTGGCATCATTCTTTATCTATTACAGGTTCGAGTTCATCTCAGGTGGAGGCTGCAGACTTAAATTGAATTTGGGTGTTGTTTTAAGTTAAGATTGGTGAGGTTTATCTATCCTTTCTAGGTCGCATCCCTAGCAGTCAATTCTGTGTAGGTTGTAGGCCCGAAATGCTCTGTCCAAGAGGGTCAAAGTTGCTATTGTGAGTACAGTCAGCCGCAGAGGAAACATGGAATAAATATGGGCGTGTTTGAGGGCTGGTTCAAGCCCTATCCTAGAACAAGTTGGACAACATAGGTATGGAGAGAAGCCACATTTAATAAGAGGTTTTTTGGGCATGTTTGGTAGGGCTGTTGCAGACTGACAAGTGCCCTAACCAGGAGAAACCAAGACAAGAGATGTTACAACACTTCAGAAGGAGGTATGCTAAGTATGTAATGTGTTTTGTGTGAGAATATGTTAGTTGGATTGTGTCCTAGTGTGGACATAATTATTTCAGCCTATAAGTGCCATAAACGAAGGTCAACTTGGGTAGTTGGAGACCTTAATTAGGAGCAGAACTTATAGTGAAGGATTGGGTATCTTTGCATTGTTGGAGGGAAATGTGTGGATGTCCAAATTAGCCCTAGAGAAGCATACAAGAAGGACATTGTTTGGTGTGTGATTGGGTGAAGTGAGCAGCCTTATGAGTTGCTCTTTGATGGACGAAAGAGGCTACTAGAAGGAAGAGCAATTTGACGAGCCTGTGTACATGCAGCATAAGTGACATGCAAAATCGTTAGGTGGCAGCCCTCCTGGAGTCTCGATGTCTAGTGAGCTTGATGGACTAAGGCATTACTAGTGAGAGGTACGGAAGTGAATGACTAACAGGACAAGATATGACATAGAAGCTACAACAAATTTTATCATTGTATCTTGTATACCATAGACTATTGTATTATTCAGATTTGGTTTAATATAACGAAGATTGGTGATTGTACAATTTTGATAAAAAGTGTGTATATTTGTGCATTGTGATTTACTGCTTTATATTTCCACTGTGAAAAGTATATTATGGTTGAGATTCTTAGTTTGGTAGCGTCAGTGATTTTAACACTCAAACCTAGACCCAAGGTCATGGAAATTCAACATTGGCAACATTCTCAATTGAAGAAACTCCCTCCACCACAAAAGTGTTACGGAGGAATTATCAACATATTAAAGAACTAATGCATAAGGTGAGAAGCAACATGGAAACTTAGCTACCAACACAAGCAACTCAAAATTATCAGACAAGACTACTCTCTGTTATGGATTTAGAAAGGAACCAATTCAAATTTCCCCTCATGCATCCAATTTTTTAGTCTCTTCCTTCGGGATCTTATTTTAAAACATTATATCTATCCATAAAAGTAGTTGACATCCCACTTCCTAGCAAAATTAATTTACATAGACAAGCAAGGAAAATGCTCTATAGTGACCTAAGAAAATCTCTTTGACAATAAGTAAAACATAAAATCTTTTGGAGAAAGTTTCAAATCATCTCAAGCCAGAAAAGGAAAATTATAGAGCACTGCATACTCAAAATGAGGACTATAAGAAGCTAGTTGTTAAATTGGAAATAGATCCAGAAAACAGGGAAGTTATCAAAACCCTGTTGCAAAACATCATATCTAAGATGCAGCCATTAAGGAAGAAGTTGAAAATGCCTAGGACTGAGCATGCTCAAACAAATGAAATAGCTCAGGGTGAGAAAGAGAAGGAAGTGCTAATGAGAGAGGTTTACAACAATCAATCAAAATCCATGTTTGCACTATTATGGTCCCAAGTGAGTCAGGTGACCCCTCAGAGAAGCTTACTAAAGTTATGGTAGAACTCAGAATTTTAGAGGTTGAACTAAAGAAAATTTAGGACTATTAGCACCAAGTTTGCACCTTTCTTAAAAGTACAAAGGTTATGATTATCAGTTCATTATGCAAGGGATTATGTAATGGCCTATGATATTTCTTTTGGAAATGTAACAAAAGCTTAGGAACATTTTTAAACAATTATTTCACCTAATCCGAAGTGTTCCCTAAGTTTTTGCAGCAAAATCAACCTATCGAAAGTCTACAGGTGTCACTACGAAAGTATTTCGTAGCGCCCAAAGCAAGTTTTAAAATATGAGTTTCCAAACTGGTTTTCAAGTGTCCAAATTGTTTTTCAAGAATCCCTACCCTTATTAAACCTTGATATGACGTTTGGCATATTTTTCAAGCCTAAGAGAGGGATTTTAAATTAAACCCTAAAACGACAGTTTGCCCTAAATGGCAATTTCCAACATTTTTCCTGTTTTAGTCACTATGTTCAAACACATATTTCAAATAGGTGGTGATGAATTTAAAAAAATCTCTTTCGGATTTTACCCAGACATCATGGTTTGGAAATTACAGAGGAATCTTTAAGGCTTATTTTTCCAGATTTTGTAATTCTGTTAATTTCCTGTTTTAGCCACTATTTTCAAATACAATTTCTGAAAATATGGAGATGAATTTGTAGAAACCAAAAGCTTTTTTTGTTGGTAACATACCAATTAAAAAAAAACCTCTCTCATTTTTTACCCGACTATCATGTTTTGAAGGATATGAAGGAATATTTGTAGCTTATTTTTCAGGATTTAAATATTTCTTGTTTTAGTCATCCACTTTGGGTGTGGTTTTAGAGAAGATGAAGATGAATTTTCCAAATCGTAAAGAATTTTTTGTGGGGAATGAGTTGATTTTAAAAAACCTATTTTAGTTTTTACACATCTGTCATGGTTTCGTAGATCAGAATGCCTATTTGAAGCATATTTTTCATAAATTTGCCATATTTTTCGAAATTTTGTTTCCTATAAAAATGCCAAGTCAACAGCTAAAGGCCACCTCATCAAATTCGACTTGGGGATCAGACTAAATATGGGTGAAGAGGTTTTTCAGATCCATTTATTTTGGATCTTGATGGTTATTGTAATTAATACTTTCCCAAACATTGTGGATCTCAAATTTATGTATATTTATTTTTTAATGAATGAAAAGGAAGGAAGAAGGGTTGGACTTTGAAAAAAAGTATTCTTTTGATGTGTGTGTGATAAAATTATTCATCTTTTTAAGTGCCAAGAGGAATACAATATTATGTTCATGATACAAAGATTCCTATAATGGTATGCTCAGTTAGTTTCTTTATGTGATAGTTTCCTTTCTATGTGATATCATTTATTTGTTATCTTCTGGTGTTTAAATGAGATTATGTGACAAAATTCATTAGTTTAATGCTCTAGTTCATATGGTTTAGACATCTACACTATTTCTCCTAAATCTTGCATGATTCATGTTTCATGCCCTACTATAGTGGATTGTTTTCTCCTTCTACTACCATTCAGATGATGTTTGATATGTCTACAGTTTTCCATCTATCCTTCCTCTGTCCCTCTTGATTCATACAATCAAGATCTTGGTAGCTACATCTAAAAATTGATTTGTTGACCCCATTTCCCAATGGATTAATTGCTTCATCCCAACCACCACACTCAAAATCCAAAAACCCTACTGAAGATCTAGCCATTGTTTGAAGACACAACCAGTTGTTAAGCTTAGTGATTAGGTTGTCAGAGAGAGCCCTCTATGGATTAAAGGGGCTAGCCTTCAATCTACAAGTTTGGTTTGAAACCTTTCAATCTAAGGCAACCTTTCAAATCTTCCCAAAACCTATTACTATTGTTTAGATTTGATTCCTGATGGTGGATAAAAATCAGACACACAAGACAGGTTGTACATCATTCACCTGGCGGCTCCATTGTCAGTGAGATCCAGAATTTAAAGTGCTACTGACGACTCCACAATATTAAGATGGCTTCCATGGAGGCTTACAGATCTACAAGGTATGCTATGATGAAACATGAACATATACTAGGTTTTCCAAATTTCTTTCTATGCATAGATTGGCAATCATATTTGCCAATATTTAGAGATCAGAATAGGGATGATGTTGTGCTTCATTTGATTAAATTTCATATGCATGTACATAATCTTGGGGTTGAGTTTCATGAAGATTGCTTGATGAAGATGTTTACAGCTACCCTAGAAGAAGATGCAAGATCATGGTATGAAAGACTACAACCCGATAGCTTGTATTCTTTAAAGGATTTCCACATAACATTCTTTGAATATTATAAAGAAAGTTACCCTTCCTTATTGTTGTTTGGAAATTGTTGTAAATAATATGAAGACTTCATTCAATTTTTTGAACATTTGTATGGTAATGAGGAGTGTATGGATGAGGAAATTATGGAATCCCTTTATGCATTTTCATCCCAACAACAAACACTAGTTTCTTCCTTGGATGAAAATAAAATAGATCAATATCTTGGATCTGAAATTTATGATCATTCCCTTGAAATTGGTGGAGATTAAACAATTCTACATCTTGACAGTCATGTTACATCCCATGAATATTTTCAACATTATCAATCTTTATATAGTCAAAATTATGAGAAGAATCATTCAAATTGTTTTTCAACTCATTCATTTTTTGAGATTTTGTGTCACGAAGAAACTTGTCAAAATCAAATTTTGAAAATGCATGTATGGAAACCTTAAGCAATGAACCATTTCATGATGATGATCATCTACTTTTCAAAGGAATTATTGATCAAGAAATCATTTTCCTTGATTCTTGTGATAATGAAGATGATATTCTTCCTATTGAAGCACCTAAAAAGTCAGTCTTTATGTCTGAAACACATGAGGAACGAAATATACTAGAAGTGGCTATTGCATTTGAAGTTTTTCATGATCATTTAGAACCTTGCCTTTCGCATGATATGAATGAAGATTTTAACAAGAAGATTGTTGGTTTTCCATTTGCAAATGTTTATGCGGCTTCTAGTAAAGAGATTGAAGACATTGAATGAAAAGAGGAGTTCCTCTATGTTTTGGAAAATCCATTTGAAAATCTATTGAAAACATCAGCGAAGATCAAGTTTTCTTTGTACATCAACACAAAGATTGGATTCAGTTTTCAGTTGGGATTGTCATTACCACAATTCTTTTCCTTTGAGGAAAGTGAGAGGAGAAAGAAATCGAGCAACCATTTGCTTAATTGGTTATATTGGATTTTAAAATTACTCAATTCAATAGTTGTTCTCACTAGTTTAGTGTAGGATGGTGTGAAAATAAGCTCATAGTTTGAGCAGCTCTTCAAGATTTTTCAGTTTCAGTTTGCAGCGTGTACAATTGAATTTTAGTTTGGGTTGCATTTTTGGATTTTGTTTGCAGAGAAAGTCACAAGTCAGGTTATAGATAGCAGGGTAAATCTTGGGAGCTACCTAATGGATCAATCACATGGTCATCATGTTCTTTAATGCCTCCCGTGGAGACCCATTGGAGCTAGCTGTTAGCACCAAGTTTGCACCTTTCCTAAAGTTCCAAAGGTTATGATTATCAGTTCAATGAGCAAGGGATTATGTAATGGACTATGTCTTATTTTTTTTTTGGTGGAAATGTAACATCAACTTAGGAACATTTCTAAATAGTTATTTCACCTAATCCTAAGTGTTCCCTAAGTTTTTGCAGCAAAATCAACCTATCAGAAGTCTACAGGTGGCGCTACGAAAATATTTTGTAGCGCCCATAGAAAGTTTAAAAATACAAGTTTCCAATTTCTTTTCAAGTGTCCAAACCATTTTTCAAGAAGATTTACCCTTATTAAACCTTGATATGACATTTGGTAGAGTTTTCAAGCCTAAGAGATGGATTTTAGATTAAACCCTAAAATGGTAGTTTGCCTTAAACGGCAGTTTCCAACATTTTTCCTGTTTTAGTCACTATGTTCAAACACAGATTTCATACAGGTGGTGATGAATTTCAAAAAACCTCTTTCAAATTTTACAAAGACATCATGGTTTGGAAATTACATAAGAATCTTTGAGGCTTATTTTTCCAGATTTTGTATTTTTGTAATTTTCTTGTTTTAATCACTATTTTCAAATGCAGTTTACAAACATATGGAGATGAATTTGTAAAAAAATGAAGAGGTTTTTGCTAGTAAGATAAAAATTTAAAAAACCTTGCTCAATTTTTACCCAAATATCATGGTTTGAAGGATATGAAGGAATATTTGTAGCCTATTTTTTAGGATTTAAATATTTAATTATTTGTTGTTTTAGTCATCCACTTTGAGCATGGTTTTCGAGAATATGAAGATACATTTTGCAAATATTTAAGAGTTTTTTGTGGAGAATGAGATTATTTAAAAAAACCTCTTTCATTTTTTACATAGATATCACGGTTTGGGAGATCCAAATGCCTCTTTGAAGTTTATTTTTTAAAAAATTGCCAAATTTTTCAAAATTCTGTTTCCTATAGAAATTCCAAGTCAACTGTTGAGGGCCACCTCATCAAATTCGACTTGGGGATCAGAATAAATACGGGTGAAGAGGTTTTCCAGATCCATTTATTTTGGATTTTGATGGTTATTGTAATTAATACTTTCCCAAACATTGTGGATCTCAGATTTATGTATTTTTCCTATATAATGAATGAAAAAGAAGGAAGAAGGGTTGGACTTTGAAACAAAGTATTCTTTTACTGTGTGTGTGATCAAATTATTCATATTTTCAAGTGCTAAGAGGACTAGGATATTATTTTCATGATACATATATTCATGTGATGGTATGCTCAATCAGTTTCTTTATATGATAGTTTCCTTTCTATGTGATATCATTTATCTGTTATCTTCTGGTGTTTAAATGAGATTATGTGACATAATTCATTAGTTTAATGCTTTGGTTCATATGATTTATAAATTTACATTATTACTCCTAAAGCTTGCAGGACTCATGCTTATGCCCAAATATAGTGGATTGTTTTCTCATTCTACTACCATTTAGATGATGTTTGATATGTCTATAGTTTGTCATCTATCCTGCCTTTGTCCCTCTCGATTCATACAATCAAGGTCTTGGTAGCTAAATCTGAAACTTGATTTGTTGACCCCATTTCCCAATGGATTAATTGCTTCATCCCAACCACCACAGTGAAAAAAAGAAAACCCCGTTGAAGATCTAGTCATTGTTTGAAGACACAACCAATTGCTAAGCTTAGTGATTATGTTGTCAGAGAGAGCCCTCTCTAGATTGAAGGGGCTAGCCTTCAATCTACAATCTTGGTTTGAAAAGGTTACCTTAGGGAGTTTTCTATTACAACTAAGAAACTTTCTCAGTGATAACAAGGACAAACTAACTTAGGTAAAGGTACAACTTTATATCAAGGAGAGGTAGCTAAATACATTAAAAGAAAACAATGATCAGTTCGCCACTAAGAACAAGGCAACACAAGATGAGATCAAGGAGTTAAAAACCAAATTAAAGGGAAATATCTCTCTAATTGAAGCTAGACAATTTTTTTGGGATGATATCATCTAGGAGGTCTGTTCTAAATGGGAGTATATTCATATAATTGATAAACAAAAGATTATGATGAATGGGTATGAATTAAGCATTGATGCATGCAAGAAAATTGTACAAAAAGAAGCAATGAAGGCTAAAAAGATGATCAAGTATTTAAATGGAAAATTTTAAATTGAAATAAGGACATTAGATATCACAAACAAAGCTAGAGTAATTATGGAAATCAATAAAATAAATGAGAAAAACGTACTTCATATTTAGGATGAGAACATATTAAAAGAGGTTCACAAGTCAGTATCTTTGTTTGATTCCAAATTTGACCAGAGGACTAGATATGGTCTACCTAGTTGTTGGGACTAGCAAGGAAATCTGCTTTCTTGGGAACTATATGAAAAGAAACTAGTGTTTGTTAAAAGCAAAGAAGATACATCACATTAAAATACTGCAATTCTAAAGGGAAGTACTATAATGAATTATTTGCAGAGGGAATTCCAACTTCTTTGGTTGATGAAGACACTATTTGTTGCAAAACCTGATTATACAAAGCTTTCAAATTTGAAAGTTGCATTCCAAAAAATGATCCAATGTAAGCTCCCAGATGAAGCACTTTGGAAGAAGTGTGAAAGGTTGATTACTCCTATTGAAGGAGAAGTTCAAATGGCGGAACCAAGCACCAATCCTCAAAGTCAATGTTCCACTAGTCATCAGACTTCTCAAAAATGAGAAAATTTCATTTTGTAACATTGTAAAAGACTTTTTAGTTACAGATAGTTAAGTAGTTATAGATGTTTTAACAGTTACCTTTGTAATTGATTTTGATCTAATATTTAGAAAACATGAGAACCACTGGAAAGGGGTTCAGAGTTTTGGCATTGAGTACTTGTGTAATCATTTTGGATTCCTTAGAGATAATAATAAAAGTCACCAGGTTGATTCCAATATGTATTGGTACATTGTAGTATGTGTTGTTTCTCTTATGTGTTTTCCATATTCATTTTCCTTCTTTGAAGCACATGTATGATCGTAGCAGATTTATTTGAGCAAGTTACAAATTTATTTTATGTATCTTTAATAGTTACAATGAATACATATAAGTTCTATTCAAAGACATCTTAATAGGTTCTCCACTACTTCCGCACTTCCATTCTTAACCTAAATCATTCACACTTCCATATTAGAGTTTTAAATTTGGATTCTTTTAAAGGGCCCAAGTTATAAACCCAAGTCTCTTATAAGTTCTATTTTCTAGCAAAATAATTAAAATCTTGCTAATAGAAGGCCAATTTAGGCATAAAGATTCATCTCCAAGATTAAGTTCTATTACAAAAGGGAATATATCACCTCTGGGCACATTTTAATAAGTTTGTAACAATATTTTAAAATTTTTGAAATAGTTTTATGGATGTCCTAGGCATTGGTTCCCTTTTAGCTAGGAATTGTCTCTAGGGTGACAACACAAGGTATGGAGGGAAATTTTACCCACGAAAAGTGGGTGGTCCCATAGGAAAAATTTTCTCCGAATTTGTCTTCAGTCGACAACCAACAACCCCTGAAAACCACTAGTGTAGCTGATGTATTATGCCATTTGAACTCCAATCCCTGAGTTAGTTGTATGTTCTCTTGTCCCTCTGTCGAGAAAATGTGTTTGAAGGTGGGAAATCCAATCCTAAACGTATGTTTTTCATTATCAACCGAGTTCTTATGCTTGTCTCTCCTTGGGAAAATTGGGCATGGTTTGTTGGGTGACTTGGAAGAAGGAAGTGTTTTGACTATAGTCTTGTTCCCTCACCTTAAATGGGGGGGTTAATCCTCAATCCTATTTTTGCGGGATCTCCCCTAATGGCTTATATCTTTAGGAAGGGAACTACTTGGAAAGCCCTGATTTTGGTAGTGCAGTCCCGAGAATCCTCCCATCGGTGAAAGTCTGTGAAGATAAGGTGTTATGCACTTGACCTGTGAGAATATCAAAATGCTATAAATACAAAACAATATTGCCAAAAACATATAAATATCACATGAATTGAGACAAGCTGCAAATATATTTGATTATTCATAAGCATATTACAATGTTCACTTACCTCTTCGACAGGGGAACCTCCAATAGAGCAAAGTTCAATTACAACAAGATTTGATGATTCTTGCTTTGCTATCTAAGACTATTTATAGCTTTATGACGTCCAAAACCCTAACTAATAGTGGTCTCTCACATAATATGGGTTAACCACTTTATTGATTAGCTATGACCCATTTATAACTAATTGTGGTCTCTTTTTTATAATGCAGGTCAACCACATATAATTATTATTATTGAAGATAACCGCTTACGTGCTTTATTGACTCAACTAACTAAATATGAGTCTCAATAGGCCCCTTGGGCTTATTACATAGATAAAAGGGTGAGGATTGGACCCTAACAACAAGGGACCTTTATTGAAGTGATAGTGGGTCATTGTCCCATTGTTGTCACTTAGTTTGGTAGTTTTCCCTTGCTTAGGGCCATGCTAGATTACGTGCTAACATGAAGAATTCCATCGATATGGTGGGAAAAATTCCACCGATTTATTACCCTAGGAGGATGCCATTTATCCTATGATGTTCCAACCATCTTCCAACTAATTTTGCAATTAGAATGTACAACAATTTTTATTGGCTAAATATTGAAAACAAGGGTATGTTGCCTCTACCCTATGTTGCAAGAAATGAAAATTGACATACAAACAGAACAATATCCAACTAACTTATTGAAAGTAAACTATTGATACCACGTTCTCTATCCAAATAACAAATTTGACCCACTTTTTATTTTGTAACATGTCCTTTTCGAAGTTTGTTGGATGATGGTCATATTTGTCCTCCTGTCAAAACATGACACAAGGACTAGTTAAACTAATTAACATGCAATCATTTACCCTTTTATATGAAATTAAAAAAAATATCATTTCACATACTAAATATACTTGCAAAGGTACAAATCAAGGCCTATATACCTTTATGGCCATTGTGATGCATGACACTTCGTTTTGTAATCCTAGCCTTGGAGGCCTTGTCATGAAACATGTACTAATTGAATTTAAATATGCACAAATAAAATATAAAAATCATTTAAGATGTTTTATATACTCTTATGAGAAAACTCAAATACCTAGGTACTCTCCTCACCGGGCTTCCTCCATTCATCCAACTTCTCATGCATTTTTACAAGTTCTCCATATTTTTATGCTCACATCAAGTGGCCTTTTTTTGAGTCTTTGCTCAGGCAAGAGTTTTTTGATCTTATTTATTTGATTGCACCTAAATATCCTGCAGTTCTAATACATTTTTACTTTAGCCTTTTTTACAGACCAACCTACACCAAATTTAGTCTCCATGACGTGAATTCCTACTTTCTGTAGGTTGCAACGCTATCTTTGAGAATGGAAAATGGAGATGGTCTTTGAACTGCCTTCAACCTATTCACAAAAACTTTCTCAACATCTGATCTATGGATTTTGCCTGAAACCACATCATATTCTATCCTTGTGTCATAGCTACCAATTCAAGATTCATAATGTGGCGTTGAGAAAGAAGAGATTTGTTTCCTAGGAGTGGATTGGGAATTGGAAGTCTCTGTTTCTTGTTCCAAATTATTAGTGGTTATGCTTAATTATTTCCTCCTTGATCTTCTGCTCGATCCAGGAGTGGTTGGGGAATCAATTGATTCCCTTTGAGACAGTTGATGTGCTTGCAATGTTTCAGTGGTTTTAGTTGATCATTTTTCTATATATCTAGCAAGAATTTTCAAGTCCACACTGTCAAGTTTGTTAACTGCCTCCATCCCCAATATCGAAGCCAAGGCCTCTTTCTCCTAGTCAGTCTCATGTCCCTAGATATATAAAATAATTTTTTATTTTTAAATTTTGGAATAATAAAAAATATTAAAAATCAAAGAAAGAATTTAAACAATTACATATCTATAATTTCATAATGACTTACCTCATTTTCTCCATTGTCTACTCCATTCTCTACATTTGACATTTTGAGGCTAGGCTAGAAAATCTTGTCTGTGGAGGTGAGCCAAGGTAAATAGTGTGCAAGGAAGGAGATCACACTATGCGAAGGGAAACAATTCGAGTCGTGGTAAGAAATCTGGCTATCACATACACAAAATTTTCATATATTTTTAGCAAACCTTTATGATAATTAGACCATTCTGCACCAATACATGAATAAATATATCACAATTTAATCCTAAATCGACTCTCTGTTCATGGAACTAATAATTCCTTACCCTACAGCACCAATTTCTGGACCAAAAAGGGAGAAAAATAAAGATCATTTGTAAGCTTTGTTTGAGTCCTTGAGATCCTTTAAAATCCACTGAAGATCATTAAAATCCGTCATTTTTTTGCAGTATTCTAACTACCACCACGAATCCAAGCAAAAGAAGGAAATATCGAGACTGTCCATCCGCAATAGAATGGGTGGACTTCAAAACTCCTAGATTGAGACCTAGGCAGGGTAGAGGAGCCTATTCTTTTCTTTCCTAGTCCGCACCTCTTAACAATGAAAAAAATTCTCAAAGGAGAAAGAAAGAGTCATTTTTTTTTCAATAGTTGGTGGGTAGTTAATTTTGAAGTTTTGGCCCATGGAAATTTTAAAATTTCAACCTACCCATCATTGAAAATTTTATTTCACCCATTGTTGACTTTAGCGCTGACTCAGGTCAAATAATGTGATGATGTTGCGGGCGTAAAAGTCGGCGCAAATGGCACCTAGTCTAGTGCCATCGAGTTAATTTTTTCCATAAAAAATAGGCATAGAAATGTTACAATAATATAACATTATTCTTAAATAAAATAAAATATTAATAGAATACATTCAATATAATAACCATAATTTCAATAATCCACTACATTCACTATATAGTAATTTAATTAGTTCTAAAATGATTGCATAAACTAAGTTATAAATGAGTAATGAAACAAATTTGATATACACACTAGTGGTAAAGTGTGTTACATGGGGAATTTTTTTTAATCTCAATTAATATTTATGTTGTAAGGACAAATTATACTCTATTCAAAATATAGTCTACCAATAATTTTGCCCCTACACTTATTGTTTTCATTGTTGATAATTGGATTTGATTGGTGTACTAAAAATTATTGTCATTTTTGTGTATTATAGAATCCAGAGGAGGCCATGGACATAGGATGTGGACAATGTAGAACCACTAAATTGTAGAGAGGAAAGTGGGTTGAGAAGATATGACAATGGAATCTGCAGATACAATACAAGTAAGAAGACACAACAACCTCAACCAAAGGAGGAATATATTTATGAATTCACAAATACTACAACATAGAGGAGAGAAACACAATTTTTTTTCCAAGAGGCCTTTCAGGTCAAACTTATTGGTTGAAAATGCATAATAATGGTGATTAAATGTGATTCTATGATCAAGGGAAATGTTTGAAAATTAGGGTGGCCATGTGGGATAGGGATGTTGGATACTTTTCTTGTCAAAATTTTGGCTTGATGTATATACCTAGGGTCATAATTTTTTTTTTTTTTCAACTCCAAATTAACATGATATCAATATGTCAAATATATGACTAAAGTGAAGTTTTGTGTTGGATAACATATTCATTGAAATGATATAATTGGTGTACTAAGCATTATTGACTATGTTGTGTATTACAAGAGCCAGATGAGGCCATGGAAACAAACCATGTAATATCAATTAAGGACACAATGGATGGCGAGGGACATCAGGTACTCAAATTTTGACGTAACTTAGGAAAAATTAATATGATGGAATTTTGTGATAAGGCCATCTTTTTTCACGATATTATTAGAATTTAGAGTGTGTTATCCAATCTTGATAGAAATCTGGAGGCACACTAACCTTGCCTTTTACCCTATGAAATCCATGTAATCTGGATTATTCTTGAGAAAAAAAATATATATGTGAAAAAATAAAAATATTAAATTGTATTAATGTTAATTATGAGTGAAAAAATACTCTCCAAGTTGAATCATTCAATTTTACCTTGAAATGAAGGTTGGTTGTGCATTTTTGTGAAGCATGCCAAAATTACCTTGCTTCACTAAAATGCACACCCAAGCTTCATTTCTTGTCCAATTCGATTGATTCAAATTGTATACTATTTAATTACTAATTGTACACACTAATTTTCTTCCAGTAAGTTTTCGCTCTTCATAAACTGTTGACACTTTTGGGGAGACACCGTGAACTACGATTTCTCCAACATTTCCGTTTACATTAACTTCGACCTTCATGTCACTAAATTAGAAAATTTTAATTATATTAATGTTACTTATGAGCAACTCCAAGTCGAATCATTCAATTTGGCCTTGAAATGAAGCATGGGCATGCATTTTTGTGAAGCAAGCCAAAATTGCCTTACTTCGCTAAAATGTACGCATAGGTTTCATTTATTGGTCAACCTAATTGATTCAAATTGTAGATTGTTTATTTTATTATTTTACACACTTTTACATTTCTATATCTTCACTAACCATTATAATAGTAACAATGTTAATTTTCTTAGGGCTAGAAGTCTCTACTATAGATACTTGCATTTTAAAACATTTTCAACATTTTCACATTGCATTCACCCCATATCATCATACAAAATTATGTAGAGAGAACATTAGCAATAACAATGCAGTGAAACAGTCATGGATATGCCATGATATCTCTATCATAGGTTTATCATGATATATCTATCATAGGTTTGTCAGGATAACTCTGTCATAGGGCTCAACATATCTCCTTCATATCTTTGTCATAATTTTTTTTATCACATAACTGATAAGAAGGCCGAAAGAGGTTGTTATCATACCCAAGAACTGAGGCCCATTATAGTGTTGTTGCACCACAGACTGAGGCCCATTAGTGCGTTGTTACACCACACGAATGACGTACAATTTCGTAGACCCATGGGATGGAATGGTCATTTCATCACTACAAATTGATTACCGGTCCTGGTGTACATTTATTTAAGGTACACAAACCTTGCCTTTTACCCTATGAAATCCATGCAATTTGGAATATTCTTAAACAACATATATATTTATGTGAAAAATAAAAAATATTTGATTTTATTAATGTTACGTATGAGTAAAAAATACTCTCCAAGCTGAATCATTCAATTTAGCCTTGAAATGAGGGTTGGGCTTGCATTTTAGAGAAGCATTCCAAAATCGCGTTGCTTCACTAAAATGCACGCCCAGGCTTCATTTATTAGCCAATCTAATTTATTCAAATTGTAGATTTTTTAGTTTATTATTTTACACACTTTTGCATTGTTATATCTTTACTTTGAGCTTAAATATTTATACTTTAGATTTCATACAACATTCTAAGTTTTGCTTAGACATGCTTTATGTGAAAGTTGTGTATAAGTGGGAAACATAGTTATGTACGATATTTGTCAAACATGATGCAAGGTTATATCTTAAGGTTAGGTATTGTCCGATCATGACCCATTTCAAATTTCATTACCAAGAGTGTAATTGGATTAGCCTAGGAGTGCATATATGTTTTGACTTGAACATTGGCAGATATGATGAATTGCTACATTGGTAGACTTGGATAGAGGAGAGAGTCATTTTTTTTTTTGCATGAGGCCTTTCAAGTCAAACTTATTGGCTAAAAATGCATAGGAATGGTGATTAAATGTGATTATATGATCAAGGGAAATGTTTGAAAATTAATATGGCCATGTGTGATAGGCATGTTGGATAGTTTTCTTGTGAAATTTTGGCTCGATGTATAGACCTAAGGTCATAACATTATTTTTTTTCAACTCCAAATTAGCATGATATCAATATTTCTAATATATGACTATAGTGAAGTTTTGTGTTGGATAGCATATTCATTGAAATGATATAATTGGTGTTCTAAACAATATTGATTATGTTTTGTGTTACAGGAGCCAAATGAGGCCATGGCAATAGATCGTGTCATATCAAATGAGGACACAATGGATGACGTGGGACATCATGTACTCAAATTTTGACTTAACTAAGGAAAATTTAATATAATGGAATTTTTTTTATACATCCATATTTTTTCCGGTATTATTAAAATGTATAGTGTATTATCCAATCTTCACATAAATTAATGCATGTTGTTGATTATTTTAGATGGAGATTTGAGCAAATGCAGAGCCTAAGCCTTCAATTAGCAAAAGAAAAATATATGTATGTGGACGTGGACCTAAAATTGTTAAATCACGTAGAGGACAGTGGGTGGAAGGGGATATGACAATGGACCATGAAGAAACTGTTAGACTCCGTCTTGTTAGTCCGCTGCAGTCAAATTCACCAAGGTTCATTTCTCGTCACTGGCAGTAGGAAGGTTCAGAAAGTTTTTATTTTTATTATCAATAGTGTGAAATTGTTTCTTCTTCAAAACAATGTTTTGAAGAAGAAATCATCAAATATGTCTTTGTAATAAATAGGTAAATGTTCTAAAGCTCTACAGTCTTCAATGGTAGCAGCTTCAGCAACTCCTGTCCCTGCAAAAGCACAAAAAGAACATCATCAGCAATCAGGGACAAAGCGAAATCAAACAGAAACAGAGAGGATTTGCAGAATGTTCGATAATGCCAAAGGGCCTACTCAGTAGTCTGTTTCACTGTCAAGTTGGTCTTTGAAGATGGGTGTTTATGATGGTGATAACTTGCCTGAGCGTTCAGCCTTAATGGATGCTTTAGAGCGCTGCGCTTGTCTTCCTCAAATTGCAACCATGCTGGTTAAGAGCCTTCATCGTATCCTACAACTTGCAATTGATCCAACTGTTGTTTCTTTCAAGCATTTGGATGCAACAACACGATTTTCAGAAGTAATATATAGACAAACGCAGGGCTTTGCAGAAATAGTCAATTTACCCGCGTCTTCTAACAATAAGAATCTGATGGAGAGCATGAAAGAGGTTGAAAGATTCAGTGAGGTGTGTAATGATGACATGTGGAGTCGATGCATGGAATCTGTTTTTGCCTTGTTTGCAGAATATTTTTCTGTATCAGAGGATGCAAAAGTTTTGGCATTGTTTAACTCTACAACTGTGGATAATTTGTTCAACTTGTTATGGGAAGACCATTCAAGAAAATTTGCATTGAAACATATCCTTGACTTAATAAAGTTACGTCCATTATCTGAAAATGATCAAGACGCAAAGTTAGGATTATGTTTCAAGTATTTTGAGTACTTTGAAACATTTCCACGTACAAAAGAATCAGATTGGCAAGTTGCAAAGACCATCACTTCAGACTTGCAGGCGGGTGT
The DNA here is from genome assembly GCA_031772625.1 of Pinus tabuliformis. NCBI lineage: Eukaryota > Viridiplantae > Streptophyta > Pinopsida > Pinales > Pinaceae > Pinus > Pinus tabuliformis. The sequence continues at coordinate 486,687,487 of CM062813.1, forward strand.
GCGAGATGTAATACGAACAGATCTGACTTATTATCAGGCTCTATTTCACGACGGGGAATGCTTCCTGCACATTTTAGATGGACTCGGAGAGCAATTGAGTTTAGAGGTTGCATCAAACGGAATTCTGTTCTTCTTGATCAGAGGGCATAAACATACTCGCAGCTTGGATACCTCTTAACGAGTCTGCGGATATTCCGCCTGGAAAAAAGCCTTCGCAGTTGGAGCGTGGCTACCATTAGGTCAGCCCTCATCACCACTGCCACTTTCACGAACAATGCGGGCGCCCCAATAACAGACATTTACAACAAAAAGGCTTCTCCTTTAGATATGGGATCGGGCGAAGTGAACCCTGCCAGAACACTAAATCCAGGCCTCATTTACGACACAACGACTCATGACTACCTACTCTTCCTCTGCAACTTGGGATATAACACATCAGTGATCAATTCCGTGCTGGGGAACCAGAACTTCAGCTACCCCTCGGATGCCAATGACACGAAAGTTGGATTATAAAAGCATTTGCATTTAAAAATTAAATTTTCATTCAAATGGCAAATGTAACTTGGCAATGAAAGGTGAGAAGTAAAAGACCGAACGCCACGAAGGAACCGATCTCCTATTAATGACTTCAGTTAATGATCCAACGGGATCTGCGCTCCAGTTTGTTGGCCATCAGAGGAATTCAAGGGAAACAATGCTCTGTTTTAGAAAAAATGGATGACTCTTTCTATTCTTGCAATTATAGTTGAAACAACTCATTAGTTTTCATCGACCTGTAGGGAAAAGTTTTTGGTCTATGCGCTGATATTGGAGAAGATATTACGCTGTTTTTGTTTTAGTTCTTATTCAAATGCAAAGTCAAGTCAAAGTCAGAATTTAAACAGAGGATTATCAACCTGAGCAGAAAAATAGGGACAGATTGCTTATCCTAGTCTTCAGTTATGATTTGGAGGGTTCACACTACAGTTTCTGCCTTTGCATTGGTCACAGAAAATGTAGCGTTGTTCTTTAGGAACCGATGAGTGGCTTTTTACTATTTTTCATAATGTGAGTTGAAACAGTTTGATCCTTTCATGGATCGGTTTTCTCCTGAGCTTTTTATTGTATTTAAAAACATTTGTAAAGGAAGGGGGAGAGAATTCTGAGAGGTGTGCGTGTAAGAGAAAAAAAAGCTTCCATTGTACAGTCTTTGACAGAGATTTTAATGAAAATACACAGCTCTCGCTTCTGAGATTCCTGTGGTATGAGATTTAACATTTGTGTCCTCCTTTGTTTCATGTATAGCCTGTTATGTGTTCATTTCATTTCATGATCATTTCCAATTGAACAAATGAAGTGTTAAGGTAGAATTCATATTTTGTATGCTCTGCCTTTAAGTTTGTTCATATTTAATGTTTTCTTCTGTTTGACAAGGATTCATCCTCTATGCCCTTGTCAGCTCCTCAGCAGTCTTGCCATTCCATTTAATCTAAATTTGATGTTAAACTTTCTTGCCTACCTTGCCTCAGGAGGCAATCTGTGTTTTTGATTACATTTCTCTGTTCAAGCTGTTTCTTTGCCCCATGCAGCCCAGAAAAACCCCATCATTTTATTAAAAACCCCTTTTTTATCAATTTACTAGCCTAAAATCTGTTTCTTTTAAAGTCATCTCAGCCCCTTTTAGAAAACTTTTTGCTGAGATAGACTGGAGAGAGCCATCTCCTGTCCTCGTAGGGCTAGCTACGAGGCTGAGCTTGGTTTGATGTACCTTGAGTTTCGCCTTCTTCAGCCTGAGGCAAATTCGAGTGCTAACATATTGGCGACCATACTGGGGAGAACATTCGACTTGTTGATTGTCTTGTCCCAGTACATGAAATCAAATTGCAGATCTGATGCTGATGGTGGACAACAGTCAGACACATATGCAGGTTGAACCATTCACCTGGCGACTCCAATTCGATCCAGACATTCCAGTGCTTGTTGATCCAATCATGCAATGCTGGAGGTATGTATTGCGGAGTTGGGCAACCAACAGAGTCTGGCTTTCGCGATCCTATGGCAACATACATGGAAATGTTTTTCAGTTTGATTGATAGATCAGGTTGTTTTCTACGTGACCAGGATCATTACGTGCATGAAGGGCTGCTAGCAATTACATCTGTGTCCTGGTGGAAACATTTTCAGGCGACATCATTTTCAGGTTTACTTGAATGGTTAATCTGGCATTTCAGTATTACCTGATCTATTGTTTGTACAACAGATTAGGGTAGATTTTGTAAATAAATAAGCAGCCAAAGGGCATGATTTTGTTCCAGTTTCATTACAGTTTTAGTGTGAGGTTTGCTAAGTTAGTTTTTCAGTCTTTTCAGTCAAGTTTCAGTCCATAAATGAGTCGGAAATCTTGTGTTGGTTGTTGGAGTGATGACTCCATCGCCCAATGGACGAAGGCACTGTCTGCTCTCCCAAAGCTCTGCGGTTCTTGGCACCTCCAAAAAGCGGCAGCTGCCATCCCCATTGGAGCCGATGTTAGACTCCGTCTTGTCAGTCCGCTGCAGTCAAATTCAACAAGGTTCATTTCTCGTCACTGGCAGTAGGAAGGTTTAGAAAGTTTTTATTTTTATTATCAATAGTGTGAAATTGTTTCTTCTTCAAAACAGTGTTTTGAAGAAGAAATCATCAAATATGTCTTTGTAATAAATAGGTAAATGTTCTAAAGCTCTACAGTCTTCAATGGTAGCAGCTTCAGCAACTCCTGTCCCTGCAAAAGCACAAAAAGAACATCATCAACAATCAGGGACAAAGCGAAATCAAACAGAAACAGAGAGGATTTGCAGAATGTTCGATAATGCCAAAGGGCCTACTCAGTAGTCTGTTTCACTGTCAAGTTGGTCTTTGAAGATGGGTGTTTATGATGGTGATAACTTGCCTGAACGTTCAGCCTTAATGGATGCTTTAGAGCGCTGCGCTTGTCTTCCTCAAATTGCAACCATGCTGGTTAAGAGCCTTCATCGTATCCTACAACTTGCAATTGATCCAACTGTTGTTTCTTTCAAGCATTTGGATGCAACAACACGATTTTCAGAAGTAATATATAGACAAATGCAGGGCTTTGAAGAAACAGTCAACTTACCCGCGTCTTCTAACAATAAGAATCTGATGGAGAGCATGAAAGAGGTTGAAAGATTCAGTGAGGTGTGTAATGATGACATGTGGAGTCGATGCATGGAATCTGTTTTTGCCTCGTTTGCAGAATATTTTTCTGTATCAGAGGATGCAAAATTTTTGGCATTGTATAACTCTACAACTGTGGATAATTTGTTCAACCTGTTATGGGAAGACCATTCAAGAAAATTTGCATTGAAACATATCCTTGACTTAATAAAGTTACGTCCATTATCTGAAAATAATCAAGACACAAAGTTAGGATTATGTTTCAAGTATTTTGAGTACTTTGAAACATTTCCACGTACAAAAGAATCAGATTGGCAAGTTGCAAAGACCATCACTTCAGACTTGCTAGCGGGTGTGCGAGATGTAATACGAACAGATATGACTTATTATCAGGCTCTATTTCACGACGGGGAATGCTTCCTGCACATTGTAGATGGACTCGGAGAGCAATTGAGTTTAGAGGTTGCATCAAACGGAATTCTGTTCTTCTTGATCAGAGGGCGTAAACATACTCGCAGCTTGGATACCTCTTAACGAGTCTCCGGATATGCCGCCTGGAAAAAAGCCTTCGCAGTTGGAGCGTGGCTGTCATTAGGTCAGCCCTCATCAACACTGCCACTTTCACGAACAATGCGGGCGCCCCAATAACAGACATTTACAACAAAAAGGCTTCTCCTTTAGATATGGGATCGGGCGAAGTGAACCCTGCCAGAACACTAAATCCGGGCCTCATTTACGACACAACGACTCATGACTACCTACTCTTCCTCTGCAACTTGGGATATAACACATCAGTGATCAATTTCGTGCTGGGGAACCAAAACTTCAGCTGCCCCTCGAATGCCAATGACACGAAAGTTGGATTATAAAAGCATTTGCATTTAAAAATTAAATTTTCATTCAAATGGCAAATGTAACTTGGCAATGAAAGGTGAGAAGTAAAAGACCGAACGCCACGAAGGAATCGATCTCCTATTAATGACTTCAGTTAATGATCCAACGGGATCTGCGCTCCAGTTTGTTGGCCATCAGAGGAATTCAAGGGAAACAATGCTCTGTTTTAGAAAAAATGGATGACTCTTTATATTATTGCAATTATAGTTGAAACAACTCATTAGTTTTCATCGACCTGTAGGGAAATTTTTTTGGTCTATGCGCTGATATTGGAGAAGATATTACGCTGTTTTTGTTTTAGTTCTTTTTCAAATGCAAAGTCAAGTCAAAGTCAGAATTTAAACAGAGGATTATCAACTTGAGCAGAAAAATAGGGACAGATTGCTTATCCTAGTCTTCAATTATGATTTGGAGGGTTCACACTACAGTTTCCGCCTTTGTATTGGTCACAGAAAATGTAGCGCTGTTCTTTAGGAACCGATGAGTGGCTTTTTACTATTTTTCATAATGTCAGTTGAAACAGTTTGATCCTTTCATGGATCGGTTTTCTCCTGAGATTTTTATTGTATTTAAAAACATTTGTAAAGGAAGGGGGAGAGAATTCTGAGAGGTGTGCGTGTAAGAGAAAACAGAGCTTCCATTGTACAGTCTTTGACAGAGATTTTAATGAAAATACACAGCTCTGGCTTCTGAGATTCCCGTGGTATGAGATTTAACATTTGTGTCCTCCTTTGTTTCATGTATAGCCTGTTATGTGTTCATTTCATTTCATGATCATTTCCAATTGAACAAATGAAGTGTTAAGGTAGAATTCATATTTTGTATGCTCTTCCTTTAAGTTTGTTCATATTTAATGTTTTCTTCTGTTTGACAAGGATTCATCCTCTATGCCCTTGTCAGCTCCTCAACAGTCTTGCCATTCCATTTAATCTCAATTTGATGTTAAACTTTCTTGCCTACCTTGCCTCAGGAGACAATCTGTGTTTTTGATTACATTTCTCTGTTCAAGCTGTTTCTTTGCCCCATGCAGCCCAGAAAAACCCCATCATTTTATTAAAAACCCCTTTTTTTATCAATTTACTAGCCTAAAATCAGTTTCTTTTAAAAACATCTCAGCCCCTTTTAGAAAACTTTTTGATGAGATAGACTGGAGAGAGCCCTCTCCTGTCCTCGTAGGGCTAGCTACGAGGCTGAGCTTGGTTTGATGTTACCTTGAGTTTTGCCTTCTTCAGCCTGAGGCAAATTCGAGCGCTAACATATTAGCGACCATACTGGGGAGAACATTCGACTTGTTGATTGTCTTGTCCCAGTACATGAAATCAAATTGCAGATCTGATGCTGATGGTGGACATCAGTCAGACACATATGCAGGCTGAACCATTCACCTAGCGACTCCAATTCGATCCAGACATTCCAGTGCTTGTTGATCCACTCATGCAATGCTGGAGGTATGTATTGCGGAGTTGGGGTAGACAACAGAGTCTGGCTTTCGCGATCCTATGACAACATACATGGAAATGTTTTTCAGTTTGGTTCATAGATCAGGATGTTTTCTACGTGACCAGGATCATTACGTGCATGAAGGGCTGCCAGAAATTACATCTGTGTCCTGGTGGAAACATTTTCAGGTTTACTTGAATGGTTAATCTGGCATTTCAGTATTACCTGATCTATTGTTTGTACAACAGATTAGGGTAGATTTTGTAAATAAATAAGCAGCCAAAGGGCAACATTTTGTTCCAGTTTCATTACAATTTTAGTGTGAGGTTTGCTAAGTTAGTTTTTCAGTCTTTTCAGTCAAGTTTCAGTCCATAAATGAGTCAGAAATCTTGTGTTGGTTGTTGGAGTGATGACTCCATCGCCCAATGGACGGAGGCACTGTCTGCTCTCCCAAAGCTCTGCGGTTCTTGGCACCTCCAAAAAGTGGCAGCTGCCATCCCCATTGGAGCTGATGTTAGACTCCGTCTTGTTAGTCCGCTACAGTCAAATTCACCAAGGTTCATTTCTCGTCACTGGCAGTAGGAAGGTTCAGAAAGTTTTCATTTTTATTATCAATAGTGTGAAATTGTTTCTTCTTCAAAACAGTGTTTTGAAGAAGAAATCATCAAATATGTCTTTGTAATAAATAGGTAAATGTTCCAAAGTTCTACAGTCTTCAATGGTAGTAGCTTCAGCAACTCCTGTCCCTGCAAAAGCACAAAAAGAACATCATCAACAATCAGGGACAAAGCGAAATCAAACAGAAACAGAGAGGATTTGCAGAATGTTCGATAATGCCAAAGGGCCTACTCAGTAGTCTGTTTCACTGTCAAGTTGGTCTTTGAAGATGGGTGTTTATGATGGTGATAACTTTCCTGAACGTTCAGCCTTAATGGATGCTTTAGAGCGCTGCGCTTGTCTTCCTCAAATTGCAACCATGCTGGTTAAGAGCCTTCATCGTATCCTACAACTTGCAATTGATCCAACTATTGTTTCTTTCAAGCATTTGGATGCAGCAACATGATTTTCAGAAGTAATATATAGACAAATGTAGGGCTTTGCAGAAATAGTCAATTTACCCGCGTCTTCTAACAATAAGAATCTGATGGAGAGCATGAAAGAGGTTGAAAGATTCAGTGAGGTGTGTAATGATGACATGTGGAGCCGATGCATGGAATCCGTTTTTTCCTTGTTTGCAGAATATTTTTCTGTATCAGAGGATGCAAAAGTTTTGGCATTGTATAACTCTACAACTGTGGATAATTTGTTCAACCTGTTATGGGAAGACCATTCATGAAAATTTGCATTGAAACATATCCTTGACTTAATAAAGTTACGTCCATTATCTGAAAATGATCAAGATGCAAAGTTAGGATTATGTTTCAAGTATTTTGAGTACTTTGAAACATTTCCACGTACAAAAGAATCAGATTGGCAAGTTGCAAAGACCATCACTTCAGACTTGCTGGCGGGTGTGCGAGATGTAGTACGAACAGATCTGACTTATTATCAGGCTCTATTTCACGACGGGGAATGCTTCCTGCACATTTTAGATGGACTCGGAGAGCAATTGAGTTTAGAGGTTGCATCAAACGGAATTCTGTTCTTCTTGATCAGAGGGCGTCAACATACTCGCAACTTGGATACCTCTTAACGAGTCTGCGGATATGCCGCCTAGAAAAAAGCCTTCGCAGTTGGAGCGTGGCTGCCATTAGGTCAACCCTCATCAGCACTGCCACATTAAAGAACAATGCGGGCGCCCCAATAACAGACATTTACAACAAAAAGGCTTCTCCTTTAGATATGGGATCGGGCGAAGTGAACCCTGCCAGAACACTAAATCCGGGCCTCATTTACGACACAACGACTCATGACTACCTACTCTTCCTCTGCAACTTCGGATATAACACATCAGTGATCAATTCCGTGCTGGGGAACCAGAACTTCAGCTGCCCCTCGGATGCCAATGACACGAAAGTTGGATTATAAAAGCATTTGCATTTAAAAATTAAATTTTCATTCAAATGGCAAATGTAACTTGGCAATGAAAGGTGAGAAGTAAAAGACCGAACGCCACGAAGGAACCGATCTCCTATTAATGACTTCAGTTAATGATCCAACGGGATCTGCGCTCCAGTTTGTTGGCCATCAGAGGAATTCAAGGGAAACAATGCTCTGTTTTAGAAAAAATGGATGACTCTTTCTATTCTTGCAATTATAGTTGAAACAGCCCATTAGTTTTCATCGACCTGTAGGGAAAAGTTTTTGGTCTATGTGCTGATATTGGAGAAGATATTACGCTGTTTTTGTTTTAGTTCTTATTCAAATGCAAAGTCAAGTCAAAGTCAGAATTTAAACAGAGGATTATCAACCTGAGCAGAAAAATAGGGACAGATTGCTTATCCTAGTCTTCAGTTATGATTTGGAGGGTTCACACTACAGTTTCCGCCTTTGTATTGGTCACAGAAAATGTAGCGTTGTTCTTTAGGAACCGATGAGTGGCTTTTTACTATTTTTCATAATGTCAGTTGAAACAGTTTGATCCTTTCATGGATCGGTTTTCTCCTGAGCTTTTATTGTATTTAAAAACATTTGTAAAGGAAGGGGGAGAGAATTCTGAGAGGTGTGCGTGTAAGAGAAAACAAAGCTTCCATTGTACAGTCTTTGACAGAGATTTTAATGAAAATACACAGCTCTGGCTTCTGAGATTCCTGCGGTATGAGATTTAACATTTGTGTCCTCCTTTGTTTCATGTATAGCCTGTTATGTGTTCATTTCATTTCATGATCATTTCCAATTGAACAAATGAAGTGTTAAGGTAGAATTCATATTTTGTATGCTCTGCCTTTAAGTTTGTACATATTTAATGTTTTCTTCTGTTTGACTAGGATTCATCCTCTATGCCCTTGTCAGCTCCTCAGCAGTCTTGCCATTCCATTTAATCTCAATTTGATTTTAAACTTTCTTGCCTACCTTGCCTCAGGAGACAATCTGTGTTTTTGATTACATTTCTCTGTTCAAGCTGTTTCTTTGCCCCATGCAGCCCAGAAAAACCCCATCATTTTACTAAAAACAACTTTTTTATCAATTTACTAGCCTAAAATCAGTTTCTTTTAAAGTCATCTCAGCCCCTTTTAGAAAATTTTTTGCTAAGATAGACTGGAGAGAGCCCTCTCCTGTCCTCGTAGGGCTAGCTACGAGGCTGAGCTTGGTTTGATGTTACCTTGAGTTTCGCCTTCTTCAGCCTGAGGCAAATTCGAGCGCTAACATATTGGCGACCATACTGGGGAGAACATTCGACTTGTTGATTGTCTTGTCCCAGTACATGAAATCAAATTGCAGATCTGATGCTAATGGTGGACAGCAGTCAGACACATATGCAGGCTGAACCATTCACCTGGCGACTCCAATTCGATCCAGACATTCCAGTGCTTGTTGATCCACTCATGCAATGCTGGAGGTATGTATTGCGGAGTTGGGGCAACCAACAGATTCTGGCTTTCGCGATCCTATGGCAACATACATGGAAATGTTTTTCAGTTTGATTGATAGATCAGGTTGTTTTCTACATGACCAGGATCATTACGTGCATGAAGGGCTGCCAGCAATTACATCTGTGTCCTGGTGGAAACATTTTCAGGCGACATCATTTTCAGGTTTACTTGAATGGTTAATTTGGCATTTTAGTATTACCTGATCTATTGTTTGTAGAACAGATTAGGGTAGATTTTGTAAATAAATAAGCAGCCAAAGGGAAACATTTTGTTCCAGTTTCATTACAGTTTTAGTGTGAGGTTTGCTAAGTTAGTTTTTCAGTCTTTTCAGTCATGTTTCAGTCCATAAATGAGTCAGAAATCTTGTGTTGGTTGTTGGAGTGATGACTCCATCGCCCAATGGACGGAGGCACTGTCTGCTCTCCCAAAGCTCTGCGGTTCTTGGCACCTCCAAAAAGCGGCAGCTGCCATCCCCATTGGAGCCGATGTTATACTCCGTCTTGTCAGTCCGCTGCAGTCAAATTCACCAAGGTTCATTTCTTGTCACTGGCAGTACGAACGTTCAGAAAGTTTTTATTTTTATTATCAATAGTGTGAAATTGTTTCTTCTTCAAAACAGTGTTTTGAAGAAGAAATCATCAAATATGTCTTTGTAATAAATAGGTAAATGTTCCAAAGCTCTACAGTGTTCAATGGTAGTAGCTTCAGCAACTCCTGTCCCTGCAAAAGCACAAAAAGAACATCATCAGCAATCAAGGACAAAGCGAAATCAAACAGAAACAGAGAGGATTTGCAGAATGTTCGATAATGCCAAAGGGCCTACTCAGTAGTCTGTTTCACTGTCAAGTTGGTCTTTGAAGATGGGTGTTTATGATGGTGATAACTTGCCTGAACGTTCAGCCTTAATGGATGCTTTAGAGCGTTGCGCTTGTCTTCCTCAAATTGCAACCATGCTGGTTAAGAGCCTTCATCGTATCCTACAACTTGCAATTGATCCAACTGTTGTTTCTTTCAAGCATTTGGATGCAACAACACGACTTTCAGAAGTAATATATAGACAAATGCAGGGCTTTGCAGAAATAGTCAATTTACCCGCGTCTTCTAACAATAAGAATCTGATGGAGAGCATGAAAGAGGTTGAAAGATTCAGTGAGGTGTGTAATGATGACATGTGGAGTCGATGCATGGAATCTGTTTTTGCCTTGTTTTCAGAATATTTTTCTGTATCAGAGGATGCAAAAGTTTTGGCATTGTATAACTCTACAACTGTGGATAATTTGTTCAACCTGTTATGGGAAGACCATTCAAGAAAATTTGCATTGAAACATATCCTTGACTTAATAAAGTTACGTCCATTATCTGAAAATGATCAAGACGCAAAGTTAGGATTATGTTTCAAGTATTTTGAGTACTTTGAAACATTTCCACGTACAAAAGAATCAGATTGGCAAGTTGCAAAGACCATCACTTCAGACTTGCTGGCGGGTGTGCGAGATGTAATACGAACAGATCTGACTTATTATCAGGCTCTATTTCACGACGGGGAATGCTTCCTGAACATTATAGATGGACTCGGAGAGCAATTGAGTTTAGAGGTTGCATCAAACGGAATTCTGTTCTTCTTGATCAGAGGGTGTAAACATACTCGCAGCTTGGATACCTCTTAACGAGTCTGCGGAAATGCCGTCTGGAAAAAAGCCTTCGCAGTTGGAGCGTGGCTGCCATTAGGTCAGCCCTCATCACCACTGCCACTTTCACGAACAATGCGGGCGCCCCAATAACAGACATTTACAACAAAAAGGCTTCTCCTTTAGATATGGGATCGGGCGAAGTGAACCCTGCCAGAACACTAAATCCATGCCTCATTTACGACACAACGACTCATGACTACCTAATCTTCCTCTGCAACTTGGGATATAACACATCAGTGATCAATTCCGTGCTGGGGAACCAGAACTTCAGCTACCCCTCGGATGCCAATGACACGAAAGTTGGATTATAAAAGCATTTGCATTTAAAAATTAAATTTTCATTCAAATGGCAAATGTAACTTGGCAATGAAAGGTGAGAAGTAAAAGACCGAACGCCACGAAGGAACCGATCTCCTATTAATGACTTCAGTTAATGATCCAACGGGATCTGCGCTCCAGTTTGTTGGCCATCAGAGGAATTCAAGGGAAACAATGCTCTGTTTTAGAAAAAATGGATGACTCTTTCTATTCTTGCAATTATAGTTGAAACAACTCATTAGTTTTCATCGACCTGTAGGGAAAAGTTTTTGGTCTATGCGCTGATATTGGAGAAGATATTACGCTGTTTTTGTTTTAGTTCTTATTCAAATGCAAAGTCAAGTCAAAGTCAGAATTTAAACAGAGGATTATCAACCTGAGCAGAAAAATAGGGACAGATTGCTTATCCTAGTCTTCAGTTATGATTTGGAGGGTTCACACTACAGTTTCTGCCTTTGTATTGGTCACAGAAAATGTAGCGTTGTTCTTTAGGAACCGATGAGTGGCTTTTTACTATTTTTCATAATGTGAGTTGAAACAGTTTGATCCTTTCATGGATCGGTTTTCTCCTGAGCTTTTTATTGTATTTAAAAACATTTGTAAAGGAAGGGGGAGAGCATTCTGAGAGGTATGCGTGTAAGAGAAAACAGAGCTTCCATTGTACAGTCTTTGACAGAGATTTTAATGAAAATACACAGCTCTCGCTTTTGAGATTCTTGTGGTATGAGATTTAACATTTATGTCCTCCTTTGTTTCATGTATAGCCTGTTATGTGTTCATTTCATTTCATGATCATTTCCAATTGAACAAATGAAGTGTTAAGGTAGAATTCATATTTTGTATGCTCTGCCTTTAAGTTTGTTCATATTTAATGTTTTCTTCTGTTTGACAAGGATTCATCCTCTATGCCCTTGTCAGCTCCTCAACAGTATTGCCATTCCATTTAATCTCAATTTGATGTTAAACTTTCTTGCCTACCTTGCCTCAGGAGGCAATCTGTGTTTTTGATTACATTTCTCTGTTCAAGCTGTTTCTTTGCCCCATGCAGCCCAGAAAAACCCCATCATTTTATTAAAAACCCCTTTTTTATCAATTTACTAGCCTAAAATCAGTTTCTTTTAAAGTCATGTCAGCCCCTTTTAGAAAACTTTTTGATGAGATAGACTGGAGAGAGCCCTCTCCTGTCCTCGTAGGGCCAGCTACGAGGCTGAGCTTGGTTTGATGTTACCTTGAGTTTCGCCTTCTTCAGCCTGAGGCAAATTCAAGTGCTAACAGAAACAACAAATGATTGCACTGAACAAGAGGTTGGTCAGGACTATAGTATATGGGATAAATACTTTCAGAAAAATTGTTGTTTGTGAATGTTTTATATGTCATGGAAATAAACAATTCAAATGAGTGATTGTACAAAGGTATTACAGAGATGATGAGATTCCACAGTGTAGTATGCCTCCTGCAATCGATTTGAATCCGATAGGAATTGTGGTAAGGAATTTTCCAATTTGATATAAATAATATGTATTCTTTTTTTAAACATTGTTTTATATTATTTAAATAATTAATTTTTTTTCTTAATGATTATTTGCAGGATAGAGTGGAACGTACAAAGTTTTCTCTTCACGTTAAATACTCTAGAATACTTGGAATATAAAGATCTCCATTGAGATACAAGGATATGCATATTAAAAAGTATGAATGAGAATGATGATACAATTGAGAGTGATAGGCTTGCTTATATACCAAGCAGGTGTCCCTTTATGAACGATCATGCCTCCTTAGACATGCCCCTTTGTTTAACTAATTATTACTTATTTACATATTATTATGTTTATTATTTATTATCTATATTTATTACTTTTTACATAATTATATTCATAACATTGCCTTCCTCTTCAAAAATCTTTGTCCTCAAAGCTTGTTGATGAAAGGAATTGATCTCTTTTTTCTGCTACAAATTATTCTCGTCTCGAGATAGTCATATTTGTTGATACAATTTGATATGATCCTTAGAGTGATATATAAAATTGTCACACGAAGGAAGGATCTGACCATCCTAAATTAATCTTTTGTGAAATCTTTTGATTACTAGAAACTTGTGATCAACCGTTATTTCTGGACTGAGTTGTTTGTACTTCACTATTCTTCGGAAAATGAGTTTGTTGTTTATGTTATGGGTGATATGGATTCGTATATTGATTGAGATGTATGTTCTTGTGATTCAGATGTAGACAAATAGTTCTATTGGTTTCCCTTATCATGTGTGTGGCTAGATTTTGATTTACTTCAGGTTTTGATGTTGTCAAGTTGGTTATAAAATCTTCACTTGGAATTTCCTTTGCCTCAACATATCAGTGTGTTTTTTCTTTAACTAACGTGTCTTATTCTTGAGTTGTGGTATTCACTAGATCAATATTCATTCCACTTTCTTCAACTTGGATTGAAATGACTGGAGACTTTGATACTACTTCTTAAAGTTGTTTTAACTTATCATTTAGTGACTTCTTGTCACGTTTAAGCTTCTTTATTTGTGTAAGTAGGTTTTGGTTATGATTCCTTAGACATAAAACCTCTTCGCTTTCTGGATTGTTGATTTTATTCTTAGTAGCCTCATCATATTTTAAACTTTTGATTTGTTCTAATAATGTTTGATTAAACAAAAATTTTCTTCTTCTTGTTCCAACAAGTGCTTCTTGAGTTCCTTCTTTGTCTTTACTAGAGATGACTTCTTCAAGCTCTTTTTTCTTCTTTGGTATAGTTTTTATTATTATCTTAGAAACATTAATTCCGAAATATCCTTAAAGTCCTTTGATGAAGGCTTTATCGATTTTGACTTCATTGTCACATACTAGATGATGGGCATCGTCATCTTGTAAGGAAACATCAAAATAGTTTTTTCTAAGTTAAACATGAACCTACCCAATTCTTTTAACCAAGGATGACCCAAAATAATGTCAAGTTTTGGGTTAAACAAAGTTACGACACGAAATTGAGAAGTGTATTCATAGTGGTCACTTATTACTTGTAAGTCGTTAATTTCATATTCTTTTTGCCAAAAATATATGTTCTTTCTCCTATGTTTGAGTCTGGAATTAATAGTTGATTTTCCAGATTAACATTGATGTAATTGTCCTCGTGACTTGTGTTGATAGTGATATTAATCTCCTTCCCTTGGGTATTCCATGTTAATGTAATTAATCTATGATTTGCAATTGGAATACTTTTATAGGAAAAATTTCCTTCATCATTTTCGAATTACGCTCCATTTTTTTTTCTCTTCACTAGTTTACTCCAATTTGCGTTACTTTTAGGGTTTTATAATAGTGCCCCTATCTCGCCTTGAATTGAATTTTTTTTTTTTTTTTCACTTATTTCACTTCCGTATTTTTTTTAATCATCTTTTATATCCCTTAAACTCCCCTCGGTAAACTTTGAATTTATTTTTTTTATTCTAAATTATCCTCCTTTTCATTTACCCCTTAACTTTTCTTAAATTGAACTGAATGGAATTTTTGGACTTATTTAATATATATATATATATATATATATATATATATATATTTTTTTTTTTTTTTTTTTTTTTCACTTTATAATTCTAATGTTTCCCCTAAATAATCTTGCACAGTACCACAAACTATACGAACCGGTGGTTCTTGGTAAAATGTTTGATTCAGACTTATTTAATAAGTTATCTATTTTTTCCACTTTATAATTCTAATGTTTCCACTAAACAATCCTGCATCGTACCGTTGGTGGAATGTTTGAATGAATTCAATTGGTTGTACATACACGATGGTAGAAATGAGTATTTCGGAAAAAGGGTTGCAGGTTGAAAACCACAAACTACTAGAATATTTAATAGAAATAAACAAGGTTGTAGAGTGAAATGCACGGTGATGGGGTGGTTGGTTGTAGCGAACAAATTAATCTTTGTGTGCTTTATGAAACTGGGCAATGAATGTCGTCGTGGAATGATGAGAAGTGTGGGTAGATAGAACAAATCAATGTGATAAGGGGCTTGACATGATAGAGTTTCAGGAGATGGAGCATAAGGCTACTGCGACGAAGGATTACCCATTAGGGCACAACGATTGATGGCTTTCCAGACTGTGGCAACGCGTGGGCTACAACGGTGTCTACGTGGTGCTATGGGGGCGGTGACAGGCTGTTGTGCAAGCAGATAACGTGTTGGATGCTGGCCTGCTGTGGTTTAGATGATTGTTATGTGGGGTGTGCTGCGACAATAGGTAAGTTGTTGATGCGAGCGACCTGTCGTCGGGGCTGAGTCCAACTGCTGCGAAATTTCAGGTCAATTTTACACTTTGACTCTTTTTTTTAAAGATATATATATAATGTTTCTTTTGGTTTGTATATATATTTATATAACTCTTTTTTAATTAATTTTTTTTTTAAATATATATATATATATATATATATATATATATTTATTTTTTTTTTTAACTTTTTTCTCATATATAAATCTCTCTTTTTTTAAGTAATTCCTCATTTTTTTAATATGATTTTTTTTTTTATATCCTTTGTTTTATAATAATTATTTTTCAATTTTTTTTTTTTTTCAATGGCCAAGGGCATCTGACAAACTTAGCAACGGAGAAACTCCAAAAGTGTAGTGAAATGCTTCAATTTTGATGGAAACAATGTTGACGAGACTTTGATGGTCAAGGGCTTGGATCGAAGAGCGTGGCTCTTGTGCAGTGGTTGAGCTTGCCAAAGGATTGAACGACTCTGATACCAATGGAACAAACAAAGTTCGTTATTCACGTTAAATACTCGAGAAGACTTGGAATATAAAGATCTCCATTGAGATACAATAATATATATATCAAAAAGTATGAATGAGAATGATTATACAATTAGAGTGAGGGGCTTGCTTATATACCAAGCAGGTGTCCCTTTATGAACGGTCGTGTCTCCTTAGACATGCCCCTTTGTTTAAATAATTATTACTTATTTACATATTATTATGTTTATTATTTGTTATCTATATTTATTACTTTTTACATAATTATATTCATAACATAGATTTCTTGGTTTAAAGTTTCCTGGAGCACCGACTTTCATCCTAGAGTTCGATGATCATTTATCTAATGATACATCTCTAACAAAAATATGTGCACATATACCAACTCAGAAGATGAGGAATCGATGACAACAAGTAACAAAACAAGAACCAGTTTAAGGATGCATACTTTGTTTAAAGACAAGGGGAAGGTGGACTACATACCCTTTGAGAATGAATGTGATGGAAATGATGACTTGCCCTTGAATTTGAGATCAATTTACAAAGAGACATTTGATTTCTGTTGGCCTAGTGATCAAGAACTAACCGAAGTGTATGAGGTGTTTCAATTTTGGGGATACAACTACATGATACGATCATGGAGAAAATCTAGGCCTCTTTATTTTCCAAAACGTCCATGTGGGATCTAAACATAGAAACAATTCACAACAAACCACTAGGATATTAATGTCATATTATGGTTCATCATATTACAATGGTGAATGGATAGGGCTAGCAAAATATAAGCATAGCATGTCAGTTTATGGTCTAAATTTGAATATGTATACACATCATCTCCAATTGGAAAATGGAAAAGAATGAATAGAGTTAATCTTATGTATATATATGGACGTGCATACACACACAAAAATATTGCAGGATTTATACATAGTAGTAATGGGAGGGACCCTATTATAGGACCAAATTATTTGTTGAGGTTATAAATGATAAAGATGGAGATATGGAAATAGAGGTTGATAGATTGATATTGGTTGAGGATATTATGGACTTTACCATTGGGGATGAGTTTTGATTAGTTGCCCCTTCTTAAAACGTACTCCCGCATGAAAGAAAAGGTAAGAATAAGGTCTCCATAAGGATGTTATTAATGGCAAAAAACCAAAGAGCAATCGGTAAGTGTGGACCGACATTTTATAAACTATGTTGTCACAATTCTGTTTTATTTTAAATTATTGTATAAAAAAGGTTGTCTATAAAATAATGTTCCATTACTCAATTGATATATGTGTGTGTGTGTGTGTGTTCATACATTTTATATTTTTATGTGTAAGACATTTTTCTTTGTATTTATTTGAAATTGATGCATTCATGATTTATCCAATTGTTTCCTAACATTAAATAATGCTTGTGTTTGTTGGTAGCTAGAAGATATTGACGATACACCTACTAATACCCAAGGTCAAAGTGGGTTATTAAGATTTGGACAAGATGATCCAAACGATCCTTTAAACCATACCAGGGTGAAAGGAGCAAGATTGAAGAGAACACTACCAACTATGAGATTAGCATACATTGATGACATGCCACCTAGCCTTAATGATGATGATGATAGTGAAAATGCAATGCATGAAGCAGGATTGAATGAAATGAATACAAGTTTCTTTGGGATGGAACAATGATGACGATAATGATCATATGGTTGAAAATATTGATGATAACAGGGGTAATTGACACCAATGTAATCTTTATGATAACAACTTGAAAGACTCAATCAAGCAAGAACATAAGAGAATTGTGTTTAGATCAGGTGCAAATAGAACCTCAAAACTTGCATGCACATTAATATTATTTGAAATCAAATCACTATTTGGTTGGTTATACAAATGATTCACTACCCTACTAAAGTGAGTTGAAATCTATTTCTTACTTTACATTGTCAATTGGTGTACGCAATTCGTAAACATTCATCAACTTCGTTTATATTTCTTTAAGGGGATTCTAAAACCATATATTGTATATAAACTACCCTAGCTTATATTGACATGTCAAAAATGTTCATGATAAATCAAACATTTAATTGATTTAACCTCGAACAATCTTCTAGGGTACTAAAAACTAAAATATTCCCTGAAGAGAATGTGTTGCCATCAACTTGCAGAGAAGTGTGTCAATTGTTGGTTAAGTTAGGGATTGAATATAAGCAAATTCATTCATGTAAAAATTATTTCATTTTATACAGAGATGAATGCCTTTATGTTGGTGAGCCCTGGTATTGCACCAAGAATGTTGCAACTCCCAAGGGCTCCTCAACTCAAATTATCAACCCGGGGTTCATACAAACTTTGAGGTGACAGTGTTATATGCACGATAGATAGGATTCCACTAATGCCACCCTCAGTTATGACATTAGATCAAAAAGTGCTCAGAGACCTTTCCTCCTACCGAATTAGAATGAAAGCTTGCTGATAAAGGTACAATTGCAAATTTCTTCTAGTTATGAAAATGTAAATGCCATTGAATCAACTTGTAAATGATAACTAATCAATTCATGAAAGGAAAAAATGCTAATCTACTTGCAGAAAGAAAACTATGTTATCTTGTAGAATGCATCAAATTACCTCATCTAGTTGTAGAAAGGAAGATCATTAATTTTGCATAATTCATCAAACTACCAATCAGAATTGCATGTACCATCTACCTAGTTCACACTTGCTTATAAATCATTAACCTACTTGCATGATAAAGAAACTAAATCAATTATGTTTTTGAAGTGAAGAAAACGAAGGGTTGGAGTGGCCTAGGAGCTTTCCCTGATCATAAAATCACAACTAGGGGTCGTTATGCATTTATGCTAAGTCAAAGTTGCAGTGGGGATCAAAACTAATGAACGAAAATGCTGCTATAGGTTTGCTACAGACGATTGCTACAAAAGGCTTGTAATGCTACAAGAAGGCCTGTAATGCTACATAAGGGCATCATAGTGGTTTTTGAAGGTGGAACCATTGTCTTGAGGGTATGTAGAGGTGGATGGGAGTTGAAGAACATGGAAGGAGGTTGGTTTGAGCCCCTAGCCAAGCTTAAGACCTCTCATGGGCCTGTCTTGCACTAGGATGAGTGCTCTCAGTGTATTAGGCAGAATGGATTATAAAACAGGGTTTTGGGACAAAGTTCGGAAGTGGAAGGAGAAGATCAAGGAACTTAAGATGGAAGTGGTGAAGGTGCCTTTCCCTACAGGTCAACCATCTCTGCAATCAATCACATTCATGCATCCATTTATCATTAACAAAATGAAATAACTTATGATGGAGAAGATGAGTTGAATTTAAAATAACATCTGATTCATGAAATACCACTGATCTAATCACTAAACTGACTTCTAATTTACAAAAATAAAATGTAAAACAAGACAACTAACACTAATATATTTCTATTAAATCATAAACACAATATTTTTGGGCTATGGTTGTGAATCCTTCCACTCATTCTCCCATAAGAGAGGTGACGTAGAGGCTGCAACCACATGATTTTATGAATTGATCTCTACTGAAATGAAAGAAACTATGAATTGCGTCAAATCAATAAGAAACATGAGTACAAGAAGAGGGACCAAAGCCTCTCGGTTGGGTCCAAACCCAAGGGTCTCAGCCCTCTGAAACTAACTTAGATGAAACTTAAAATCCAAATTCTCATTATAAAAATGTATAGGTATAATACATCACATAAAATATTAAAATAACGATGTCAATCTTGAAGCTCAATTGCTACACCTAGCTGAAGAAAAAATTCTAATCCTAATGAGCTCTTATTCTAATTTATTTATACAAAAGGGCAGCTGAAGCAACTTCCTTGTAAGTAGGAGTGGTTCCCTCCTTGATCTAAAAAATGGTGGATCTTGTCACTCTTGATCTTCACTTGGACTAGGAATCACTTGGTTGCTAATGAAATCTAATTAGTGAGAGAGGATATTATGATCCCAAGCCAGGTTCAGGGAGTTAAGGAGGTGGACAAACCCCCTATATTCTCTCTTAGTTGTCTCCATCAAACCCCTGCATAGTAATAGCCTAAAAAATGCTTCATTTTCCTACAATTAACCCACATTAGGCCACATACTTTGAAAAACACCTTTTACTCCTCTTACTAAGCATAATATAACAAAATATGTGAATTGATGTAAGAGAAGGATAATTTTAAGGCTGTATGATGGCATATTTATCTTCAAAATGTAGCTAGGGAATCATCATCACCCCCCTGCTGAAGGTGTTGTTCATCCTCTGAGAAACTCAGTTATCCATGTGCAGCTCGATCATGGCCCTAGTGGCCTCCCTGACATCCCAATGCTCCTCAAATGGTGTGCCCTATTGGGGGTAAGAACATGCATTCCTCTCTATCTCTGTCAACTCCTTCCCCTCTCCTGCTTCATCACTTCCTTCTTGTAATCCTAGCAACAAATGTGGACTAAGCTTGAGTCCTATCCACCTGATTTTCATCATCTGCATGATCCTCTTTTATAATTGTGCTCTCTCCAAGGCATTCCTTATCCTTTTAGGAGAGTGATATTCTCCAATTTGTAGACTGTGGGGTAAGGCATGCCATCTCCTTTGAAAAGCTTGCATTTGTTCCCAACATCCTAAATGTGTCTCCAAAGTGTAGAATGGCTTGCTCCTAGGTAGCAATGTATTTGGGTGCTAAAGCATCATCATTGGAAATGAGGTCATGATTTCTAATGACATCCTTTGGGATCACTAGCTCTACCTTGATATACAATGGTTCATTTTAATCTTCTACAATTACCCTTTTCACCTCCTCAACACTTGTTTCCTCATGATTCATCCAAGATGCTAAAGCCATGAGCCGCATATATCCCAATCTTGAATTGGGATCCCAAAAATTCATATTTGTCAAAGTGAGGTTGTGCATGTAAAATTAAGCCAATTTTGCTCTGTCTTCCATGTTAGTTTGGCTGCAAAATTTAATGAACCGCCTATAGTCCTGAAAAGGCAGAGATCCATATTGTGCCAAGGTTTTGATTTGGAACTACAACCACTGTTCTTTGAGAAAGAGGGCATAAGACTTTGATGGTTGTCTGCATTGTAGTTCTTCCATGGAGAGACTTGACATGGTGGCAAGTTGTGTTTGTTTCTCTTGCAACCTCTCTCTCAACCTCATGTTTTCTACCTATATTTGCTCCTTTATCATGGACTCTCTCATTCTCAAATCACTAAACTCTTTGCCCATTTCAATGACCTTTTCTTCCATGAGGCCTACATCCTCTACCTTATTAGATTTAACAATTTTCATCCACCTGATGGTTCTACATCTCTCTATCTCCATCTCATAAAGGAGTGGGATTGAACTTTTTTTAGGGATAATCCTTCCTCCTTCAATGAATTTGTAGTAGGAGCTCAAACTAGGTTGTGGGCTAGGTTCTTGGAGCTCTTATAGGTCTTTTCCATCAGTCTTTAAGGTGGTGGCTTCCTCTTGTGAATATTTCTTGTGCTCTTGTATCTTCCACTACCCTGCTTGTAGTAGACTCTACCCCTCTTGTAGCAAACCCTGTTGCTCCTGTAACAAACCCTAATCCTCCTATAGCTTATCCTTTTCCTCTTCCTCAAAGGGATATTGTGTCCTTGGCTTCTTAAAGGTGTCAAACCTAGTGGTAGGCCTAGTCATAGGTGCTATGGGTGACTTGGTTTTGGTTTTAGGAGGAGCGACCTCCTTATTTTTTCCTTCACTAGGTCCTATGTCTTCCTTTTTGTTGGGCGAGTCATTAATAATTATAGGAACCCTTGTAGGAGTTTTTGGCTTCCCTTGCCTAATTCTAGTGCTCTTCCTAGTTCTAAAATACATTTTACTTGGTCTTGATTGCTTCCTCTTGGGCTTGACATGAGTTCCCAATGTAGCAAAGGTTGCAACTACTTCTTGTTCGGTGTCTTCAACTCCTTGGGGCGTAGAAGTGTCCTTATGGCTTATTCTTTCTTCTCCTCCTCTCCTCATTTCTTCTCTACTTCTCCTTCTCTATCCCTGCGACCTCTTTTTCCTCTAATTTTCTTTTTTCTTCTTCTATTCTTGCTACCTCTTCCTCCTTTGCCTTTTGTCCTTATTCTTCCTCTTTTTTTCCTTCTCTTCCTCTAATACTAGAGGTTGGAGTTTCTCCTGGTGTGAGGGCTTGTGTTTCTATGAAAGTCTCCCTATCCATGTCCAAAATTTGTTCCATATGATAGGGATTCTCAAGTGGTTAAGAGAATATACCACTATCAATTTGATGAGGCCATGGTGAGCTAAATGCTGGTGTTTTCCTTCCCTTACCTTCTAACTCATCTCCATGATTGACTGCAGAAGGAAATGAGGGACACTAAGTCTTTGAGAAAGGGGTAATTTTTCCTTGAATCTCAACTCTTGGAGTAGCCTAAAGTGGTAGGCATAAACCACACTTAATCTCCCTTGACAAGATATATATTTAACGATATGGTAAGCTACCTCATCCCAATGGTAAGGCAAACTTTATCTTCTCACTCCATTCTTTTCTTTTACAGACATCTCTTTTGAAAGGAAGAAGTTTTTCCTAGCTGTGATATTTACTTGCATATCTTCTTCACTCCATCTAATTCTGAGAGGAAAGGTGGTGAATTTGCTGATAGTTTCAGGACTGAGAGAGATGTTCAAGCCTCTGACAATAGTTGTGGCACTGTCTTCCCCTTGAGAGTGTAATTCCATGGAAACTTCATGGGCAAGATCATCAAATACCCCATTAGTAGCTCAAAGAAACCCAACCACTGGTGGTTTATGAAGATGTCAACTACAAGAGGGTGTTGGTGAATTCTCCTGGTGTCTGAGGGTTCCATGCTATTAAACACCACCCCCCCCCCCCCCCACCCCCACATATTCTCTATTACTCTTTGATGCTATGTAGGCATGGAATTCAAAAAAAATCAAGCAGTCTTAGT
Organism: Pinus tabuliformis; assembly: GCA_031772625.1. Lineage (NCBI taxonomy): Eukaryota > Viridiplantae > Streptophyta > Pinopsida > Pinales > Pinaceae > Pinus > Pinus tabuliformis. The sequence goes on from CM062813.1 coordinate 486,710,216, forward strand.
TTTGAAAAAATGGCACAAAAAATGGTGAAACCATGGAACAATGCTTGGTAATAGTGAGGAAGAAGGGTTCTCAAATTGATATCAACCAAACTATTTTCTTTTATCTTAGCCACAACAAACTTCCAAAATGACCCTCTACTGATCAATTGAATATTATAGGCTCTTAATTTCAAGCATACTGTTCATGAAATTGGGTGTAGAAACAAAGAAGGAGGGTTATCACTCACTTCTTATCAGAGAAATTTTGGGTGTGCATGAAGGTTTTGAGACAATATCGAGCCACTATGACTCCCTTTCCTCCTCTCAAATCATCCTGTAGCTCCTCTCGACCGTCCTGTAGCAATTTCAGGCTTGCCTATAGGTTTCTTCTATAGAATTTTGCAGGCAGGGTTCGAAGCTCCTCAATGGCACTCTAGGCTGCTCGATGCACTAGCTCGTCCTTCCTCTACCTATTTTTGGAATGAGTGATGGTGCAAATGAAGTTGAGCCAACACATAATATCCTCTTTTGGTTAAAATCTTGGAGTGCTATAGTGACTTGGCATTAACACGAGTTTCCTCTTTTGTACTAATTGTAATAATTTCTCCCTCCTTGTGATTATAACCCCGCTCTTTGAGGAGAACACTTCGTTTTGAGTTGATATTTCCATGTTGCATGGGTGAATTAACTCACACTTGAGTTTACTAGTCAAGGGTGGCCAAGTTCACTGGCCACCTCCAGCCTATTAAAACACATTTTCTCACTTAAAACACATTTTTATCATTTTTATGTAGAGGGAGGAGGTTAGGGTTTCCATACCTGATCCTACCTATGGATTGAAATGTTGTAAAGGTTTGCATGCTGGAGCTAGGACATATATCATTATGATCAAGGGAGTTGACCTCTTTGACTTATTTCCTGTGCATGTCTTCATTCTTGATGCTACCTTGACTATTGCTTTTGTTATGTGTTTTCAAGTGCCTCTGCTAATATCCAAGATAATGCTACTGGTGGAAAGACTCCTTGAGAAGGAGGTGTCTCTTGATAGCTGCAAACAAACCTTCATCATCCCTTCTAGTGGTGGAAAAATAAATAATATCAGTGATTATCGTGTGGCTTTACAAGTTGCTAGAGGAGGAGTTTCTTCATGTAGAAGTATTTTTTTCTCCCCTTGAAGTCTTCAGTTTGCTTGAAGGAGGTGAGGGAGATGATAATAAGGTATGAGGATTAAGGTTAGAGTCATGGAGGATTAGTGCAGACACTGTAGGGATAGAAAATAATAACTTCTATGGTTTTTTCTTAAGGTAGGACAAAGTGCAGAATTTGAGCAAATTTTTGGTGAAACGAGTGGATGGGTGATGGATGAATGATGGAAAAGTCATAGGAGGACCTTATTTATCATTTCTCAGAGTCAGGATGGTATTTTGGATTGTTTTCCTCCTCATATATCCCTCTTGTATCTCCACAGGCTTGTCCTGTAGCATTACATGACCTTCATGTAGCAATGCATGTTATTCCTGTAGCATCACGAAGAGGAGGTGAAATTTGGATTTCTTGATGATGGGATGGTGGAGAGATATAGTAATATGAATGGAGAGGATGGATATGAGGTGTGTGGATGGAGGAATGGATGATAGATTGTAGGTATTTGCCTATAGCTATGAAATATGCCACTATGTACAATTATGCAAAACAGAAGAAAGGTTAGAAAATGTGATATAAGCTTCTTCCTTGTTCTCTTTTTCTTTTTTCTTTTTTATTTTTTTTCTCTTTTTCTTGAGACACACAGGGAGCCTCAGAGGATGTTTTCAACCTACATGCCTGGCCTAGGTGCCTCAAGGGAGGTTTTCATTTAGTGATCTTTATTATTATTATTATTATTATTATATATATATATTTTTATTTTTATTTTTAGCTCCCAGCCTACCTCAGAGAGGTTTTCAACCCTAGAGTTGGCCTCAGATGCCTCACAAAGGTTTTCATCCAGGCATTTGCTTTTTTTTTTTTCAAATTTCTAGGAATGTTGTGGATTGGAAGCTATGAAACTCCCAATCACATTCAATTCATTGTTGACTGAACTGATAAATTCCTCGTTGGACATATATTTTCTATATAACTTCCCTCATCAGTGGTTCTGATCTGCGCATATCCATTTTCATGACACTTTTCCACTAGGTATGGACCCAACCATCTTGTCATTAGCTTCCCTTTAAAATATTTGAACCTAGAATCACATAATGGGGCTTAATCCCCTTCTTGAAAAGTATTTTCCTTGATATGCTTGTCATGCCAGACCTTCCTTTGCAGCTGCATGACTTCAATGCGTAAGAGAGCTTGCATTCTGAACTCATCTAAGCCATTCAATTGGAGAAACCTTTCTTACTATGCTCTGGTGACATCTAAGTCCAACTTATATGCCATTCTCAAAGTGTTATATTCAAAGTCAATAAAAATCAGAGCTTTCTTCCCATAAACCAAATCATATGGAGTGAATATAGTGGTGGTTTTCCAAGTGGTACTATAGGCCCAAGTGGCCTCTACTAGTATCTCTACCTAATATTTCCTACGGCTACTAACAACCTTGGTGAGGACACTCTCTAATGCTCTGTTTGTAACCTCTACTTGCCTATTTTCTTGAGGATGATAGGCAGTGGATGTATTTTGCTTGATATGGTGTTGCCTCATGATATATTCAATCAAATTGGATGTGAATTTTGCTCCTTGATCAGTGACTACCTCCTTTGGATACCCAAATTTGTATAAGATGTTTTCTCTTAAAAATTCTGCCACTTTCTGTTGAGTTTCTACTTTGACTGCCTTTGTATCAACCCACTTTGTCAAGTAATCATTACACACAATGATGTACTTTTTATGTCATGATGGCGGATCAATTGGCCGGGCCAATGAAATGCATGCCCCACCTATCAAATGGCTCTAAGGCCACTTGAGGTTGTAGGGGAATTTCATCCCTGAGTTTGGGTTTTCCCATTCTTTGGCACTGATCACATCTAGTGGTATATTGTTACACCAGACAAATCCCTCTTGCGGACAAGAGTGATCTCCCTAAATCCTTGACGGAAACTAGAAACAAGCAAGATAATTGAACTGACCCTTTCCCTAAGTTGAACTTGTTTGAATTATAAGAATTGTATCTAATGGATGAGCCTCTTACCTATTTCACGAAATGCTCGATGAAGATCCCTTGTTGTGATTCTATGCAACTCTTCAATGCTTGATAAGACCGGCAATCATCGACCATAAAAGGATCAAAAGCACATGCGATATAATAATCCAAACAACTTAACCTAATGATCAAGGAGATTAGGAATTGAATTTTCCTTAATAAACATTATAAATAATTGTAAACCATTCATTATTCCAATAAGACAAATCAATGGGAGAAAGTGTCCATTTGTATTAATCAAAGATTAAGAGGATCCTTACAACGTTTGCCTTGATGCCATGAGGTCCATCCCAAATACCTTCAATATCCTCCTTAGATGACAAGCTTTCCAATCTAAAACCAACAGCATAAGTTTGTCTTCTCTGAGTTCTAACCTCCTCAATCCCTCTACCCTCTAGTCATTTTATAGGCCATGAGGAAGAAGTTTCAGATCCAAAAGAGGATGAGACTCCTTTATTGAGGGATTAGGTTATCGTGAGAAAAGGGATAAAGATGCATCATCTGAGGGTTATATTTTGAATAGTCATCACCTGCAAGCTTTCAGTTTGGAAATATTCAACCAACTATGTTCTATAATGTAATTTTTATTTTTACTTTCTTGAATTCACCTGCGCGGGTTTATAATGGAAAAAAAAAGTGCATATTTGCACTGTTCTTAGAGATAATTCCAGCAAATGCGTGGGAAACTCTAGAAAAATCAACGCAGGTGGAACTTAACAAGGTGTGACAACTATTTTACTCAAATTTATCATCTACTTCAAAATATTTTGGGTTGTTTGAATTCTGAGGGAGCTGGTTCAAACATGTTCATGGAGGGTAAAAAGATCCATAAACTGATCAAGTGTCATGGCGACAAATTTACATGTAACAGATTTCCCCCTAAAGTGCAAAGTCTATAAAAAAAGTTTAAAAGATTGAAGCACTTTATCATTCCAAGGATCAGATCAAAGGCAATGGTAGGAAACCTGCAGGGAACATTCAAGGATTATAATGCAAATATATATAAAAAAATCATCTTTGACGTAGGCATTCCCATACTCAGAATAAAGTGAACTCAATGAACAAGCATGGAATTTTTTTTTTTCGTATAGATGGTAGACATAGCATGGACGCAACCATCTGTCTACATAATCATGAATATAAAATCTCCTCACAACCTGGATTGTTGAAACTAGATCCAGGGTCTTGATCTCCATCTCTCGATTCATAGTACGAATCTAACCATGCGAATGAATGTTTCGAAGTCGAACATGGAAGAAACCACTTGATTACTAGTCAATGATGTGAACCATTAACAAGTACGAGAGAAACCACCAATAATGACAATGGTTCTCAAGGTACTTCCAGTATAATCTATGAAGTGTGAATAGGTGATCTGAAGTCAAACACTCATAGAATCGTTCATTCGAAGGGCAATGACGTCAAAAGTGAGAAACCTGCCATTAAGGCATGCAGGCTTCAAGGTACTGAAGGTTTCTAGATCAACTTCCTAGATAATGAGCTGAAGTCGAAAGGAAGTGACTTGTCATAGGAAATCCTACGACACAAAACACAATATTAAGTTTTGAAAATAGTTTCCAAGGACTAACTCAAGGATGGCCGTCACGATTGAAGGCTAGAATTTGCAAAGGGTTTTTTAATAGAGGTTGAACTTCTTTTGAACACATAAAAACACGATAATTGACTTGGCAGCATTTGACTTAACAATAATACCCAAAACCATGAAGAATTTCAAAAGAGGCTCGATTAATTGTAAGACAAATGGATTTCCCAACCCGTACATGAGTGTGACGGAGTGTCGTGTTCAAGAGTGACTTGCTACCTTTTAAAAAAAATGAAAATCTAAAATGGACGCCTTTTCGTAATTTCCCCCCACCATTACTTGCAAGTACCTCTTTATTTTTTACAACCTTGAGGAGGATAACATATGTTTGGACTGTAAGCTCATCCTTTAGATGAGTCCATCGAAGTATTTTTCACGAACCCTAAGAAGGAATGGTTTGGTCATGTTATGTTTAATGGGTCCTATACTGTTTAGTTTTTTTACGAGTCTAGTAAAGGAGTAACTCAATGTCGTTTTCTTTTAAGAGTTTGAAAAAGACATAAAAAGGAAACTCATTCAATTCTTTTATCGTAAAACTTTAACGAGCCTAGAGAAAGTAAAGCTCAGTGTTTTTCAATTTTAGAGAGTCAGAAGAAAAACATAAGTAGACTCTATCAGGTTCTTTTTTTGTAAGTTTTAGTCTCTCAGGCCCGAAAAAGGATAAAATAATACAAGAAAGAACTCTATTGACCATGTTCAGTCAACGTATACCTTTTTCGTAAATAGTCCTAACTTAGTCTGTAAAAGGGGTAAACTTATACTAATTGGATGGTTGTTCGTTTAATTTTACAAGTTCAAACAAGCAAGAAATCGACAATCTTTTCGTTTTGAAAGAGTCTGAAAAGGGCTTAAAAGAAGACTCTTTCATTTTCGCTTTTCATAATTTTTTAAGAGCATGAAAAGTGATAAAAGTCTGCTAAAAATTCAAAATGATTCATCCTTGCTCCGTAACCTATCCTGCACATTTAAACTCAAGAACTCATCATAACTACTCAAAAATGTCATATTCCCTCCTAACAGGTTTTAAATATAAAAAATAATATGTTTTAGCTCCAAAAAACTTATAAAAGTGGGAATGGTAAATTATTTTCACAATTTTCATTTTTACAATTTGAGAGCAGAGAGAAAAGCTTTTACCACCAAACTTCTAGCATTGATTCCGAGCTAACCGATGGACAAAATCGCGCACCACTTCTTCCAGGTAGAATATCTCTCCTTAACTTGGATTTTCATCCGTTTAAAATTTCATTTTAATCTTTCATTTTATTTTTTGGGGCAAAAGTATGTTAAAAATGCGCCCTCGGCCCTGTAGTATTTCTTTTCAGTCAGGCCCGCGCAGGCAGATAAAATTTTCCATATGGAAAATCACGACCTCTGTGAAATTTTACGGAAAAATCCACACAATTGCGCTCTCGCGTAGGTGCCTAGGGTTTATTTTTAAACACGTTTTGGGCCAAAAAAACATGAGTTTGGTTTCTGAAATGATTCTAATCGTTTTAAAACGGTCATTTCAGGTCATTTGATTGCTCAAAATGGAGTGGAGGGAAAGGGAGCATGAAGCCAATAATTTGGCAGCTTTGGAAAATCTGACCACCATGTGTAGAGCCTCTATTCTACACCTACTTGTCTACCATTTTCCTCAGTTTTTCCTTATCTTTCCTTCACTTTTGCCTCATTTTCACCATAAAACCACCCAGATCATTACATTAGGTGTCATTAAGCATGATCAAGCAAGTTTTGCTAATGAATGACTATTTGTTTAGATTTTGACTTACTTGCAGGAATCCCGCAGCTATCTGACGATCCTGCAGCTATCTGACGATCCTGCAGCTATCTGAAGATCCTGCAGCCTTTTTGTTAAACGCAATGTTCCACGTGTTGGTTTGCTAGATGAGCCACATGGGCACTTAGGTATCAACGTGCTCGAGGTTCCTGTCCCATTTTTCCAGCCATCCACGTCATCTTTACCCATGGTCAAAGCTGGTCAAGTTACGGTCAACTCAAGGCTGTTTAACGGTGATTGTGAGCTGCTTGGTCACGTCATCTTAAACGGTGACTTGTCCACGTTCTACAGGTGGCAGGGGACATGATCCAACATGGGATTCATTACCCATGACGACAGAAGCATTAAACTCATCCACGCAGCCGTATGATGTGTCAAGGGACCATAAATACGCATGACTGTTTGTTGTTTTTCAGTTAATTAGCTGTACGAGTAGGCTATCTTAGAAACCTCTATAAATAGCTGCGTCTGCGTACGCTCATCAGACTTTTTATTAGTTGTAATTTCTGAACTTGTGTTAAATTTAAGAGCGTTGTGAACTCTGTTTTTTTAGTGCTATCCTAGCACTCTGTTTTGTACACTTTTTGCAAATGGAGGAATAGACATAGCACTGTTTTGAAGTTTCCAGATCTTTGAGTTTTCTTGTGGCTGAATGAATAGAGGGCCCCTGCTCATCTCAGCCTCTGTAAAGTATTTTATGTGCAGTATTTCTTTATTTTCTTATTCATTTCCTTAAGCATGTATAGTTTCATTTACTTGTTTTCCTTTCTTTCAAGCTGATCAGTGTTATTTCTTTGCAGGTTTCTTTTAGCCCGGGATTTATTTTTATGTGTGTGTGTTTGCTTTACAAACTAATGGTATTTGAAGTTGACAAATTCAAGTGCTGCTTTTGTTTTTATAGCTGATTTTTAATCTTATTTCTCAAAGAGCTGCTAACACATGAATGATCTTCATCATAAACTGTTATCTTTTAAGATCAGAATATCACTAACCTGCAGTCAGTTTTGAGTGCTTTTTGGACTATTCTTTCACTACTTTCTAACCATACTTTGCATAGTACATATGGCTGAAGTAGAGAGTTAGAAAGAGCAAAATATTATCACTAGTCTTTAAAGTAGAGTTTTGATTTTAAGTGCTTCTTAGACTATTCTTTCACTACTTTCTAATCATACTTTGCATAGTACATATGGCTGAAGTAGAGAATTAGAAAGCGCAAACCATCATCATTAGTCTTTCAAGCAGATTTTTCTCACTTTTCTAATTCAACTTAAGCTACTTTCTATCCGTGCTTTACACAGTACATGTGCTTTGAAGCATCGAGTTAGAGAGAGATAATCTTTATTTTTGGGTTTTAAAAGTGATTTTCTTTTCTTTTATTAGCAGCAGCTTGAACGGTGTCTAGTGCCATTGGAAGTGGTCATTTGCTTTCAATTTTATTTCAAGTCATTTCAGTTCACTTATTCCTTTCAAGCATTTCCTTTCAGCAAGTAGTTAGAGATCACTAAACACACACTTTCACTCATTTAGGATTCACTCTACACACACACCATCACTCACTTGTTTATAAATTATCACTCCATCTTAGGAACATAATTAACCACAACAACACCCCCAACGATAAGAAAAACTCTAAGAGGTTACTTAAGTACATATAGTACACCTTCGCTTCATCAGCTTACGAGCCCCGGGTTGACAATAAATACTAGCAATTTAGATAACACTAAATTGACTGAACATTTTGGCGCCGTTGCCGGGGAAGTGAAATTAAGTAGCCATATTCTTAGAAGAAAAAAAATATAAAGTTTCAAGGAAAGAAGTTAATAGCCTATCTAAGTATGCTCTCCTCTTGCACTTTGAAGTGATCTGGAGGATCAGAAAGGAGAAAGTTATTGATTTAATAGTTTCTTGAGTATGCTCTCTTCTTGCACCTAGAGTGAACTGGAAGATCAGAAAAGAACTATTTAACTTGACTTGAAGATAAAATAAAAAAATGACATGCATAGAGCTAGAGATTCTAGGGGAAGGTTTTTAGCTAGAGCTCGAAGTTCAATTTTTACAAGTCCATCTGCTTCAAGAGATAGACAAGAGACACCTCCCTTATCTCCAACCGAAACTCCTAGTCCTGAAATTCAAGAGCCAAGAGTTGACTCTCCTATACCTTCTATTGAGTTTGAACTAGGAAGAGACTCTTCTCTTTCTCCTATAAGAAAACCAATTGTAATTGAGGAAATAGACTCACCTGAGGAGGAAGGAGAAATCTCTTCTCATTCACCCTTTGTAGAAGAACCAGAAGATTTTGAAATCCCTAGGAGAATCATCATGGCAGAGGAAGAAGGAGGCGGTAGAGGTAGAGGTAGAGGAGGAGGAGGAAATAACAATAACAATGGAGGAGGTAGAGGTCCCATTGGAGGAAATAGAGACGGGGATAATTCATTTGGGTTTCCCATTGTTAATGAGGACTCCCGAGCCACCATGAAAAACATATCACCATCCGTCCTCCCAAATTTTCATGGATTAAGAAATGAGGACCCTGAAACATTCTTGTTTGAATTTGAAGTTGTGTGTCGAACCTATGACTATCTGGATGATACTCAGAAACTCAAACTGTTCCCATCAACATTAAAAGATCAAGCCTTGAAATGGTTCATGGGGTTACTTACTCAATCCATTAGGACCTGGGATGAAATGAAACAAACCTTTTTGGATAGGTATTTGGATTATTGTATGCCTACTAATCATAAGGATGAGGTTTTTAAAATGGTGCAAAAAGAAGATGAGAGCTTAGAAGATTTACTTGAGAGATTTCAATATAATTTAAAAAGAGCAAAAATGAGTACCTTGGATGAAGAGACCTTAAAAGCCCTCTTATTAAAAGCCATTAGGGATGAATGGATAGATATCTTAAACATGATGGGAAAGGGGGATATTTCTCAACTTTCTCTCAATGATATAGCAGAACTTTGTATCCATCTCTCAAGGGGCAAATCAAAAACTCAAAAAGGGCCTAGAGATCCTTCTCTCCTTAGGGCAAATAAATCTGCAACAGGATCAGTGAGTAGGGCTGAAATCGGTAATATGCTAGATGAATTTAAAACTGACATCTTAGGGAGTCTTAGTGAACAAATTGATACCCTTAAGATTCAAAATAAACAAAAAGCAGAAGCCGAGGCTATGACTATCTTTTGCCCGAAGTGTAGAAAGAAGCATGCTTTAAGGGAATGTCCCTTGGAAGCACAAGTTGTGGAAACCTGTGTAATTTGCTCAGAAACCCATGAGACCAAGGAATGTCCTTCAATCCCTGGCCTCAAAGCAGTCTTTCAAGAAGATCCAAGTACGCTTGAATCCCTTTGTTTTGTTGCAAGAAGACCTTGGCAGGGGCAGCAAAATCAAGGGTTTAATAACTCTATGAATTTCCAACCCCCACCAAATTGGAATCCTTGGCAACAACCTTGGTCACAACCACAAAATCCTTTCCAAGCATGGTTGCAAAGCATGCAAATGCAAAATCCTTATGGGAGATTTGCCCAATTCTATCAATATCCTCAATCCTTTCAAAATCAGCAAGCTCCCCAACTTCCAAATCAAGGTCAACAATTGTCATTACCATTCCCTCAACAACAACAACCTCCTCCACAAAATCAAAATTCTCAACTCTTGTTACAATCTCAACAGAGGCCAAATCAACTTCCCTCTCAACCTCAACCAAACCCCAATAATAGGAATCCTCAAAGTGCTTATGTGATGGAAGGTCAACCACTCATGGAAGGTCAACCATTCCCTACCTATATGGTTGTTCCTCTCAATGAGGTCCAACTCAGATCAGGTAGAATCCTAGACCAACCTTCTACAAGTGCTCAACAACCAAGCATTTCTGAGGAAGAATCTTTCAAAGCCAATAAGGGTTCTGAAGTATCCCTTCAAAACCCAAGCATTAAAGAAAAAGAAAAAGAATCAACTCCCTTAGTAGAGCAACCCACATCTTCAGCTATTCCTCCTTTTCCTGAAAGATTGCAAATTGATAAAGGAGTGGAGAAGCAGATTTGGATGCCTGACTATAGCTTTCTAGATGAATTGAAAAATGTCTGTATCAAGATTCCCTTGTTAACAGCCATTAAGGAGATTCCCATTCTAGCAAAGACAATAAAGGAGATGAGTTTGAAAAAAACAATAAAAAGAACCAGAGATACCAAAAGGATACATCTAGTTGGAAAAATTGCAGACATTATGATGGGTAAAATTACCATGCAAAAATATGTAGATCCCGGTAGCCCTATTGTTAAAACTCATATTAATGGGGTTGAAATCCCAAATACCTTGATTGACTTAGGAGCCGCTATCAACATTATGAGTAGACAGACCATGGATCAGTTAAAACTTCCTAACCTTCTCTTTACACCTACTTTGTTGCAACTTGCAGATAGATCAATCATTAAACCTGATGGTGTATTGGAAGACATTCCAGTCTCACTAGACTCTTGGGAATATCCAGTTGATTTTATGATTTTAACTCCCAAGAACAATCTAGGAGGACATCCTCTTATTCTAGGAAGACCTTGGCTGGCCACAGCTGATGCTTTCATAAGTTGTAGGTCGGGAGACATGTATATATCAGATGGTAATTCTACCAAGAAATTCAACTTGTATCCTCCCGCAAAGGCAATAACAGAAATAGGAGAAGATGAGTGGATTGATGATGAGGATACTCTTCAACCTGTTCTAACCATCTCTGAGATCAGTGAGGACAGTCAAATTCTAAATACATTAGAAAATTTTGAGGTACCTTTAGAATATGACTCTTCACAGTTTCAGTTAGATGCAGATATTGAATATCTCTCCTCTAGACAGATGTCTCTCTTCTCAATGGAAGAGTTTGGTAGTTCTACAGTTGAAATCTTTCCAGGAAAAACATTAAACATTAACAAGAACTTGGAAAGACTACAACAAGAAGAATTAACTAAACTGTTGCAAAAACATTCCACTGCCTTTGCATGGGAATATACTGACATGAAAGGAATCGACCCTAAGACTTGTATTCATCACATTTATATTGAAGAAAACAGCAGACCCATTAGGCAGCCACAAAGACGGATGAATCCAAATCTTAGGGAAATTGTGAAAGAAGAACTTCAGAAATTGCTCAAGGTAAACTTCATTTACCCCATTTCAGATAGCCAATGGGTTTCTCCCTTGGTTATAGTGCCCAAAAAGAATGGTAAATGGAGAGTTTGCATTGACTATCGAGAATTGAACAAGGCAACCTTAAAGGATCATTTTCCTCTACCTTTTATTGATCAGGTACTAGACACTTTAGCAGGTAAAAAGTATTTCTCATTCTTGGATGGTTTTAGTGGTTACAATCAGATTCAGGTAGCACCTGAAGATCAAGACAAAACCACCTTTACTTGTCCTTGGGGAACTTTTGCCTATAGAGTACTCCCTTTTGGATTGTGCAATGCACCCGCTACATTTCAAAGGGCTGTACTAGGAATCTTCTCAGATCTGATTCATGATTGTGTAGAGGTATACATGGACGATTTCACAGTCTATGGTAATACATTTGAAGAAGCTTTGGCAAATTTGGAAAAAGTACTGGTAAGATGTAAGGAAACAAATCTTTCTTTAAGTCATGAAAAGTGTTTTATGATGTTTACTGAAGGGATTGTTTTAGGACATCATATCTCAGGAGATGGAATCAAAGTTGATAGATCTAAAGTAGAAGTCATCTCTAAGTTACCTGTTCCAAATTGCCAAAGAGATGTTAGAAGTTTTCTTGGGTTTACTGGTTATTACAGAAGATTTATTGAAAACTTCACTAAGATAGCATCCCCTCTTTTCAAACTACTTACTAAAGATTGTGAATTTAAGTGGGATCCTGAATGTCAATCTGCCTTTGAAGCTTTAAAGACTAGAATATCTGAAGCACCCATTTTAAGGGGTCCAAATTGGAAACTCCCTTTCCACATTTCTACTGATGCTTCAGATACAGCTTTAGGAGCTGTTTTGGGACAAAAGGATTTGATCCCTTATGCCATTTATTACACAAGTAAGAATTTGACTCCTACTGAGTTAAATTATACTGTTACTGAAAAGGAATTTCTAGCCGTTGTTCATGCTATAAACAAGTTTAGACACTATATAACCGGCTATGAAACCTTTGTCCACACTGATCACTCTGCCATTAGATACCTCATGAACAAACCAGTCACTAATGGTAGAGTTACAAGATGGCTTTTGCTTTTACAAGAATTCAACATAACTGTGTTAGATCGACCAGGTAAACAGAACACAGTAGCTGACTTCTTGTCTAGAATCCAAAACACTAATGAGGACTCTCCTGTAGAGGATAAATTTCCAGATGAGTATTTGTTTGCAGTAACTACCAAAACCCCTTGGTATGCTGATATTGCTAATTATTTAGTTACTGGAAAGTTACCTTTACATTTATTTCCTAATGAGAAAAGGAAAATCATTCAGGATAGTTCACATTATTCTTGGATTTCTAATGAATTGTTCAGAACAGGGCCAGATTTGATGATCAGAAGATGTGTACGGGAGGATGAGATGCCTGACATCCTTAAGGCATGTCATGACGAACCTTGTGGCGGACATTTTTCTGATAAGAGGACTGCCTATAAAATCCTTTCATCAGGATATTATTGGCCTTCTCTCTTTAAGGATGCGAAGCAATATGTTAAGAGGTGTGACAGTTGTCAGAGAATTGGGAGACCAACTCTTTCAAATGAAATGCCACTACAGCCACAGGTATGCATCGAACCTTTCGAGAAATGGGCTCTAGATTTTGTCGGACCAATTAATCCGCCATCCAAGCAAAATAGATATATACTGGTTTGTACTGATTATGTTACCAAGTGGGTAGAAGCTATAGCATTAACTTCTGCTACTGAAAATTCAGTTGTTCAATTTCTTTTCAAGGATATTTTCACTCGTTTTGGTGTCCCAAGAGAAATTGTAACAGATCAGGGAAGCCAATTTACATCAAGGATGATAGAGAAGCTGATGGAGGAATATAAGATCAAGCATAGAACATCTACTCCATACCATCCGCAAGCGAATGGTCAAGTAGAATCTACAAATAAAGTTCTTGAAAGCATCATCACAAAGACTGTTCATCTTCATAGAAGAGATTGGGCAGAAAGGCTTCCTGAAGCCTTATGGGCCTATAGAACTACATGGAGGAACACCACAGGACATTCTCCCTATGAACTTGTTTATGGGAAGGAAGTCCTGTTCCCCATTGAGTTCCAAATCAAGACCTTCAAGACAGCAGTTCAATTGGGGATGAGCTTATCAGAAGCACAGAATGGACCAGTTAAACGAACTAGATGAAATGAGACAAGATGCAATTCTAAGAACCGATCTAGTTCAGCACCAAAGAAGCAAATGGCATGATCGACATATCAAAGAAAAGAAGTTTCAAAAGGGTGATTGGGCACTCTTGTTTGATTCAAAATTTAAGGACTTCAAAGGAAAATTTCAAACTCATTGGCTTGGGCCATATGAGATTGATGAAGTCTTTAATAATGGAGCAGTTAGAGTGAAGACTATTGATGAACTTCAAACTCCCTTTATTGTGAATGGCCACCGGTTGAAAGTCTACCACAAGCCACTCTCAAAAGAGGAGTTTGTTAAGTTATTCCAAGGCGATTCTGAAATGAGGCTGGTTGAGAAGAATTCTTCTCCTCCATCAGCCTAATCTCTGTTTCTTTCAATTTCAATGAAAAAAAAAAAGAAAAAAAAAGGAAAAATAAATAAATGTATGAGCCTGAAAACCAATCTTTGATTGGCAGTCTCATGCAGAAAACATGAGGTGAAAATCAGGGTCACCTGACACCTCATGTTTTCCAAAAAAATCTCTCTCTCTCTTTCATCTCACTTCATTTATTCCATCTCACCATTTCCTTCCATCTCGCCATCCTCACTTCACCTCACTACTTTCCACTCATTCATTCATTCCGTTTCATTTCATTAATAAAGTTTTTTTTTAGGCAACTAAAGTATTTTATGCAGCTGGAAGACTTCATTACAGTTCCTGCAGCTATTTGACAATTCTGCAGCCGTTTAGCCTTTCTGCAGCCTTCTGCACCTGCACAAGAAACACAGTCTGTCTGAAGAAAATATGTACAGTTCAAAATCATCAAAGACAAGGAGGAAAGAATCATGTGCTAGCAATAAAGTTAACAAAAGGTTAGTAGCAAATTATCAGAAGCCAAATCAAATGCGGATCTGAGGTATGTTTAAAATTTTAAACCTATAGTTATTTCATTACGCGGAATTTTCTGGGTTATGTCTTGTTGGCCACTAATCGTAATGATTACCCATTTTCTTTTCCCATGCGACCACAAATCCACGAATCCTCCACGTCTACCAGCTCATAATACCCATGATTTTTGAAATCACATATGGCTGTTTCTGTCATTAAGGTCTCGTACCCTAATGACGTAACCTACCGTATTACGTCTCTCAGTTCTCATCCCGCAGCCATGTGTCAATCCACAGCCGAAATCGGAGAATATAGCCGTTCCATTCATCATTTCGAAACCCTCTGCGCTCATAACACTCCATTCCTCGCTATCATCTCCCTTATTCCGTTTCACTCACTACGATTACCTCCATAAACCATACTCTGTTTTTCCCTCTGCTGTATAGCCAGTAAACGTGTGATACAGTTGTATTACGACTGCTAGTCACCGTTTCACTGTGTTCATGCTGTTATCCACCACTTAACTCTGATTCAAGCCGTGAATTCTCGGTGTCTGAGGCTGTTGATGCACCCATATATCCTCTGTTCCACAAAGTCTGAACAGGAACCGAGGAATTACTGTGTAAAGTCACGGAATTACTGTGTAAAGTCACCATCAAAGTCGTGTTTTAAACAGAGCTGAGGAGTCGATGGGAAAACTTTTAAGGGCTGAACCAGAAGGTTCGAAATTCTTGGAGGCATACCCTCAGGTTGAGGAGGCATTGCAAAAAGCCAATTGGCTACAGTGCATCAAGAAGTTTAAGGGCTACCACAAAGAAGTAACAAAAGCCTTTGCAAGGTCATTCAAGGATAAAGACAGTCAAGTAGAGGTGGGTGATTTAACATTTGCAGTCAGTGAAGGAAGCATAGCAAGGGCTACATCTCTTCCACAAACCGGTGAACGTTGGTTCAAAAACCGGGCAGTCCAGGATCAACAATGGAAGCGGATTTTTAAAAACCCAGGTATGAATACAAGTGTTTTCACCAAAGGAATTCCTATCTCTCATGTTAAAGAAGAATGGAAAGTTCTACTGTTGTTAGTGCAAAAAGTTTTCACGTGTGAAGGGAGATTTGGAGTATTGTACGTTTATCATGGTAAAATTATGCTGCAATTTCAAGGAGAACATGATATAAATCTTCCCTACTTTCTATTCCAAAGCCTTAGGAAAATGTGTTCCATGGCTCAACGGAATCCACGAAACATAGAAGCTTACCTCTGTCACCATAGTCTTGTTAAGTTATTGATAGAAGAACAATTAAAAGAAAAACAAGACACATGGGAGAAATTCCTTGTAAGGAATCATTTTGAAGAACCTGGAGAATCTTCTATACCTAGGAAAAGCAGAAGGAAGAGAAAAGAAAGTATCTCTGAGACTGTTCAAGGACAAACTGTAGAGGAAATAGAAGTACATCATCCTGAACCTGAGATTGAACCCACTGAAGACAATGCTCAAGAGATTATCTCAGAAACCCTCGCTGAACTTGCCAAAGAAGCTGCCAAAAAGAGAAGAGAAGATAAAAAGAAACAAAAACAAGACAAGGGAAAATCCGTAATTCAAGAAACTGATCAGACTCCAGAGCATTCTAGTGATGAAGAAAGAGATAGCCAGCCCTTAGCACAAAGGTTAGCTAAACTCCATGAGAAAATTGCCCTCTCCAAGAAAGTAAAAGTACAAAAACCAAGGAAAAAGGCACAAAAAGAAACACAGAGTGCTGCCACTGTAAGAAGGAGTAGTAGATTGCAGAATAAAGGGAAAGCCACAAGGACACTCTTCGTTGATCTAAGCACACCTGAGAAGGGTGCTATAAAAACAGACCTTGAGGATAGTCCACAACGTGAGGCAGCTACTCCTCCAAGGGAGGACAGTCCATTTCAGCCAGAGTTTGAAACTGAAATTGAGCATGAATATAGTCCAAGGAAGTCACCAATTGTTGACCCAATTCAACAAGAGGTGTACAACTATTTTGAAACATTGGAGCAGAACACTGCTGGCCCAAGTAATGTCATACCTCATGAGCAGCAAATAGACTTACTCAAACAAGAGATCTATGAACTTGAGGTGCTAAACCGTCACATTAAACAGAGAAATGAAGAAATGAAGCAGCAAGCTGATATTGCCAAAGCAATCCAAGATAACACCTTTCTTCACATGAGCATGTGGCAGAAGAAACACAGCAGACTCAAGAAGAGATGTAGAAGGCTGAACAGAGCCTTAATCAATTTGAAATTCAGATGCATGTTCAAGAGACCAAAGGTTAATGTTTCCACACAAAGGAAGAGGAGGAGATTGGATGTCTTAGCTGAGGCATCCCAGCAGGTGGATTGAATTGTGTTTTCATTGCATGAGGACATGCAATACCCTCGGAGTGGGGGTATGTAGAGCCTCTATTCTACACCTACTTGTCTACCATTTTCCTCAGTTTTTCCTTATCTTTCCTTCACTTTTGCCTCATTTTCACCATAAAACCACCCAGATCATTACATTAGGTGTCATTAAGCATGATCAAGCAAGTTTTGCTAATGAATGACTATTTGTTTAGATTTTGACTTACTTGCAGGAATCCCGCAGCTATCTGACGATCCTGCAGCTATCTGAAGATCCTGCAACCTTTTTGTTAAACGCAATGTTCCACGTGTCGGTTTGCTAGATGAGCCACATGGGCACTTAGGTATCAACGTGCTCGAGGTTCCTGTCCCATTTTTCCAGCCATCCACGTCATCTTTACCCATGGTCAAAGCTGGTCAAGTTACGGTCAACTCAAGGCTGTTTAACGGTGATTGTGAGCTGCTTGGTCACGTCATCTTAAACGGTGACTTGTCCACGTTCTACAGGTGGCAGGGGACATGATCCAACATGGGATTCATTACCCATGACGACAGAAGCATTAAACTCATCCACGCAGCCGTATGATGTGTCAAGGGACCATAAATACGCATGACTGTTTGTTGTTTTTCAGTTAATTAGCTGTACGAGTAGGCTATCTTAGAAACCTCTATAAATAGCTGCGTCTGCGTACGCTCATCAGACTTTTTATTAGTTGTAATTTCTGAACTTGTGTTAAATTTAAGAGCGTTGTGAACTCTGTTTTTTTAGTGCTATCCTAGCACTCTGTTTTGTACACTTTTGCAAATGGAGGAATAGACATAGCACTGTTTTGAAGTTTCCAGATCTTTGAGTTTTCTTGTGGCTGAATGAATAGAGGGCCCCTGCTCATCTCAGCCTCTGTAAAGTATTTTATGTGCAGTATTTCTTTATTTTCTTATTCATTTCCTTAAGCATGTATAGTTTCATTTACTTGTTTTCCTTTCTTTCAAGCTGATCAGTGTTATTTCTTTGCAGGTTTCTTTTAGCCCGGGATTTATTTTTATGTGTGTGTGTTTGCTTTACAAACTAATGGTATTTGAAGTTGACAAATTCAAGTGCTGCTTTTGTTTTTATAGCTAATTTTTAATCTTATTTCTCAAAGAGCTGCTAACACATGAATGATCTTCATCATAAACTGTTATCTTTTAAGATCAGAATATCACTAACCTGCAGTCAGTTTTGAGTGCTTTTTGGACTATTCTTTCACTACTTTCTAACCATACTTTGCATAGTACATATGGCTGAAGTAGAGAGTTAGAAAGAGCAAAATATTATCACTAGTCTTTAAAGTAGAGTTTTGATTTTAAGTGCTTCTTAGACTATTCTTTCACTACTTTCTAATCATACTTTGCATAGTACATATGGCTGAAGTAGAGAATTAGAAAGCGCAAACCATCATCATTAGTCTTTCAAGCAGATTTTTCTCACTTTTCTAATTCAACTTAAGCTACTTTCTATCCGTGCTTTACACAGTACATGTGCTTTGAAGCATCGAGTTAGAGAGAGATAATCTTTATTTTTGGGTTTTAAAAGTGATTTTCTTTTCTTTTATTAGCAGCAGCT
Organism: Pinus tabuliformis; assembly: GCA_031772625.1. NCBI lineage: Eukaryota > Viridiplantae > Streptophyta > Pinopsida > Pinales > Pinaceae > Pinus > Pinus tabuliformis. Next base: position 486,728,954 of record CM062813.1, read on the forward strand.
TGAACGGTGTCTAGTGCCATTGGAAGTGGTCATTTGCTTTCAATTTTATTTCAAGTCATTTCAATTCACTTATTCCTTTCAAGCATTTCCTTTCAGCAAGTAGTTAGAGATCACTAAACACACACTTTCACTCATTTAGGATTCACTCTACACACACACCATCACTCACTTGTTTATAAATTATCACTCCATCTTAGGAACATAATTAACCACAACAACACCCCCAACGATAAGAAAAACTCTAAGAGGTTACTTAAGTACATATAGTACACCTTCGCTTCATCAGCTTACGAGCCCCGGGTTGACAATAAATACTAGCAATTTAGATAACACTAAATTGACTAAACACCATGCAGGCTCTCAGGACTTGTGGCCTCTTGAAATACTGGTTCATTCTTGGGATGAAAGCTCAGGTAGATCTGATGACATGGCTGGTAAGAACCTAGAATGTCCAAGAATATTGTTTTGTGATTTCCGATCATCACGTTACCATTGATGCTAATGACATCTATTTCTTGACTGGGTTGTCTCATTGGGGAGTTGATATTTCACTATTCGGACAGAGGGCGAGAGGAGATACTACTGATGGGTATCTATGATGCTTTTGCAGGGGTGCACCACCCAAGGATGGGATAATTTATATTCATACCATCGAGCTCTTACCCTCGAGGACCATTACTTTCACTATTTGCAACCTATGTGGCAATGCTGCCCTTCATTTAGCAACACGGTCACAGATGTAGATGACCATGGAATGCTGGGAATCCATGGTGTACAACTGGTGTGAGGCAGTGGTGGTGAACATGAAGGGCTAGTTGACTAGATGCAAGAATGGAAAACTGAAGAATTTTGGTTATGGTGCCATTCTTGTTGCTTTTTCCCTAGAGAGGATTCCTATTCTTTGGCCACAATAGATTCTAGCAGATGAGGGGGGTCCCAGGGATCCACGCATGATGAGGTGGGTTGCATTGATGGCATGCCATGGAGGTGATGGACCAATACTGAGGTATACTATAGAGTTCTTTGACTGGTTAGGCCAACAGATTGTTCTGATTAAGGACTTTCCATATGCCAGGATGGATTACAGAGGTGATCCTAATATCCTACTTCCAACTGGAACTCAGTGGGGTGATCTAGGTGAGAATTTTCCATTTTGACCTATTTCCAAATTTTTAATTTTTTATGTGTTTTTTTTTCTTCAAAGGCTAATTATCCGAAATGAATGTGCAATGTGGGCCCAAACTGACTAGTCGGGCTTAGACGATTTGATAGACAAGGAGAGCAACCTCTAGCAACTGTTGTAGCGAACCCAGAGGTAGAGGATATCTTGACAGAGCTGGAACACAACCTTGAGAGGTTGACTTCGAACATCCCAGAGACTGGGACAAATGACATTCCTCGGACCTATCAGAGACATGTAGTTATGGTTCCAGGGCCCCTCAGATGTTTACTGCGCACACGAGGCCTTATGTCCTCGAATGACATATTTTTTAGACACACACTTTTATACAAACTCTATTTTAATGAAAAACTAATACTTTTGCCTATTGTTTATCTTGATCAATTTATGAATGAATAGTGATTTTAATTTACAAATGTTGCAAATGTCTATTTAACACATGATTTGCCAATGCATCTGTCAATGTGTTTAAATATTTCGGAATGTGTTGATATTCGATATAATCAAATTGCCTTTCCAAAAGATGGACTCGTAAAAATACTCTTAACATTGTTGAACTCCTTACTGTATAGACACAATTTAAATGTGATACCATGAGTTGTGAATCTAACCTAACAATCAAACGCTAGATACCAAATATGGTGGCACCAACTAATAGCTGAATGAATGCACTTTATTTAGCTATGTTGTTTTATGTTTGACCGAGACAGATTCCATGAATAAAGACTACCTCATCACTGGGTGAATAGATAACCCAGGCTGTGGAAGATAAATTTCGAGTACTATGACTAGTGCCATCAACAAATCCAATGTAAGTCTGAGAGAATGTTGACATCTGAAAATCAAGTGTAAAAACGGGATAAGCAAGAGAAGTAGTAGAAAATGTGAAAAACACTAACTATCACACATACCTAAAAAAATGGTAAATAATGTACAGATCTCCACCAATTTTTTTTTATGCATAATATTTCTTTAGGTAAAGACCATTTCTGGGCTTTCCTAAAGGAATACCATCGTAATCAACCAACTCATAGGATCCTTTAGCTAATACGTGTTTTATGATGTAAGGGCCATGCCACATGGGTTCGAACTTTCCTGCACCTAACTTATCATGAGCTTGATAATAAACCAAGACTAGGTCACCTTCTGATTATGAACGAGGACTAACATTTTGATCAAAATAAGCTTTGACACATTTTTTGTGAGCCTCGCTAGCTAGTGCGACATCACGATGATTTTCATCTAAATGTGCTAAATGTAAAAAGCGTTCTTCGTCTGCAGAGATAGAAGGTAATAATTAGATTGCTAGTTTTAGGGATGTGATTTCACATTCAATGGGTAATACTACTTCCAAACTATAAACAAGTTGGAAAGGAGTAAAACCGGTCGATGTTTTTGCAATAGTACGATAGGCCCACAATGCTGAAAAGAGCATATAATGTCAGTTTCCTTTATGAATACCAACTATCCGTTTAATCATATTGGTTAAAACTTTATTGACAACTTCGACCTAACCATTAGCTTGTGGATATTATGGAGTAGAGCTATCATGGCATAGGTCGAGTTGTGCACCATCATAAAGTTACGAAAATGACTACCATGGCCTGTAACAATAGCTTGTGGGACACCAAATTGAGCAATCACATGATTGAAAATGAAAATTGTTGCAGTTTCATCGTTGTCTCTATGTGTAGGCATCGCCTTGACCCATTTCATAAAGTAATCGATTGCAAGGATAATATACACATGCCCCCCGACCGAGTGAGGGTTACAAATGATGAAGTCGATGCCCCATTTGAAAAAAGGACTGGTAGCTATGATAGGGTGAAGAGGAGCTGGAGGTGCTCGCATTTTTTGATCATAGATTTAGAAATTATGGCATTTGCTGACTGTAGTAATGCAATCTTTAAAAATTGACGGCAAAAAATAACTAGCACGTAATATCTTTTGGGCAGTAGCATACCTAGATAACCGCCACACGCTCCAGAGTGGCAATCATTTAATGTTTTTTCGACCTCTTGGAGAGTCAAACAATGTCGGAATATAGAATCGATATCACAACGGTAAAGAGTGTCACCAATAATATTGTATTGTTGGGATTGGCGTCCGGTTCGATGACAATCAGTTTTCGATAACTTAGGCCTAAAAGTTTGTGTTTGGAGATATATAATGATATCTCCATAACACGGATTTGACGTACTAATAAGAAAGAGAGATTCATCAGAGAAAAAAAAAGAAAAAAAAAAAAAAATAAATAAAATCTTCTGCTACAATTTCTATATCAGTATGAGGAAAGTCACACAATAGTTCAGTGAAAATCAAATATTTATTTGATTTGGATTTTTCAAATTCCAAAGCAAACTCTTGTAAGATAATTATCCACTTGGATTATTTGCCCCCTAGTATTTGTTTAGTGAGAATATACATCATAGGGTTGCAATATGAAATGACAATTGTTTTTCGGAGAAGTATATAGTGACAGAATCATTGAATAGCTTGTACAAGCTACCAAGGCTAGCTTCTCCACATGTGCATATTTAATCTTGGTTTTAGTGAGACTTCTACTTAAATAGTAAATCACATGTTCGCAGTTAGAATCATCCTCTTGGACTAACACCATGCCAATGGTGGCATCAGACGCGGCTAAGTACATAAAGTAATCTCGATGATAATCGGGTGGATGCAGTAATGGCACATTGGTTAGAGCATTTTTTAATGCATCAAAAGCTTTATCAGCAAGCTCAACCCAAAAAAATGGAATGCACTTTTTCAACAGTCGAGTAAAACCCTGGGTTAGTTCGACATAATTATGGATGAATCTACACAAAAAGTTTGCTTTCCCTTGCAAACTTTGGAGTTGAGTAAGGCTAGAAGGAGCAGGAAAATTCAGAATTGCCTCTACCTTGAGGGGGTCGACATGAATACCTTCTTTCGAAATGATGAAACCTAGAATTCGACCTAATTACACACAAAAAACACATTTATGCAAATTCAAGAGAATATTGTATTTCCTGCACCTAATAAAAATTGCTTTTAAGTGCAATGGGTGATCCTGCCTTTTCATTGAGTGAGTCGGTAGGTCATCTAAATAAGGTTGAACAATATGCTTGATATTGTGGAATACATAAGACATTTCTCGCTGAAAAGTCGCACCAACATTTTTTAGGCCAAATGGGAGTTTGCGATAAGTAGAAGTTCCCCTTTGGCATATAAATGTGGTAAGGGAGTATGTTTATCTGATTGTAGGCAAAAAATACATCCATGAAGGAAAAAATTTCATTCTTGACAGAGGGATCGACAATTTGGTGGATATATAGAGTTGGATAATTGTCCTTGGGACAAGCTTTATTAATATATCGGTAATCAACACATACTTGAATAGTTCCTTGTTTTTTATTAAGGGGCACAATATTTGATACTCAATTAGTCAAAGGAACGGGGTAGATGAATCTTAATTTCAACAATTTTTCAACCCCAGTCTTGATAGCGACAACTTTTTGTGAATGTATAGGATGTAATCATTGTCTAACAGGTTTAGCCTCTCGATAAGTTTTTATTTCATGTACAACTATGCTAGGGTTTATTCCTGGCATTTCTTTGTATGACCAGGAAAATATGTCGCGGAATTCCTGAAATAGGGATTTGTAAGTTTGAATCTCTTCTAAAGAAAAAGAAGCTCCTATATGAATATTTTTAGTTATCTTGGGTTTCACTGAGATATTTATGGATATCGTTGCCGATATGTTCCCTAAATTCTATTCCAAACTAGAAGAAAGGGTAGATATTGGACATTGAGGATCACTAAGAGTCTCAGATGAAAACATAGACAAGAAATTATTCTCAATTTTTTGTAAGGATGGAAATAAGGTTGAACGATGAGGAGTATCGTTCCATGGCATTTCGTCCAAGGTCATAACTTCCATAATCCCTTCATCAGTTAAGAAATCTGTGTTAAAAGGATCAGGCATAGAGATTGGTTCCAAGTGTGAGAAATGAGAATATTCATCAATAATCGTATTCATTTGATTGTATTCAGATGTTGATGAGTTGGAAAAGGACTAAATTGCCTCATAGTCTAACTCAAAAGGGCTACGGGGCATTTTATTTCCATATATGATCATTTTTTATTCTGAAGATACTTTCCACAGATCCCCCGATTCGAAAGTACTTGATGTAATCATGTTAATCTGGGCATCATTATGAGAGAAATTGGGTGGAGGGAACATGAAAGTTCCCATGAAATATGAGTCTTTGAGAAGACCAACACCAACTTCTTCATATGGAGTCATTGATTTTCCAACAAAAGGCACACTACCAGTTGAAATAGGGTCTGAGGTATAGTAAGATAATTGGTCTACTTTCACAATTCTTCCTTTGTGAAGAAACATGATCATCCTAAAATATGACGAGACTAATGCTGCCATGACATAAGTCCAACTCTGACCAAGCAAAAGGTTATAATCAAGTTGAGCATCAACAACCTCAACGTCTATTGCAACTGTTTTTCCCTCTAATTCGATTAACAAATCATTTAAAAGTCCATACGGACGAAAAAATCTTCCATCAAAGGATTTTAAAGTCACGGGAGATTGATTGATTGTTGTAGAAACCAAAGCTTTCCAACAGGTAATGGACATAATACATGTCGATTCTCCTTCGTCAATCATTGTTCGAAAAACTTGTTGAGTTTTGACATGAACTAGTATTTGAAAAGCCAGTTGGCGCGAGAGACGTGGGACATGATTTTCGAGATTGAAAATAGTCAAATTGGAGTCATGAGGATCTAATGCTCCTATGGATGATAATAATAACTTCCTTTTTTCTGAACAAGTTTGCAACACTTCAAGAGTTTACATTGCCGAAGGTGACATAGCCAAATCCTAGATGATGCTATAGTTCTGAGCAGCCCTAGCATGAGGATTAAAGGCTAACTTTCGAAGCATACCCTTAGGAGGCAGACAAATTATCATATCAGGGTTTGGTTTTTCAATATGCAACGGTTCAGAAGAAGGAGGAGTAGATGTGGAAGTTTGACTAGCTGGACTGGAATCATCTCCATCTTCAACAAGACTCTTTGACGTGTAATCTTTGGATCTCGTTGCTACCATAACTTTGGAAGACATCATCATGATATCTGCCGATGTGGATGAGGAGGATTGGTCATGAGAAACCATTTTACCGTCTTGGGAGGAAAAGGATCCTTCAAAATAACGGGCGTGGGTGAACTTTTGATGAATTTGGAAACTTCGACACAATGTGGACACTCCTTGGTGTAATGATCTTCATCACAAATTAGGAAAGGATAACGAGGTTTCTTCTTTTCATCAAATGGTTCGTTCTTGTTTGATTTCTCCTTAGAATGAGTGTCTTGTTTAGCTTTGACTTTTCCGTTTTTCTTATTTCCAGATTTCTTACCCTTGCTGGTAAATGGCTCTACGATGTTAATTTTTGAAGTAATTTCGACAGAAGGATCTTATTTAGTTGAATCAAATAGAGCCGAAATCTAAGTTTTCTTAGATTTTTTTTTTTTTTTTTAATTAGATTTTTGGCTCACGGAACCAATCATGCCATCTGTAGCATGTGATCTTGTAAGGGCTGGATTAGTTTAAATAGGTCGGGGTAAATCTGGGATCTTTTCATATAAAGTACCAGACCAAGTGTTGGAAATAATACTAAGAGGGGGGGTGAATCAGTATTATCAAATTCTTTTCAATATGTCTTCCAGATTTATACTTTAATTTATTCTTCAGATATTGATCATTAATTTGTATGTCAGTGCCATATACTAATGAACAAGAACAAGAAAAATAGATAAGCACACCAAAGAACACCAGATATAAGGTGGAAACCCAATGTGGGAGAAAACCACATGCTGCAATATGTCTCTATCTTCTTTCAATTAGAAACTTCTTTTACAAAGATTTTGTATTGGTGCAGTCCTTTACCTGTACGCAGGCTGCAACCTGCAGAGAGCTACAACTCTCTCTCGTTTTCCAGTCTCTCCTGGAAGGGAGCTACAACCCCCTTTGGAATTTTACTTCTTTAAGGACCACGTTCCATTAATTTTCAGACTGGATCCAAGAAGATCAAATAATCATCAAGTACATGCAAATCACCCAATCTCCTTATACAATCAACTAATGAGTCACCCAACTTCTCAGAATGCTGTAAACAGAAAAGTGATACCAGAAATCTAACCCAGAACTCTGCAGTAATAGATAAAAGACAGCCAAAAAATGATTCAAGACAGGTCCGAAACTTCACCGATATAACCTTGCGGATATCCGCAGTATTTCTGCGCTTGAACTGCGCAGATCCGCACTGTATCCTTCTGCTTCTCTGCGTACCACCGCAACTTCCCCTTCTGCTGAACTGCATACCTCAACTCAAATACGCACTGCACTGTTTGTCTGACCGCGTACCTCCGCACAGTTCCTTCTGTGCCTCTGCGTATCTCCGCACTTTGCTTTCTTCTGCACTGCGTACCTCGCATTGCGCCTTCTATTGCGCTGCGTACCCGTGCACTGCGTCTTCTCCTGCACTACGTACCCCCGCACCTACGCCATGGATCGCCTGCAAACCTCTGGTTAGGGCCAAATTAACAGTCTTCCAATGTGCCACAGTCAGTCAGATCCACAGATCTGATCATGTGCTCGAGAGTTCACGACTTATCAATAGATTCACCTTAAGATTTCTCCTTGATTTAGATCTAGCTTTGTAAAACACCCAAAATTTTAGATCTTAAGATATTCAATTTTCACAAGTGTCTAGCCAAGGGATCTCCCCCTTTTTATAGTCAAACCCTTATTCACACCATGGGACAAAACCATCAAAAATCAATACAAGGGATCTAAACCAGGGTTCAATAAATTAGATCCTATACCACGGGCCAATACCATAGGATCGTAAAAGACGGGCTAAACACCAAGGGCCAAACATAGGATACCCCATGTGAGCGCGCTTCTCTGCATTGGATTGAGTGAACTGGGGGACCGCACCTTATGAACGGTGAACCTGTGGGTATGTCCGCACTTCCTGGACGGCGAACCTGCGGGTCCGCACCTTTTGAACGATGCACCTGCGAACCTCTTATTTTCCATCATTTTAAGAGCCTGAAAAGAGTTTTTCCACTTGAGTGAGTTGCCATCAAGTACAACATCTGTATCATAGAGCCAAAACAGAATCATAATGCCAATAATCTCCCCCTTTGGACTTGATGGCAACAACAACCAATCACTCTCCCCCTTTGACATCAAGGGCAAAGGGTTATGCTCCCCCTGAGACCATGCTTAAATCTTTGATCATGCTCCTCCTGACGGTAAACCAGATCTACAAACCATAATCCTCCATATACCATAAGAGAAAGAGATAGAGACATATTGCAGCAATATTTAGATCAGCATCCATGATCTCCTTCTGTACTACCATAATGCCAACAATGCATTATATGTGCTCCCCCTGAACCTGTGCCATTCGATCTTCGACCAATCCATAAGCCAGCAAATGTATGCGTATACCCCATATGAATCTCGCGTACAACCAAAAATCTCTGAAACAGATGAGATTCAACAACAAGATGATATATCAACAACCCCCATCTTTTTCCTGAGGTATTCAAAGGTCTCCCTGGGCAATGGTTTGGTGAGTATATCCGCAACTTGTTCCTTAGAAGGAACATACTCCAACTTGACCTTTTGTTCAAGCACTTGTTCCCGGAGAAAGTGATACTTGATTGGTATGTGCTTGGTCTTTGAATGCATGAATGGGTTCTTTGAAATGCTGATTGCACTTGTATTATCACATACGATGGAGATAGGTGGAGTACAAGTGATTTGAAAATCCTGCAAGGTCTGCATCATCTAAAGGAGTTGAGTGCAACAAGATGCAACAGCCACATATTCCGCTTCAGCTGTAGATAAAGCAATCGAACTCTGTTTCTTGTTGAACCAAGATACTAATCTGGAACCCATAAAGAATGCACCACCACTTGTGCTCTTCCTTTCATCCACGCTTCCGGCCCAATCTGCATCTGTATAAGCATGAAGTGTGAGATCTGTATCTCTAGGATACCATAAGCCATAGTTTTGAGTTCCTTGAAGGTACTTAAAAATTCTCTTCACTGCTTGAAGATGAGTTTCCTTTGGATTTGCCTGAAATCTTCCAACTATTCCCACTGCATGCATGATGTCTGGTCGGGTACCTGTTAAATAAAGTAGACTTCCAATCATAGATCTGTAGGTTGGTTGGTGCACTGCTGCTGATTCATCATTTGCACTGAGGCTACATCCTGTGACCATGGGGGTACATACTGGTTTTGCATCTTCCATGCCATATTTCTTCAAAATCTTCTTGAGATACTTGGTTTGAGACAAGAAAATCCCGCCTTCATTTTGTTGGATTTGCAATCCAAGAAAATATGTCAGTTCTCCAAGCAAAGACATTTCGAATTCTTTCTGCATCACCAAGGCAAAGATTTGACTCATAGCTTCTTCATTGCTACCAAAGATAATATCATCTACATACACAACAAGTATTAGTAATTTGTCATTTTCAATTTTTATGTAAAGATTGCTATCTGCTGATCCCTTTGAAAAACCTTGTTGATGAAGATATTTGTCCAAACGGTAGTACCAAGCCCTTGGAGCCTGTTTAAGACCATAGAGAGCCTTCTTTAGTCTGCATATGAGATTTGGATCATTCCCAAGGATGAACCCATCTGGTTGCTCAATGTACACTTCTTCTTCTAAGTCCCCATTCAGAAAGGTTGTTCATGTCCATTTGAAAAACTTTGAACTTCTGAAAGCTTGAGAGAGCAAGGAACATTCGGATGGCCTCAAGTCTAGCAACGGGAGCAAAAGTTTCTTCGAAGTCTATTCCTTCTTGTTGAGCATACCCTTTACACACAAGTCTGGCCTTGTTTCTAATTACTTCTCCATTTTCATTTAACTTATTTTTGAAGATCCATTTTGTTCCTATGACATTCTTATCTTTTGGTCTAGGAACCAATTCCCAAGTGTTGTTCTTTTCGATCTGCTCAAGTTCTTCATCCATCGCCTTGACCCAGCATTCATCTTTGCATGCCTCTCTTACATTTTGTGGTTCAGTGGAGGAGAGCAATGACAAATAGCTTGAGGCTTTTGCAATTGTTCTTCTTGTTTGTACACCTGCTTCTTTCTGCCCCAAAATCTGAGATTCTGGATGATTCTTCTGAATGTACCTGGATGGAGTCTTCTCTTCTATCCTTGTCTGTCCCTCTGGTGCCTCTTGAGGTTCTTCTTCATCATCTGTCTGATTTGGAGAGTAGTCTTCATCCTCATCGATATTTTCATGATTTACTTGCCTAGGGATGTATCCTTTTTCATCAACCACTACATCAATGCTGTCGACAATTCTTCCAAGTCTTTTATTGTAACACTTATATGCTTTGCTGTGGGGAGAATAACCAAGGAGAATGCCTTCATTTGCTCTAGGTTCAAGTTTGCCAAGCTGCTCATCAGTATTCTTAATATAGCATTTGCTCCCAAAAATTTTGAAATGCTTTACCGAAGGAGTGCCACCATACCAGAGCTCATGAGGAGTTTGAGTGTTGTTCACTCGGACATTTGTTTTGTTGAGAATAACAACCGCAGCATATGCAGCTTCACCCCAGAAGGTTGCGGGAGTTCCAGACTCATCAAGCATAGCACGAGCCATTTGTTGGACTGTTCTGTTCATCCTTTCCACCACTCCATTTTGCTGAGGAGTCCTAGCTGTAGAGAATTCCCTTCTTATTCCATGTTCTTCACAGAAATCGAAAAATTCATTTGAGGTAAACTCCCCACCTCTGTCGGACCTGAGGCACTTAATTTTGTAATCTGATTCATTTTCAGCCAAGGCTTTGAAGGATTTGAATTTTTCGAATGCTTCGTCTTTGTGCTTCATAAGTCCTAACCAAACAAACTTGGAGAAGTCGTCAATGAATAATATAAGGTATTCTTCTCCTCGAGGTGACCTTGTCCTAAATGGACCACATACATCGGTATGGACTAGCTCAAGAGGCCTGCTAGCTGATCCTTCCTTCTCAGGAAAGTTAGTTCTGGTTTTCTTACCAAACTGACATGATTTGCATATGGTGTTGTCTGGTATTTTGATATCTAGAAGACCACGAACTGCCTGGTATTTGCATGCTTTCCTTATTTGTGAAAAGCTTAGATGCCCCAACCTCCGGTGCCATAACCAATGTTCATCATCCTTGCTCAAATAGCATTGTTGTTGTCCTTCTTCAAATATGTATAGATTATTTGGAGTTCTTCTGCCTTTGATCATTGTTTTTCCTGTATCAAGATCACGAACACTACATCCATTTGATCGAAATATTACCTCAGTTCCTTGATCGAACATCTGGCTAACACTCAATAGATTATGCTTCAAGCCATCCACATACAAAACATTTCCAGCCTTGACCTTTTCTTTCAACTGAGCAGTGCCTTTTCCTTTTATGGCTGCAGGGGTATCATTTCCAAAAGAAACCTTCTTTCCCTTTTCTAACGCAGTATATGATTCAAGTTTTTCTTTATCACCTGTCATATGCTTCGAACATCCGCTGTCGATATACCATAGATTTTCCTGTCCTTCTGCATAAAAGGCTATCCCACATCTTTCTGGTTGTGGTTCCTTCATTCTCCATGTTATGGAACTTGAGGTTTGTTCCATCTGAGTTGTCTTCCAAAACCTGCTCCTGCATTCAGAATCTTCATGACCAAAGTTATTGCAAATAGAACATTGAACTTCATTTTCAAGGGCTGAAAAGTTGTTATAAGTCCTTTTCGTGATCCCAGTCATATTCCTTTGTTTTTGAGCTTCTCTAGTCATGATTGTCTTATAGGCAACACATTGGGCTGCTTTGTGACCAAAGTTATGGCAAGAGAAGCATTGGCCATTGAAGAAACTCCTGCGATTATCAAATCTATCATCCAACCGATTGTAGTTTCTACTGACATCCATTCTTGAGGCAAATTGGGAAGATTTTACCTATGGCTGATTGTAGCTTCTATTTGTCCTTAAGGTAGCTTGCCCCCGAATTTCTTGATAGTATTTGTTCGTTCTTGAGGTAAATTGTCCCTGATTTACCTGATGATTTCTATTAGGCCTTTGCTCGCTCCTCCTTGCTGCATCAAGATAACTTTTGGAGGTGGATGTTTGAGATGTTTCTCCATTATATCCCGGACCTATCTTGATTAGTGGAGAACGCTACACATTGATAATCTCATCTAGAGTTTCAGATCCTTTAACAAATTTAAGATTAATAGCTTTTGTTTTCTCAATCTCCTTTCTAAGACCAACAATTTCACATTCCAATTTTTCAAGATGTTTTTCCCTTTCAGCCAGTTGACATTGTAGAGAATCAATAATCGCATTTTTCTCTTCTAAGCAAATTTTGAGATTAGACATCTCTTCATAAAAACCTTCTACATCTATAGCATCCATGTAGTCATCATCTTCAAAAGCCATTAAAAGTTTATACTCATTACCTCGTTCATCTTCGTCACTGTTTGAAAGTCCATCACTATCTTCATGAGTGTAATAGCTTTTCTTATTTGCATTCTGTTTCTTGTTCCATCTGACAGGTTCCTTCCCTTTGTCAATATTATCCTTGTGAGGACATTTGGCAGCATAGTGACAGACTCTTCCACAAGCAAAGCATTTGAAAGGTAACTTACCTCGGAACCGTCCAGTACCCCGTTGAAGATTTCTGACAAAATTTGATTCATCTTCTTCTTCTGACACGTGTCTTGACTCGTAGTACTCACCTTTACCTGAAGCCTTGAAGGCAGCTTCTCTCCTGTCTGATGGAACTCCTTTCCTCATTTCATAAGCAGTCAGAATTCTGTGCAACTGTGACATTTCAAGGCTTTGTAGATTCTCTTTTTCTTCTATTGCAGAAACTTTAGATTCAAACCTAGGGGACAAAGATCTTAGAACTTTTTCAACCACAACAACCTCTTTTATTTCTTCACCCAAATTTTTCATACAATTAACAATCTCATCTATACTAAGAAAATAGTTAGCCACACTTTCATCATTATACATCCTGAGATTTTCATACTGAATCCTGAGGGTTTGAAGTTTTGCTCATTTGACCTGATCATCTCCTTCATAGCTCAGAAAAATCTTGTCCCATATCTCTTTTGCGGATTTAAATTGCATTACCTTGACAAATTCTGATTGAGATAGGCATCCTAATAGAGTATTGACCACCTTTGCATTTGTTTCATATTTCTTCTTCTCAACCGGATCTGTAGGATTTGCTGATGGAAAAGTATACCCTGTATCTATGATATCCCAGACTTCTGTACCAAGAGATTGAAGATAGGCAGTAAATCTTACCTTCCAATAAACGAAGTTTGTCCCACCAAAAATTGGTGGCCTGATTGATGCTTCCCTCTCGTAGTTGCTCATGATGAACGATCTTCCTTCAAGCGATCAAGCTTCTTCTGAAGGACCTGCTCCAATACCAATTGTTGGAAATAACACTGAGAGGGGGGTTGAATCAGTATTATCAAATTCTTTTCAATATGTCTTCCAGATTTATACTTTAATTTATTCTTCAGATATTGATCATTAATTTGTATTTCAGTGCCATATACTAATGAACAAGAACAAGAAAAATAGATAAGCACACCAAAGAACACCAGATATAAGGTGGAAACCCAATGTGGGAGAAAACCACCTGCTGCAATATGTCTCTATCTTCTTTCAATTAGAAACTTCTTTTACAAAGATTTTGTACTGGTGCAGTCCTTTACCAGTACGCAGGCTGCAACCTGCAGAGAGCTACAACTCTCTCTCGTTTTCCACTCTCTCTTGGAAGGGAGCTACAACCCCCTTTGGACTTCTACTTCTTTAAGGACCACATTTCATTAATTTTTAGACTGGATCCAAGAAGATCAAATAATCATCAAGTATATACAAATCACCCAATCTCCTTATACAATCAACTAATGAGTCACCCAACTTCTCAGAATGCTGTAAAAATAAAAGTGATACCAGAAATCTAACCCAGAACTCTGCAGCAATAGATAAAAGACAACCAACAAATGATTCAAGACAGGTCTGCAACTTCACCAATATAACCTTGCGGATATCTGCAGTCTTTCTGTGCCTGAACTGCGCAAATCCGCACTGTATCCTTCTGCTTCTCTGTGTACCACCGCAACTTCCCCTTCTGCTGAATTGCGTACCTCAACTCAGATACGCACTGCACTGTCCGTCTGACCGCGTACCTCCGCACTGTTCCTTCTGTGCCTCTGCGTATCTCTGCACTTTGCTTTCTTCTGTGCTGCGTACCTCGCACTGCGCCTTCTGTTGCGCTGCATACCCTCGCACTGCGTCTTCTCCTGCACTACGTACCCCCGCACCTACGCCATGGATCGCCTGCGAACCTCTGATTAGTGCCAAATTAACAGTCTTCCAATGTGCCACAGTCAGTGAGATCCACAGATCTGATCATGCGCCCGAGAGTTCACGACTTATCAATAGATTTTCCTTAAGATTTCTCGTTGATTTAGATCTAGCTTTGTAAAACACCTAAAATTTCAGATCTTAAGATATTCAATTTTCAAAAGTGTTTAGCCAAGGGATCTCCTTCCCCTTTTTATAGTCAAACCCTTATCCACACCATGGGACAAAACCATCAAAAATCAATACAAGGGATCCAAATGGGGTTCAACAAATTACATCCTATACCACGGGCCAATACCATAGGATCGTAAAAGACGGGCTAAATACCAAGGGCCAAACACAGGATACCCCATGTGAGCGCGCTTCTCTACATTGGAGTGAGTGAACTGGGGGACCACACCTTATGAACGGTGAACCTGCGGGTATGTCCGCACTTCCTGGACAGCGAACTTTCGGGTTCGCACCTTTTGAACGATGCACCTGCGAACCTCTTATTTTCCATCATTTTAAGAGCCTGAAAAGAGTTTTGCCACTTGAGTGAGTTGCCATCAAGTACAACATCTGTACCATAGAGCCAAAACAGAGTCATAATGCCAACACCGAGTATAAACAAGATCAAGGTATTGAGCATGAGAAATTACTTTCTCTTCAGTTACAACACCTCCTTTAGCCACATCTTCAGTTCTTACCATTTAAAGAGATTTTATGGACCATTTGGCCAAAATCTGGTATGGAATGTAAAATTTAACCAAGCGACATCTTCGTCTTGATTCATGAATGTGATCTGAGATATGGGTTGACGTTGACTGCTTCAAATAAGTCAAAAGTTCAGTTCCATTGTCATATCGAAAAGGCAACTAATAATGAGTCAAAAAAGTTGTAGCAAGGGCATTAAATGTGCTGAAGGAAGCATGCAGAAATTCTACATACCATTTGGCTGCAGAACTGGTTCTGGTCTGTTGAAAATGTTGTAATCTAATAGAATATTCAATTAATGAGTTGGACATGCACCAAAGATGATATGTCATAACATGGTTGGATGGATCTTCGCCCAAACTACCTTCAAACTTAGGAATATCACTGGGGAACTTAGTAGGAATGGCTGGCCAAAATGGTAAATAAAGAAGTGGATCATTAGTTAACCGAGAGAGGTCAGGAAACTGGCGGTTAGGATCCTGAGATGGATATTAATAACCCTGACGGACGAGTCCCGTACCGGGAGGAGGATACCCAGGATATCCTGGGATACCCTGAGCAGTTGGAATTTGCATACCTCCTGGATATCCAGGATAAGCCATACCGTATTTTGATTGTATAGGTCGTTGAAATGTATGACCTGGGTATGGTTGATTTTGAAAAGGGAGACTCTAAACCATTTGACCTTGAACGAACTGTCCTTGAAAAGGTTGACTTTGCAAAGGTTGACCTTGTAGAAATTGAGCTTGAAAATGTGGACATTGAACAAATTGACTCTGGGGTAAACCTTGGAAAGGTGGCCCTTGAAATGGTACTTGCATATATGGGACGTTAGGTTGTACAACAGGTATTTGGGGTATTGACAGAATTGTAGGAATGGATTGAACACCAGATACCTGAGGTAAATACTGAATAAGGGGTTGCACCGTAACTTGTGATATAAGTGGGGAAGTTGCATGCGATAGTCCTGGAATGGGAGTTTGAGGTGAACTTGAACTTGGGTTCTGAAAAATCGTTGGTATAATAGGTTATACCAAGGTTTGAGGAGTACTCGGGATAGGATGTTGAAGTGGTTGCTGGGTAGGTGTCGATGGATTAACTTGGACAGTTGGTTGGACTTGAAAAGGCATACCTTGAAAAGGTATTTGTTGTATAGGTTGTCCAATAGGTTGAACAGGTTGATACAAAGGCACTTGAGAAGCAACTGGAATTGATTGTTGATTTAACGAAGGGTTCCAGATTGTATTCATTCCAGGGTAAGGCATTCCAACAACGGGTTGAGGCATAACAGGCTAACCAAAACCGGTTTGAGGCATTTGAGCATAATTAAGGTAATTCCTGGCAGGGGGTTTCCCCCTAGCTGTAGGGTAAGATCCACCAAAAGGTTGTCCTCTGGGTGGAGGATATGACGGTTGCCCCCCAGGTGGGTAATAACCACTTGTTGGGTTGGTTTGTGGATTACCAACATTACCGAAAATCATATTAATAAATTGTTTAGATGTCAAACCTTCATTGGTAGGGTTAATTACACCAGTTGACATGTTTGAAGATGAGTTTGAGGAAGAATCTCCTCAATAAGCTCTCGCAAGAGAGTGATATCCAGGTGGTAGAAAACCACCATACAATGTTGAATTTGGAGAAGTAGAAAACATAGATGTGTCTGATGAGGTACTTCTAGAAGCCATCATAGACCAGTCAAAACCTGGTATGGTAGAATAAGGAGTCGTGTATCGTGGAATCCCTTGTCCTAAAAAGTTCAAGGGTGTAAAATACCAAGGGTCAGGGTGAAGAGATCTAAACAAAAGCTCTGAGATATTTGTAGGTTCACTGGTAGAAACTATTGGTTCTTCCTCTTCATCTAAAACAAGTTCTTCAATGGAAATGAGACCAGGAGGGAGACTATCAGTAATAATAAGTTTCACATGCGGTGAATGTGGAGGATCTAGAATATGCATTGTAGTAGATGTATAAGTCTCAGGCTCAGAAATATCAAACTTAAGTTCGTCAATATCTGGTTCAGAAATGGGATATGTATCTGAAAAGTCTCCAGTACCTGATTCAATTTGAACGAGTTTAGTAATTTTTAAATCAGTTCCTTCTGAGTGTGATGTTAATTTCTGAGTTTGATCAAATTCAGTTTCTGTTACTTCAAGGCCTCAAATAGTAGATGTTATCAGTTAATTAACTTCAATTCCTCTTACATCAGAGTCTATAATAGTAGAAGTTTCAGTTTCTGTTATAGTTCCAGATCCTGATGATTTAGACTTTTCGGCTTTAATATTTTCTAACTGACTTGGTGTATACTTATGGGCGTCCCCGAGTATTCTACGTGATTTTCTTGGTATGTCTTCCACAATGAAAAATTTTCAGTTGATCAATTACAAAATATCTAAATTACACCTAAAGTCTCTAAAGAGTAAAAAAAAACAACACAGAAAGTAACATGTGCTACAAATCTAGGAGTTCAAACCATACAAACTGACTCTTCACAGAGATCAATAATTACTAGTTGGTGATGAAATCCAACATCACAATGCTCAAGGTGAAAATCCTTATAGAAATGAGTGTTTGGAACTAGTTACCCTAACAAACCTGCTTAATGAAACAGTTTGGTGAAAGTAACTCTGCTATAAACCATCTCGAGCAAAGATTACCCTCTAAAACATCCAAGTGAGTCTAGTCAACATTTGTTCCAGGTACAGTAGGACCTTCCCTCTGCCATCACCTTAAGTAGAGACCTAGGATTATAGCCACTAAGTTTACCAAATACAACAATTTTACCTGGGGGGAGAGTTGTAGATCGGACGTACACGCAAGCGAAAAGTAACAAGCTCAATCCCCTTGAAGGCTCCTCCACATGATCAATTGGAGGTTTACTTTCAGGTGACCCCATGTACCTTTTGGTACCATTGTAATATGTGCAAATCACTATATCTAGGCTGATGAAGTGGGTACGATCACTTCACCAGATTCGACACGATCTCATGCTTAACTCATGTACAAGAAGAGCTTCCTAGAGAAAAACGGAAATAATTGGATTTTCTCTCCCTAACTCAAGATTCTATTGTTCATTTGTAGCTTTGGAAAGTTTACTTCCTTCCTTATTCCAAAGCCCTACACTTAAGCTACTGTAGGTGACAAGAGCCCTAAAAAAATGTAAAATTCTAGATGAATTTTAATTAACATTGTATTATTAATTTGTTCTTTACTCAATAGGTGATGAAGGTGAAACTTATGATATTATGCAATAGCAACTTTCAAATTTGATGAAATCCTATTTAGAGAAAAGAAAGAGTTTCTTTGATTTTTTTAGAAATGAAATGCAAAAATTCACAACTTTTCCATTTTTTCTAAAGCAACCAATCTCACTATAATGTAATGAAAATGCACTCAACAAACCAAATTCCAAATTTCCCTAAACATCAAGTAAGCCAAAATAATCATTATCTCTAATCACTCAAAACTTTTAAGCACATAAAAATCAATCAAGAGAGCTGGAGAAAAACACATTTTCCCCTATGAATGATTTGATTTAATTATAATAATAGTGTAATTGCGAGAAATTTCCAAGATGAAAGAAACAATTTCCTTTATTAAGCAAAAATGACCCCAATTCCTTCACAAAAGCACTAGGTCTCAAGAAACCGTAATTTGCAATTCAAAATGAGTTTGACTACCAATAAGCGACAACTAAGGCTTAACCAGTGTATTTGGCAGAACAAAATAAGAATATCAAAGAAAAAGGACAATCTATTTTGTTTTGATCAATCAACAAATCAACCAGGCAAAACCCTAAGTAATTTCTTCAAAAAAACCTAATTCTCAAAAGTCATTAACAAAGCAACCAATTGAGTTCAGAAGAGACACAACATAGTCCAAACAAAAATAATGACTTTTCCAGAAAAACAAACTCAGGTCTGGGTTGAAGCAAAAGCTATATTTTCAAAAATTCTCAAGGCATGTGTGGGTTTATAGTGGCAAACAAAGCGCATGCACTCTGTTTCTAAGGAACAACTGGCGCAAAAGTGTGCTATGTTAGCAAACAAAAACAACGCAGGGTTAAAAACTTAAGAAAATTTTTGAAAAATCAACCACACATATCTAAAAGGTCATTAATTTATAAAGACTCAGGTCTGGATAAATCATAAGAATTAGAAAGAAAAACTAAGGAAAAAGATGCGAACATAGACGTTCCCCAGCAGAAAGGCCAATGTGTTACACCAGAAAAATCCCTCTTGCGGACAAGAGCGATCTCCCTAGATCCCTGACGGAAACTAGAAACAAGCAAGACAATTGAACTGACCCTTTCCCTAAGTTGAACTTGTTTGAATTATAAGAATTGTAGCTAAAGGATGAGCTTCTTACCTATTTCACGAAATGATTGATGAAGATCCCTTGTTGTGATTCGATGCAACTCTTCAATACTTGATAAGGCCTACAAACTTCGACCATAAAAGGATCAAAATCGCATGCGATATAATAATCCAAACAAATTAACCTAATGATCAAGGAGATTAAGAATTGAATTTGCCTTAATAAACATTATAAACAATTGTAAACTATTCATTATTCCAATACGACAAATCAATGGGCGAAATTGTTCACTTGTATTAATCAAAGATTAAGAGGAGCCTTACAACCTTTGTCTTGATGCCTTGAGGTCCCTCCCAAATTCCTTCAATCTCCTCCTTAAATGACAAGCTTTCCAATCTCAAACCAACAACATAAGTTTGTCTTCTCTGAGTTTTGACCTCCTCAAGCCCTTACCCTCTAGTCATTTTATAAGCCAAGAGGAAGAAGTTTCAGATCCAAAAGAGGAGGATGAGACTCCTTTATTGAGGGATTAGGTTACCATGAGAAAAAGGGACGAATATGCACCATTTGAGGGTTATAGTTTGAATAGTCATCACTTGGAAGCTTTTAGTTGGGAAATATTCGACAAACTATGTTTCTAGAAGTACTTTTTATTTTTACTTTCTTGAATTCACCTACGGGGGTTTATAGTGGCAGACAGACCACAACTTTGCGTTGTTCTCATAGTTAATTCCAGCGAATGTGAGAGAAACTCTAGAAAAATCAGCGTAGGTGGAACTTAACAAGGTGTGACAACTATTTTACCCAAATTTCTCATGTACTTCAAAATATTTTGGGTTGTTTGACTTTTGAGGGATATGTTTCAAACATATTCACCGAGGGTAAAAATATCGATAAAATGATCAACTGTCATGGCGACAAATTAACATGTAACAATATCTCCTTGCATCTTGATGTAAAGTGGGCCAATAGTAACCAACCTGTAAAACTTTAAAGGTTGTCCTTTTTGCAACAAAATTACCTCCACAAGGACCATCATGACATGCTGAGAGGATTTCAAAGACCTCCTCTTCTCTTACACATCTCCTCAAGATTTGATATGGTCCCAATCTAAAAAGATTGCCTCCAATCCAAGTGAAAGGAGAGATTTTCCTTACAATCTTGCTTTTCTCCCTGGATGATAGATTAGGAGGGAACCTCCCAACAACCAAGTAGTTTTCTATGTCAAAAAACCAAGGAGAAAGCACCAAGATGGCAAAGAGGTGCTCATTTGGTAGTTGATCATCCACCATCTCTTCATTACCTGTAAGCAAGGTTAACCTGGACAAAAAATATGCAACCACATTTTCTTTCCCTGGTTTGTCAATAATAGTCAAATCAAACTGTTGTAACAATAACAACCATCTAATTATCATAGAATTAACATCAGGCTTGTTCATCAAATATTTAATGGTTGCATGATCAATATGAACAAAAGTTTGGTACCTAGTGATATAGTGCCTAAATTTATTTAAAGAATGTACTACAACTAAGAGCTCTTTTTCAGTGACAGTGTAATTCAACTTAGCTTTAGACAAATTCTTACTAATGAAGTAAATAACATAAGGCAACTTATCCTCTACTTGTCCCAAGGCTCCCCCCACAACTTTATATGATGCATCAATATGGATATGGAAAGGAAATGCCCATTTGGGACCTCTTAGGATGGGTGCAGTGATCAACTTTTATTTCAACACTTCAAGGGCCTCTTGACAAATGTTGGTCCAATAGAAATCTATATTTTTATCCAGTAAACCAAACAAAGGTGATTCCACTTTACTAAACTCTTGGATGAATCTCCTGTAATACCCAGTTAGTCCCAAGAATCTCCTGACATCTCTTTGCTTCTGAGGGGTAGGGACCCTTTTGATGATGGAATTTTGTTTGGGTCTACATGTATCCCTTCCTTGGATATGGAATGGCCAAGGACAATCCCCTCATTCATCAAGACGTCACATTTCTCGGGGCTTAAAGAGAGATTCATTTCAATGCATTTCTTCAAAACCTTGCACATATTAGAGAGAGGTTCATGAAAGTCACATCCATAAGGAGTGAAATCATACATGTATATTTCGACAGAGTCATGAACCAATTCAACAAAAATACTCAAAAATTCCCTCTAGAAAGTAGTAGGGGCATTGCACAAACCAAATGGAAGAACTCTATAAGAAAAGGTTTCCCAAGGACATGTGAATGAGATCTTATCTTGGTCTTTGGTGCTGATTTGGATTTGATTGTATCCACTAAATCCATCTGGGAAGGAGAATAATTTATTCCCTGTAAGGCCATCTAGGACTTGGTCAATGACAGGAAAGGAAAAATGGTCCTTCTTTGTAGCCTTGTTGAGTTCCCAGTAATCCACACAGATTCTCCACTTCCCATTCTTCTTAGGAACTAACACAAGAGGTGACACCCACTCACTATCTGAAATGGGGTATATGAACCTTACATACAGTAGTTTTTACAATTCTTCTTTCACAATGTCCTTAAGATCTCGGTTAATCCTCCTCTGGGGTTGGTGTACAGGTTTGCATCCCTCCTTAATGTAAATATGGTGAGAATAAACCGAGGGATGCACACCTTTCATTTCCTTATAATCCCAAGAAAAAACATCTAGGTGTTGCCTAAGAATTTTAGATAATTGTTCTTCTTGTTTGGTTGAGAGAGACATGTTGATATTTAAGGTTCTGTATGGGAAAAACTCTACAATATTGACATGGGATGGACATGAGTCAATAGGGCATACGTTAGCTCAAGTATTACTCCAATATTCTTTTATCAACTCATCAATTTGTATGGCAGTGGGAGGCTAATTTTGAAGGATATGGTCAATGAGATCGTCTTCATCACGTTGCCCCTTCCTGTAATAATATCCAAAGTGAAGATTGGGTGGGAGGTGGTGTGATACAGTTCATCTTCTTCCTCCTCTTCTAACCACAAGGGTAAGTCATGCTCAATAGAAGGCTGAGCATGAGGATACTATACCAACTGCTTCGACAAATGTCCACTCTTAATGGTCATGTTCCCAACCCTACAACTAATGTAAGCATCAACATAGTCTAACAATGGCCTTCCCAAGATGAGATGATAGCCATTAAACTTATTTTTGGGCTAGAGAACCAGGAAATTAGTAAGATACTCCAAAGAGTCAATGGATACCATAACATCTTCAACAACTCCCTCAGGAGCTATTATGAATCTGTCTGCAAGCTGCAACACTGTGGTGGTCTTCCTCAAATCCCCTTGGAATTTTAGCTTTAGCATGTTTTCCTTATTCATGACATTGATTGTAGCCCCAAGATCAATCAGGGTGTTATGGAATATAAGGCCATCAATTTGTACATCTACTACAGGGGTTCTAGGGTCTAGATATTTCAGGAAGATCACCCTCCCAAGCATCAATTAAGATAATGTCCCAACAACATTTATGGTGGGGGTGTATCTTTTTCCTCTCCCAATATTTTTGAAACATTCTCCTTGATGAGCTTATTATAGACGAGAATAGCCTAGAGTAGGGGTATTTTAACACACAAATTCTTCAATTATCCGAGAATTTCAACCTCTTCTAGAGTGTGCTTGCTAGGGTGGATAAACCTCTCAGGAAAAGGAGGTGGATAAACTTGAGGAACACTCTCTTCCTTCTATTATTCAAGATATTTAGGTAGAGAAGGTGGGTGGTTATCTGGAAGCACTCTCGCAGACCGAAGGTTGATCTCCTGAATTTCCACAACATAAGAAGAATAAGATGTCTCTCCAATGTAGACCTTTTGTGCTTGCTTGTTGTTCGGGTTCAGATTTGGTTGAGAAAACATTTGAGGTTTCTTCGATGGAGTAGGATGACTGAGTTATGGTTGAGGTTGGGGTGGAGGTAGTAAAGCAGGAGGTTGGTTAACTTGAGGCCTCCACCCTTGTGATGGGTTGCCCCATTAAGAAGATTGGGGTAGACATCGCTGAGAAGGATGGTTGATAGTTTTAGGAGGATATGGAGGAGAATAAGGCCAAGAAGGAAGTGTGGACCAGGCTGGATGAGTGGAAGAGTACCAAGGTTGCAAGGGTGCATTATAATAAGAGTAGTGTACACCTTGCATGCCTTGTTGATATGACCAAGGTCCTTAAGGTCTTCTTTTATTGATGAAACAAAGTTGCTCTGACCCTCCTTCTTCCCCTTGATATACAAATTTTAGTCATGGAAAAGAAGGGAATTTTTCTATTGCGTGATTTTATTCACAAACTAGGCAGACCTCTGTGACATTCAATGGGCACTCATTCCTAGGATGTCTTTTGGTTCATCTAGGGCATAAATTAGCTAGTGCCCTTTCTGCTTCCTCCTACTTTATTTTGATTTGTATGGTATCCATTTGCAGTGCAAAGGTATGCAACATTTCACTCTTTAAATCCTCCAACGTGTTACCTATTTCATTCTTAATCGATGTTGTGGAGGGAGAGGAACTGATCAATCCTTGACTAGCCCTACCTTTCTTCTTCGTAGCCCTAGAGTAATTATTGAACACAATTTTAATGTCATCATAGAATAATTGATAGATATCTCCTCTAGACAACATGTTAAGGGTTTCCAACATATCTTCCTTGATCCCTCGGAGAAGAACTAATTTGAGTGATTCAGGATCAAGGGTGCAGTTGGCCCTCCTATAACTGAGTTGAAATCTCTCCTCATAGTCTTCTAGGGATTCATCAAGTCCAAGAGTCATCCTAAAGATTTCTTCCTTGGTTTCTTTGGACCTACAATAGTCTATGTACTTTCTATTGAAGGCTTGTTGCATTTGGGCCCAGGTAGTGATGCTACCCCAGGCAAACCCATAAACCAGCGCAAGGCTACATCTTTAAGGGTAGAGGGGAATAAATTTAGCTTCTTCTCATCAGAGGCATAGTCATAGGTCCTACAGACAACAAAAAATTCAAACATGAAGGTGTCAGGATCCTTAGAGGTTAATCCATGAAAGTGGAAGGGCAATAGGGTTTATGTTCTTCATTATAGCCTATCCATTGGTCTCTTTGATAGGGAAAACCTCATTTTCCCTATTTTCAACCATAATTTGGGTAGTGGAAGTGGGTTCTTCTTCTTCCCCAATAGGTTCTTCAAATATTTCAGGTTACTCACCTAGAGGGTCTTCTAACTCCCATGTAGTTAGAGTGGGAAGCTCACAGTCACCGAAGAAGAGTGAAGGTTGATTGTTTGAGGGTGTGGGGGATGTTGGTAAGAATTTTCCCTAATTATCCCTAATCCTACGAGGCATGAAATTTTTTTTTTTTTTACTTTTTCAAGAACTGTATACAAAATATAAAACATTGCTTTAGCAGAAATGACATCTACTTAGACACATCCCCAACAACAATGCCAAAAAATGGTGAGACCTAGTATTGCACCAAGAAAGTTGCAACTCCCAAGGGCTCATCAACTCAAATTATCAACCCGGGGTTCATACAAACTTTGAGGTGATAGTGCTATATGAACAACAGATAGGATTCCTCTCATGCCACCCTCAGTTATGACATTAGATCAAACAGTGCTCAAAGGTCGTTCCTCCTACTAAATTAGAATGAAATATTGTTGATAAAGGTACAATTGGAAATTTCTTCTAGCTATGAAAATGGAAATGCCATTGACTCAACTTGTAAATGCTAACTAATCAATTCATGAAAGGACAAAGGATAATCTACTTGCAGAAAGAAAGCTATGTTATATTGCAGAATGCATCAAATTACCTCATCTACTTGGAGAAAGGAAGCTAATTTATCTTACATAATTCATCAAACTACTAATCAGAATTACATGTACCATCTACCTAGTTCACACTTACTTATAAATCAATAACCTACTTGCATGATAAAGAAACTAACTCTACTATGTTTTTATAGTGAATAAAGGAAGGGTTGGAGTTGCCTAGGAGCTTTCCCTGATCATAAAATCACATATGGGGGTCATTATGCATCTATGCTAAGTCAAATTTGTTGTGGGGATAAAAACTGATGAAGAGAAATGCTGCTACAGGTTTGTTACAGGCGATTTCTACGGGATGTCTGTAATGCTACAAGGGGACATCCGAGTGGTTTTTGAAGGTGGAAATGATGTCTTGAGGGTATGGAGAGGTAGGTGGGAGTTCAAGAAAATGGAGGGAGGTTGTTTTGATCCCCTAGCCAAGCTCAGGACTTCTTGAAGGCCTATATTGCACTACGGTGAGTGCTCTCAGTGTACTAGGCATAATGGATAATAAAATAGGGTTTTGGATAGAGTTTGGAAGTGGAAGGAGAAGATGAAGGAGCTTAAGATGGAAGTGGTGAAGGTTCCCTTCCTTGCAGGTCAACCAACCCTACAATCAATCACATGCATGCATCCATTTATCATTAAAAACATGAAATAAATTATGATGGAGAAGATGAATTGAATTTAAATAAAATTTAATTCATGCAATACCACTAATTTAATCACTAAACTGACTTCTAATCTATAGAAAGCAAATGTAGAACAAGACAACTAACACTAATCCATTTCCAAGGAATCATAAACACAAGCTTTTGGGTTGTGGTTGTGAATCCTTCCACTCATTCTCCAACAATAGAGGTGATATAGAGGTTGCAACAACATGATTTTATGGATTAATCTCTACTGAAATGCAAGAAAGTATGAACTCCTTCAAATCAAGAAGAAACATAAGTACAATAGGAGGTACCAAAGCCTCCGGGTTGGACCCAAAACCAAGGGTCTCAACCCTCTGAAACTAACTCAAATGCAACTTAAAATCCAACTTCTCATTATCAAAAAGTGCAGGTCTAATACATCACATAAAAGCTTAAAATAACAATCTTAAGCTTGAAGCTCAATAACTACACCTAGTTGAACAAACCTTTGAATCCTAATGAGATCTTCTTCTAGTTTATTTATGCAAAAAGGAAGTTGAAGAAGCTCCCTTGAAAGTAGGAATGGTTCCCTCCTTGATCTCGAAAATGTAGATCTTGTCCCTCTTGATCTTCACTTAGACTAGGAGTCACTCAGCTGCCAATGAACTCGAACGGGTGAGAGAGGATATTATGATCCCAAGCTAATTTTATGGAGTTAAGGAGGTGGACAAAACCCCTATATTCTCTCCTAGTTGTCTCCATCAAACCCCTGCATAGTAATAGCCTAAACAATGCTTCATTTTCATACAATTAAGCCACATTAGGCCACATGCTATGACAAACACCTTTTACTCCTCTTACTAAGCATAATATAACAAAACATGTGAATTAATGTAAGAGAAGGATAGTTTTAAGGCTGGAGGATGGCATACTGATCTTCAAAATGTACCTATTTATGGGACTCATCATATGCAAAGAGAATAGATAACGTAAAAATGTACAAGGTCCTATAATTCTAAAGAAGGTTTTATGTCACATGCCAATTATACCTAATTTTCAACGAATGTTCCATTGCAAGTCACTTACACAATTGATGGATTGGAATGCAAAGAACAAGAGTAAATATGGATTCATGCAAAGTCTAGCTGACTCCAAAGCAATGAAACACATTAAGGAAAAATAGCAGAGAAAATTCAAAGATGGACCCTGTAGTATTAGGTTTGGTCTTGAAATTGATAGAGCGTGTCCATTCTCTTTCCTGAGGTGAAATTATATTGTTTGACCAGTCAGATTGATAATATATAATATTACCGTATGGATGAGTGTTAGAAAGGAGAACCTTATGATGAATCTCATTGTTCCAGGAAAACGTCAATTAAAAAAAATGGGCATTTACCCTGTTCCTTTTATTGATGAGATACAACTATTATGGAAAGGCATAAGAATGTATGACATGTCATGTCCTCCATCAAATAGGTCCTTCATTTTGTATGGTGTGCTATGTTGGACTATTCATTATTTCCTAGGACTTGATGTTTGTTAGGGTAAGATAAATTATTTACGTATTTTCTCCCGTAATTTATTTTCATCCCAACTTTCATACTTACGTTTATAGTATTATTTTGATGTTATTAACATTCTTATTGAATTGTAGGGCTTCAAACAAAGGGGGCATTTTCATGTCCAATATCTACAAAACAATTTCAAGCACATTATTCTAAATATCTACATAAATTTATTTATGCAAACAACAAGGTTTTTTCACCACCAGATCATAAGTTTAGAAATCTCCAGAAGAATCAATTTGATGGAAAAGTTGAAAATAGAGGCCCTCCCATGATTATGGGTCCAGGTGATTGGCTTAAGAAGTATGAAGATGTTGAATTGAAATATTGGGAGGATTTTTTTGATTGGGGTGATTCAATTGAAGAACCAAAACAAGTTGTAGTTAATATTCCATAAGGAATGAAAAGGAAATCCATATTTTATGAGCTCCTTTACTAGAAGGATCTATTAATAGCTCACATATTAGATCATATGCACATCTTCAAAAATTTCCTAGATTCTATATTTCGAAATATATCATGCAAGAGAAGGACACCTTGTCTTCAAGGAGAGATATTTCTCTCTCACGTACCAAATTTGATAGAAGGCATTTGTGGCAAGACAGGGAAAATCAAACATATGCAAAAGGTCCATGGATTTTGAAAAGAAAAAGAGTTAGACCAACTAAAAAATGTCATTCTTTCAATGAGGACACCTACTAGATATGGGTTGTCATTGGTAAAAGATTTTATAGTTGTTGGACATCTGAAAGGATTTAAAACACATGATTTTCATAATTTCATGAAGGTATTATCATCATTTAACTTTTACTGGTAACATTAATTAAGTACAAAATATATTTTGATATTCTGTTGTGTGAGAAAAATCACTAATGACCTTTGAGAAATTTGTTTAATAGCATATGAGGAAATTGGAAATTGGGGAGGCTTCATGTCTTACCATTGACTTAAGAAATTCCATAAGTCGATTTCCAACATTTGCAAGGTATGCGATATGAAATGTTCGTGTGTGAGAGACATAGAGATATTATATTTATTTTTAATTTTTATTCTAAAGTTTCATACTAATTTTCTATTCTTATATTATGTGGGTGACCTCCAAGGAGATCCACAAATGTGAAGTGCCAAAATGGATGAAGGAAATTGTAGAAATTGTATATGTATTTGAGAAGGAGCTCCCTTCAAGTTTCATGGATGTCCAAGTCCATTTACTTATACACCTAGTCAATGACATTGAATTGGAGGGTGCCATATCAATGAGGTGGATGTTTTTCTTTTAGAGGTATATGAAAACTCTAAAAAGATATGTCTGATAAAAGGAATATACAGAGGGTTGCATGGCTGAAGGGTATGTATTGAAGCATTTTTCTTCTCATGTTAATTCCTTGGTAAGGATTTTGAAGATGAGCCACACTTTTAGGATGAAGAACAAGCATCAGATATTATTGATGGAGAAAAACCAAAATATAATGGTGTTGAAGTAGAAATTAGTAAGTAAATTCATGATCATTGTGGTTGTTTTCTTTACAATCATTAATTGGCTTTGTAATTTATTTGTCAAATATACATCATGACATTTGGAGTTTTAAATAAACAAGTTGACATGTAATAGGTGTAGACGAAAGTGGTATACTTGACAAGTTCATTATATACTACATGGATTTTATGAACAAATGGATTGATTTATATGATAAAAAGAGAGGCGAAGTGTTAGAAGCAAGGAGATAGTTTAAGATATCTAACCCAAGGAATACTCCACTTCCCACTGATGTGCTTGGGGAATAGGGAAAATATTGGACACTACAACGAGTCACTGAACAAATTCAAAGCCAAATAGAAGATGTAGGTATAGATTCAAACATAAAAGAAGATGATAAACATGTGTAGAGGATGTGAAATAAAGATGAAGTTGGAATTTTACAAAAATGTCATTTCCTTACAATTTTGACACTATTAACTATTTTAATATTCGTTATTATATTTGTTTTCACTGAAATAAATGGTATGTTACAAGTGAGGAAATATCTTGAAATGTGGGCATATGGTTGACATTATTGCGTAGAAAGTGTAGATGTAAAGAGACGATCCTTTGATTGTGGCATCATGATTGATTTCAAGCAATCCAATCGAACAAGCTCAAAAGATAAGAATATTATAGAAGGGAATCTACAATATGTTGGGAAAATCCAAGAAATTATTAAGTTAGATTAACGCTCTTTTAAATGTTGTATTTTTTAAGTGTAGATGGTATGAAGCATTTAATAGGACACAAAAACATCATACCCATAGTGGATTGTTTTCTATAGATTCCTCAAGGTTCCTACCAAATGATAAGGAACCTTATGCTATACTAATTCATAGTGAGCAAGTATTTCTTTAACTCAAACAAGAAGCAGTAGAGATCATTAATATATTAATTCATAGTTTATTACGAATGTGTGTGTGTGTGTGTTTATTAACAATAATTTTTTTATAACATAGGTCTAATATATGTATGTCGTTCATGTGCAGGTATTTTTCTTTGAAGATATTTTGGACCCGAAATGGATATTTGTCATATATTATGATCTAAGATTAAGGCATGTATTTGACGATGCATTCGTGGATACTGAGCAGAACAATGATGGCCAACAAAATGAAAGAGAGGAAATAGAGAACATCAAAGAAATTGACATTCATGATGATGTTGAAGATGGTTATGTTTAGACACAAAAAGAAAGCAATCCAGAGTTAGATGATGTTATAGAAGAAAACAATATGGATGGTATAGAAAATGATGATACAAATACATCTAGTAACAATATAGATGGTTTGCAGTCAAATTTCAATGATGATGAAGATGATGCAGGTCAAGATGAGGATGATCATAATATTAAATACTTGAAAGAACATATGAACATTGACAATGATACAATGGATGACATTGTTGTAGACAATAATGTTAATGAGCAAGACTTCTAATTTTTTAGAATTATTTGTAATCCATGTTAAAAAATGATGTTTTTATGGCCCAAACTTTGAAATGCTTCAATATTATTTGTTTGATACAAATTACCTATTGCAATATCCTTGAAGTTTTCAATATTTGGTATGAATTGTTGCCAAAAAAAATAGGCTTACTTGGATAAGAGCTAGCATGGTTAGTGGTCATTTATGGGTTGATAATGGTTTAGAGGTGTAGTCAGCTTATTAGTTAGACTCGGATTGGACTAGGATGAAGAGCCTATTAATAACTATACATTAAATATGCATAGTTAAAAAATATAAATACATATATTGTATATGTAAAACAATGTAAATCCAAACCATTAGGCTACATGTATGCAAAGTTCGTTAATAAAAATACATTATAAAACAAATTGAAATATTTCAGTAAGCCGAAGTAATTTTTTTTTTCTATGGGAAAATTTAATTGTATTAATGTTATTTATGAGTAAAAAAATACTCTCCAAGTTGAATCATTCAATTTGGCCTTGTAATGAAGGTTGGGCTTGCATTTTTGTGAAGCATGCCAAAATTGCTTGCTTCACTAAAATGAACACCCATGCTTCATTTCTTGGTGAATATGGTTAATTCAAATTATGTATTGTTTATTTACTAAGTAAAGACATTATGTCTTTTGATTGATACTTTGGAATGTTGGAGATGGAGTTTATAATTTCTTGAGACTTGAAGCCTTATTTTTGTACTTTTTTATCAGTCTTAGAAGGATATTTTGTTTGGTGAGATAAGAATATGTGGATTATATTCCTAGTGATGTTGATATATACAATATTATTATGAAACTATTTTATTTTTTATACTGCTAAACTTGTATCTCATGTAAGTTTTATGCAATTTTCTTATTAATAGAAAAAACCATGCTGGAGAAGAATGGAGAGACCTTTCTAGGCAACCAACATCTTTGCCTGATTAATTGAGGCAATGTCATTCCCCTAGGCACAAGACAAGATTTTTTTACCATTTTGTTTAAAAATTACACCTCCAGCTCCAACAACCTCTAGATTTCCTTTGCACCCTATGGTAAATTTTTCCATATGATGCAACAAGCATATTGTAATTTTTTCTACTATGGAAAGAAGGTATATTTTGTATTTTAAATAGAAATTAGTACATTCCATAGCACCAATTTCTCGGTTCAATAAGCTATCAGCTTAAAAAATCCATTACATTGTCTAAAAATAAAAGAGTAACTAGATCTCAATGAGTCCACAACTAGATAAAAACTCCCTGAAGGAGACGTAAATGTAAGTCCTTAAAAAAGGCTAGAAATTTATTCAAAAATGCACATTAACAAAAAATATAATGATATATAATGCATGTTAACAATATTACATGTTGAAATGTGTCTACATAGATACATCACCTAAAAATTGCTATTCTGAAACTCGAGGATGCTTGGGAGTATCTTGAAAGCCCTCCTCTTGAGAAGAAGAGTTTCTCTTTCCTTCTGTGGAAACATGTGATTGTTAGGGCGCTACAACAAACACATCCTTTGATCCTTGCTGAAGCTGTCGAATTTTCATTTCATAATTTTCTCTCAAATTGGATTTTTCTTGGCTTAGCCTGTTCAATAAATCCACATTCTTCTTATATTTTTGCTTATGCTCAGTTTCCTTCCTTTCAAGATATTCCTTTGTAGATTTCAGTTGATATCTACATTTGGCCAATTCACTAGTGAGTTGTTGTAATTTATCCTCAAGCTCTTTTTCCCCCAATTGTTGCCGATTATTGCTGACTTGTTGATTTATTTATTGTTGCTATTTTTCCCTCTCTAATTGTTGCTGCAAATCAAAAACCTGGGATTTCAAATTTTGTATCTCCATGCCACATCCCAAATGTTGTTTTTTTTGGCCACTCATGAGATAATTGTGTAGCTATGTAATTATTTTTCTCTATCAGCTACAGTTTGCTTCAATGATTCAACAAGTGGTGGTGAGAGATACAGATCACCCACATAATTCATGGCTGAGGAAGTGGTCTCTAAAATCTTCACTCGTGCCTTAGCTTTGATTTCTCCATGTCCTTTGAAGGCATTTGTTTTACTCATGTATCCTGACTTGTACCTTTACCCTTACCCTTACCTTTATCCCCACTCCGAGTACCACCTTTTATACTATGTCGATACTTTTCCTCTTAAATTTATTTAACCTTATGTTATGCCCAATAAATTTCAAGATATATCACTTTCAACTTATTAGCTTGCCTATGATAGGTTTTCTCCAACTTAGTCACTCTTTTATTGTATTCTTCAACCTGTGATTCATGCTTTTGTTGGTCTCGATCTTTAGATTTATTTGCAATTTCAACCTTTAAATATTCAATAAATTTATCTTTTTCATTCAATATCCTAACTAATTTAGCCTCAAAAGTATCTAAAGTTTCTAATGAAGGTATATTGAGAACCTCTAGTCTTATTCTCAACTCCTCTTCAAGTTCACTAATTTTTTTCATCATATGTAGCCTGAACTTTTTTGAACTTTGCTTATAGTTCATTTATCTCCCTCATACCTTTGTCGCTCATTTTAGATACCTAATTACACAATTCATCAATAAGTTTATCCTTGGCGTTTATGTCTTTCACTTATTTTTATGTTTGTTACATAATTTTTTATTCCAACACTACAATATTCTTCATGCATTCAACAATATCCTTTTCCTTTAGTTCGTAATTTTCCTTCCAGATGTATATAGAGGGAAAATCCTCAATTGCAACTTGTTTGTAATGGATCATTCTATCATATACTAAGAAAACAAATATGTTACCAAAATTGTATATTGGATTATGCACATTTAAACTTGGAGATGTAGATGTTGAATCACCCATAAAAGAGAGATTATACTAAAGTGCCAAATGTTTAGAAGGAATTATTTCTATTATAGAAAAATCATCATTACATGTTTCCATCTAATGGTCCATACCTTCCTTCTTCTCATATTCATACACACGCACATGTAAGTCTGTTAGAACACTAGCAATTATATCTTTCACATGGAAAATTGTATCAACGAAATCTTCACTCCTTCAACCGTAGTCTATTAAGGTTCTTCCTCTATGGTTTTCTTTGGTTTTAATTTCGTAATGTAAGTTTTAAGAGGCCTTGTTTGAACATCGGGCCGATACAAATGAATAATTTTTTGCAATGTTCCCGAGAAACTAAAATTAACCTTCTTAATTTTACTTTCTTGTAGGGCATAATGTAAATTTTTAGCCAGCAGATGAGAGACATCTATGGTCGCACCTTCAACCCAATCAATAAATAGCCTTATGCAGTCATCGAAAATCAAGCTTTTGATGAGTCATAATTGTCCTAAGGATTACTTGAATCAAGGATTTGTATAGTCCTTAGGGAACATCTTGATTTTTTAATCCATTCCTCAGAACAAATGCTTTTTTCCCACATATTTTAATGGCCATTTCAATCTTTTCTATCTTAGGGGTTTTCTTAGAGTTAAATATTGCTCCCCCTCTGCATTGAATTTTTGTTGCTCTTGCAACCAGATCAAGGTCCAGGTTAATCCTATGCCCATATATTTTTAATTTCATGGCTTTATCACCATAATTTTCTATGACCTCATTTATCTCATCATTTTGGAAACTGAACTGTCCAAATATAAATTTATAAACCTCTTCTATTCTCAAGATATCTAGCATACCTAGTGGACAATTGTTTGTATCTCTCCATCTATCAACACACTCTTTGAATTTTTTGTTTGTGAAATTCTCTTGGGAACTTCGTGTGTCAATTGTTGGTGAAGAAGAGGATACCCTTGTTTCAATTGAGGCCATCATTGTCTGGATTCAAGGCACACTAGCTGAATGCAAGAATGCGCGCTAAATAAACCATGAGGAATGCACAATGGATGCAAGAATGCATGTTGAATAAACTGTGAGGAATGCATGCTGAATGCAAGAATATGCGTTGAATAAACTGTGAGGAAGGCAAGCGAAAATGAGTTTTTTTTTAACTTATTGCTTTATTTTTCTATAAATCACTTTTATAAAGAAGATAAGACTTTATTATGTGAATAAAATTGTTTATAAGGTGCTTAAACTTTGTTCCTTTACTCCTATTTTTTCTCAGACACATAATTAAAAAAATCAAATTTAATATTTAGATATGATATACAATTTATTAAAAATAACACTTTTAAAAATAGGGTCGCAAGATTTTGATGGCATGTAACATGGCCATCACTTCTTTCTCATGAGTAGAATTGACCAAATTTCCATCATGCAATTGGTTATTGATAAATGATAGTAAATTTCATTTTTGCAATAAAATGGCACCCAAATCTTTTTATAGTAAATGTCCTAACTAGGTCACTTGACCTAATCTTAAACTTAGAACCCTAAAAAAAAACGTATAATATAGAAAAACCCTAAAATAGACCTTGAAAACGATGGGTGCTATCTCTTTATCTATCCCTTGGCAACATTTAAACCTAATTACTACTAAAATAAGGTCATCCAACCTTACTTATAGGGTTTTAACCAAGAAACTATAAGTTTCAACTATTAAAATTCAAGTTTGATTTTTCTTAGTCCATCACCTTATTCCCAAACATTCCTGGTGTGCATTTATTTGAGGCACACAAACCCTGCCTTTTACCCCTTGAAATCCATGCAACTTGGAGTATTTTTGAACAACACAAAAATATCTGAAAAAATAAAAATATTTAATTGTGTTAATGTTACCTGTGTGTAAAAAAGTACTCTCCAAGCTGAATAGTTCAATTTGGCTTTGAAATGAAGGTTGGACGTGCATTTTTGTGAAGTAGGCCGAAATTGCCTTGTTTCACTAAAATGCACTCACATGCTTCATTTATTGGCCAGTGTGATTGATTTAAAATGTAGATTGTTTATTTAATTATTTTACACATTTTTGCATTCTTATATCTTTACTTTGAGATTAAATATTTATACTTTCAAATTTCATACAACCTTCTAAGTTTTGCTTCGACTTGCGTTATGTATAAGTTGGAAACATAGTTATGTGGGATATTTGTCAGACACAATGCAAGGTTATATCCTAAGGTTAGGTATTGTACAATCATATCCCATTTCAAATTTCATTAGTGTTGTCGATGCTACAATACCCTCCAAAATTTTGGCCTACATCTAATTTCATAGCCTACTTTATCTTTGTATGTTGTCGTCGCAAACATTGATTATCATCATACATGTTTTCTCTAAGTATTCTTGTTCCTTTGGGAGAAAATCAAAGTGCCGTCTCCAAGCATGGGTAAGTGTCACATATGTGTAAATGTGATTTTGGTTTATTTTTCAAGTAATGGTCTTCATGTTAATGGGTTTTTCTTACCATGTAAATATGTATCACACTCATTCTCAAAGTTTTAAGCATTGTTGCACAAGTGTTGTCACTATCATCACAAAGTGTATCTTTGGTGTCACACTTAGTGTAGGTCATCGCAAAGTTGTCACATTGAGGAAAAGTATGTTGTTCAAGTGTTCTGAGTGTTCCATGATTGTGTCATCAATTAATCTAAGTGTGTGATCATGTTCAAGTCTTGTTTTTTTTCAACTCCATCTCACTAATCCAACACTTAGTCAAAATTGGGAAAACTCCCCGACCAGGCCACTCAGCCTCTTTCAGCCATCCTAAATTTCCCAGTCTCATTCTTCAAGAAAAAACCTTGCCTCTTGACTCTACGCAATGCTTAGTCTCTGCCTCCCAGAACCACGAAATTTTAGTGCTGAAGCCTAGCCCCTAAGCTCCAAAACTGCGCAATCTTTATCGCTAACCCAGCTTGAACTCCGCACTATGCAGTCTTAGTCCTCGAGCCTCAGTCTTGAGTTCCTAAACTACACATTGTGTAGTCTCAATCCTCAAGCATCTCCCTTGAACTCCTGAACTATGAAACTGCATAGTCACTTGGCTTGTTCTCCTTCCAGAACTGCCCAATAGGCAAACTCAATTCTCAAGCCCTTAACTTGCCTCCTTGATTCCCTTAATTGCATAGTTGGCATGACCAACAGAACTTGAACTGTGCACTGCACATTATCAAGGATCAGTTCTTGACCCTGACATCTTGAGCTGCATAACTACACAATCCTTGAGCCTGATTCCCTGTCTATCTCCCAGTTCTAGCTCAGTTAATGGATTTTTATGCATCATGTTAGAGTATGGGTTTTCCAGACTGATGTCGTCTTGTCATGAGTGGATTTCAATTGCAGGTGTTCAATCATGTTGTAACAGTATGATGATGAAGAGGATGAAGAAGGAGACCTATCTAGAAGACACTTTCAAAGTTGCAAGAACAACATAAGCAATCAAGAGAAGACAAAGGAAAAATAAGCTACGACGTCAGTTGGAGATCAAAGATCACATTAAAGGCTCCTTATCCTCAAGCCATCTGGAGGAAGAAGAAGACCATGTTCCATCTACCATGAAGACACAAAGAAATCATCAGAGAGTGTCTTGACATTGCCATGTCATCATATATTCCATGTCAACAGTGTCATGTCATGTCATGGAATGAGTCACCATGTGCCACACCATTTTTTGGATTATGTAAAATTCGATATTGAAAAATGTAATTGTAAAGTTAAAGTCCAAGCGCCATTTATGTAATATGAAAATCCATGTAGTAATTCGAAAGGTTACAAGAAGTCAAACAGTCATGAGGGTAGTCCAAGAGTCACAAGGGAGGTGATGGATCACCATTTTTTTTATATACACCCTCATTGTTCATGTAAAGGAATTTTGACCTTGTCTTCTCCTACCAGGCATTAGAGAGGAGATAGTTCTTTTGGAGGAGCAAGTGGTTGCTCTAATGGTCCACTACTGGGGCTAGTGGTGTTCACTATCTTGATGTATCTTGGAACTTATACTTAATTCAAAATCTCATTGAGCGAGTACACTTTTCATGTGTATGTTGTAAATATTGTAAGACTGTTCTTTGAATTTTTACGATGTATGTTGTTTCATCTATACTAAGTAGATTGAACTATTTCAGTAGCTTTGGTTCTTATCTTGTGGAAGGTGTGTTGTATGTGTTAACAATTGTTGTTGCTAGGTGAACTATTTCATTGGTTTTCTAATGATTCATTCATATGTTATGCTCATGTGTCTTTCCTAGATTAGTACTATTACTTGTCTTTGAAAGGCTCACTTTTATCTCCCCCCTTCTGGGTAGAGGAACCTTTATACATTCCGTATTTGAACAACCACAAGGCATACTCACTTGCTAATCTAAAATTACTTGTGCATTACTCTCTCACGTTGAAATTTGAAGCCAAGGCATATCTTTAAGAATATGGAAGTCGGGCCTTTATTCCTGAAGGGCTCCCACACCAACTAATGTGAAGTATAATTGGGACTTTTCAACAGGGATACCCCCTTGCATGTTGGCACTATCCAATCCTATCAACAATTACCAAGAGTGTAATAGGTTTGACCAGGGAGTGCACATTTGTTCTGAATTGATCATTGGCAGATATGGTGATTTGCTACATTGGAAGACTTGAAATTTAGTGAGTAATATTTCTTTTAGGATAATTAGTATCATATGTTGTAGAAAATGTTTGTCTCTTTAGGATGGAATGATCATTATTTCACTTCCAATTAATTAGAGGTCTTGGTGTGCATTTGTTTGAGGCACACAATCTCTGCCTTTTACCCTATAAAATCAATCCAATTTGGAGCATTCATGCACAATTTTTTTTTTAATGAGGATGAGTTATTGTCCAACCAAATTTAATGAGGATGTACTTCATGATATGTGGGGAGTCATGTTCCCCACACATTTCAAAGGTCTCTTCGGTCATGTATAAATAGGAAGAGACTTTTGATTTGTAAATTGTAACACATTGGCGAGAAGAGGAAAGAGTTCGTCTCTTTTACCTTTTTCTTTTCTTGTTTGAAATTCTACTACTATTGAGGAAGCGTAGCATTGTTGTAGAATTGATGCTCATGATGATGAATTTGTTGGTTTATGAGGTATTATGATATTGGTTTTAAGTTTCATCTTTTAATAGTTGTTTAACATTGATATGTTATGTATTTTATTGAGGTATTACCATGGTTTGTTAACACCTCGGTGGATCTTAAATATTGAATGCTAGTAGAAAGGCCCTAGTTGATAGTGAATCCCATAAGTTCCTCCATTATCTTAAACCCTATAATTCTAGTCACGATTTTCATGTGTGTTGGGAATTTCTATTCTGGACTTTTCCAATCGATGAGTGCCATTGTAACCTTAGATCTACCTACACTTCATTGACAAACAAGAAATAAGAACTAGTCCTATTTGTCTCCATTCTCCTCATTTATTTATCTTCAAGCCCTAAATATGTCACTTGACCTAATCTTAAACCTAAAACCATAAAAAATATGTATAATATAGAAAAACCCTAAAATAGACCTTGCAAACCCTAGGTATTATCTCTTTATATATTCGTTGGAAACATTTAAACCTAATTGCTACTAAAATAAGGTCATCTAGCCTTACTTATAAGGTTTTAACCAAGAAACTAAAAGTTTCAACTATTAAATTTCAAGTTTGATTTTTCTTAGTCCATCACTTTG
Source organism: Pinus tabuliformis (assembly GCA_031772625.1). NCBI lineage: Eukaryota > Viridiplantae > Streptophyta > Pinopsida > Pinales > Pinaceae > Pinus > Pinus tabuliformis. Next base: position 486,768,097 of record CM062813.1, read on the forward strand.
TTCCCAAACATTCTTGGTGTGCATTTATGTGAGGCACACAAACCCTGCCTTTTACCCTTTGAAATCCAGGCAATTTGGATTACTTTTTAGAAACAAAAACTTATATGTCAACAATTAAAAAAATTTCATTGTATTAATGTTAACTATGAGTCCCCGGATGCGGGTGTCGAGTCGAGAAGTACAGGCACGCCACATGCAGCGCATGGGCTGCCTCGTGTAATGGAGGCCGTCGTATGGCAATTAAGCCACCCAAGTTGATAATGCATTCAATGAAGAAGAGGCGGGGTAGATGGAGGAGCAGGGCGGCATTAATGTGCACCTGCAACGAGAATTTGGGGGAAAATATCACAGGTTTGATGGCTCGTTCAAGGCATATTGGCCTGAGGAAAGTTGGCGGTCGTGGAAGCATAGCAAGCTCCGGCCAAGCACCGTTTCATTCCCCTGCAGCCTGGAGAATTGTCTTGGTGGCCATTCTGGTTGCTGGGTTGGGAGGAGATGGCAATTTGATGCTTTGCAGCATCAAGTCTGGAAAAGAAAATGTTGGCTCTCAAGCGAAGGTAGCCAAGGGGAAAGCTGGACATCTGAGAGTGAATTGGAAGGAAACTGCTGCTGCTACCAATTCCAGGTTCACCATCGAGTATACAGAGGTAGCTTTAGACTTACAATGGCTAAACTTCGCGAACGACAGCCATGCAGAAGAGGCCCATCTAGAGGGTCCTCCTCAAGATCACCTGCAGCAGATGAGCACCACCACTGCTACTGCTGCTACTGTCACAGGAGAGCTAGAGCAACCCCGCTTCCCATTCGACAATATGTGGAGGTTGGGGGTTCCTGTGAAAGGAAAACGGAGCTCCCGGCTTTCGGTTCCGTGGTTTTCACCTTGCCAAGCACCGAGGATAATGCAGGCGTTAACGCCCACATCTCCATCATGTTTACAAAAATTCCAGATGAAGAACATCTCCAGGACCCGCAGGAAAAACAACTGGAAGACTCGGGCAGAGAGATCAGTCTTGGAAAAGAACACTCGTCTGTGGAAAAGAACGCTGCTGAGGTGCTTCCAGCGTCTGTTGTTGGAAGTAAGGGGGAATCAAGTCTGCAAGACCGCTTCCCTCCGATGGGGCCACCTCCTCCAAGTGTGGAAGAAGATACATGGCGGAAAATGTGGGAAGGGCGCGCGGAAGGTGACGGGTGGGCTTATGTCGTGGAAGATCCGAGCCTGGCTGAGGCGGCAGATGCATACTTCGCGTCCATCCAGCCATCTTCAGTTCGTCCCCAAGATTGAAGCTGTGGCGGGTAACGCCTTGATTTTGTCTTTTGGTCCTCTGGCTTTTGCTTCCTCTGTCTCAGTCTTTTGGCATTCGCTTCTTACTTCTTGGTCCTGGTTAATTCTGAGTCTTTGGTCATGTCTATGGTCTTGCCTCATCATTGGGAAGTCGAATTGGATAGCTGACATCAGTAACACAGTCACGCTTACATTTGTCAGATATAAAAGTCAGACTATCTCTGCTGCTAGCCCCTGCGTGGGCAATCATGTGTCTAGTTTATTGTCTTGAGAGTTTGGTTCGTTGCTGCCCCTGTATGGGTTTTTTGTTTTCATGGATAATTCAGTTTGGTTTTGGAGAAGCTGCCCCTGCGAGGGAGCTATAAGGTTTACAGTCAGGAGTCCCAGGGCTACTCTTCAGGCTCTGGAAGGCATGTCATGCAGTTTGTAATCTTTTTGTACATATAATATATTACTTAGATAGTTTTTACAGAGAAAAAAAAAAAATGTTAACTATGAGTAAAAAAATACTCTCCAAGTTGAATCATTCAATTTGTCCTTGAAATGAAGGATGGGCATGCATTTTTGTGAAGTAGGCCAATATTGCCTTGCTTCACTAAAATGCACGTCTGGGCTTCATTTATTGGACAATCTGATTGATTCAAATTGTAGATTAATTATTTAATGATTCTACACACTTTTACATTGTTATGTATTTACTTTGAGCTTAAATATTTATACTTTCAGATTTCATACAACATTCTAAGTTTTGCTTTGACTTGCCTTATGTGAAAGTTGTGTATAAGTGGGAAACATAGTTATGTAGGATATTTGTTAGACATGATGCAAGATTATATCCTAAGGTTAGGTATTGTCCAATCATGTCCCATTTCAAATTTAATTACCAAGAGTGTAGTGGGTTCGGCTTGGGAGTGCACATTTGTTATGAATTCATCATTGGCAGATATTATGAATTGTTACATTGACAGACTTGGACTTTAATGAGTAAGATTTATTTTAGGATAATGAGTATCATATGTTGTAAAAAAATAAAAACTATATCTTTAGAATGGAATGATCATTGTTTTAGTGCCAGTAAATTATAGGTCCTGTTGTGCATTTATTTGAAGCATGTAAACCTTTCAATTTGCCCTACAAAATATATCTATTTTGGCTTATTCTTGCATAACAAATGTGCAAAATTATTTTTAATTATGAGTAAAAAAGTACTGTCCAATGTGAATCAATCAATTTGGCCTTGTAATGAAATTTGGGCGTGCATTTTTGTGAAATAGGGAAAAATTTCCTTGCTTCACTAAATTGCATGCCAAGGCTGCATTTATTAGCAAATCTGATTGATTCAAATTGTAATTTGTTTATTTAATTATTTTACACGCTTTTGAATTATTATATGTTTACTTTGATCCTTAAATAAATCTGCTTCAGATTTCTTACAACATTCCAAGTTTTGATTCAACTTGCATTATGTCAAAGTTGTGTATAGGTTTTGCTTCAACTTTTTGTTGGAGAGAACAATTGTCCTTTTAATTCAGAGCAATAGTTCAAACTCTTCACACTCTTCACATTAATTGTCAATCTAGGTAGGTTTTGTTATTGCAAGGCTATTACACAAAATATATGCAAGGGAAAATGATGACTAGTGCTAATGAATGTCAAACTCAATCGTTGTAATCACACTCTCAACAACTCAACACTTTGGTTGTTACACTCTCAAACCTTGTTCACACTCTCAAGAAATAAACACACAATGCATAATAAAGCCACTCTATCACAATGTCACTCTTATTGATAAAAGAACAACACTCCTAGAAACCATTCTCTCAACAAAAGTTGAAAAACACATTCAAATGAAATGAAAACACCATCAAACTGTAAAAATAATTAAATAACTTTCACACTAACAAAGTGACCGGTCCAAGACCTATGTTGTTACACAAAACAAAGGTTAGAATTCTACAATCATTAGAGTATTAAAAAGACTAATAATAACAATAACAACAATCGCACATGAATTATAACTAAGAGGAAATAAATCAAACAACTACAGTACCTTCCTAACCAGTGATCCCTGCTAAGAAGGAGGGCCTTTCCTTCCTAGAAAGGGTTGGTACACTACACAACACATAAGCTAGTCAACAGAATTGTATGGCACCACAAATGATTGAGATTGCATTAATGAAATATACATGATTACAATGTTGGCACTCTCCTCATTTATCATTGTCTATCTACTTCTATATGTCTATCTCGTGCGGGAAAAGAGTACACCTCTTTATAATTTCAGATTGCAATGATAAGATCATCATGAGAATATATAGATTCTCATGTGATCTAATTTGAGAATACACATTAACAATTTGATAACAATTTCCAAGGTTAGGACAAAGCTATAACAACCTTTCAAAATTATAATAATTATCAATAGAAAATCCTAATTGTTTCAACTGCGTAGTTCAGAAACTTCTCCTTTGACAGTCAAACTATATTTTGACTAGATGCCTTCCAGATTGATCTTCATAACTAATTGAAGGATTTCAGAGCATCCACAATAGATATTTATGTGTAACAACAATGCTCAACGAGTCCCTGTCCTATCCTTCGTGAGGCAAAACTAGAAAGTGCAATCTTATAACAACATCCCAATAGTCCACAAACCCTGTAACAGGCCAGTGGTCAGTTTTATGAGAAAAATAGCCTAAAATAACAGTTCTCATGGAAAATTACAATTATAATTGGATCATAAGGATGAAATATAAAAAGATACATTCCTAGGTTGATAATGGTTGTTACAATGACATATTATGGTCTCAAGAATAAAAAAAGGTAGGAAAGTGAGTGCAAAAATATGCCAATTTCACGTCCCAACATCTCCCTCAAACTTAATTATTTACATGTCCATATCTGCATGATTTCATGTCCCAACATCTCCATCCCACTTGCTTCAACTATTGGTTCTTATGTAGCAACAATATCTTCAACGGGTTCTTGTGGAACAACGGTTTGGAATTCTTCATCTTACTCTCCAACTTGAATTCCAATAGAAATAGTGGTTGGGCATTCACAATTTGTTTCCTCTAGCACTTACTTTCATCCATCACATAATCTAACTGAAATTACTCCTACCACTTCTGTCAGGATTTTTAATCCATTTTTTTTTCTAGACGGAAGTTTCTCTTCAACCATGGTAAGTTGTTTCCTTAAATTCTCACTTTCCTCCAATTTATTAATTTTTTAAATAACGAGGTCAGTTTCAGATTTACCTAATAAAGAGACATATTCTTGTTCCTTTTTGAGCTCCTCCTCTATCTATTGCTACTTGGGTTCCTTTGATTTAGGTGGAACAACATGAACTTCAGGTGTGGGGGTATGTTCTTTTACAAATTCTTCTTTTTTCTCTTCATTCTACTTTCCTTCAGACTATTGAGAAATCAATAGGGCAATAAATGAGGTGTTTTCTCGTAGAATTGATAATTTCTTGTGATGTTCTTTTACTTTTCTTGATTATTAACTTCTTTTCTTATTATTATGTTGTTATTATCATTAAACAACTACAAAAACATGAAGATAAATAGTACATAAGGACACAAGATGTAGGTTGCTAACCAGGGCCAAAACCTCTCCTATTGAGAGGAAAACCCATAAATCTCTTCTCTTCTTATAGATTCTTCAAATAACGAATTCCAAGACCTTTATACAAGACCAATCCCCTTTCAATACTAAGTCAAACCTCATTGATTATGCTCTTATTCTATACAATTCAAACCAATTCAAATATCTTCTAGCTGCACAACTTTGACCCTCATCTACAAATTTTCGGCCCCCACTACAAGTATAAAATATTTGTCCCCCCTGCAACCAGCTACAACTTTTCACATGTGGGTGAATTAGGGCTTCTAGAACTTCTTCCTTCCTTCACATGGACTACTTCTTCTTCTATGCCTTGCAAGAGATCAAATTTCCTTTCTTTCCTTAGACTTCAAGCCTCCTTGACTTCTTTAGAACGTCGACCTAGTAGCTGCAAAACCCTAGTCTTCCTTTCGCACATGTGAGATGTAGAGATAAAGAGAGATCAGAAATATTCCTTCGTCCTTCAAGTCCTTCTCTTGCCTTATTCTTCTTCTCCTTCACTTGATAGAAGAGTGAATGAACGAGTGATTCCATAAGAGATCAAATGCTCTCTTATATATAGGCTTCCAAGGAGGACGACATTCCCTAATTAGGCCGACTTCTCTGTTGCCGGGCCTACTTGGTATTAGAGGGGTATGTCGACTCTTTGGCATGTTACAAGATGCCCAATGGTGTATTTTACATATGAAAATGACTCTATGACTTCTTGACTTAATAATAAAACCTAGAAGCACTCAATGGGTGCTTTGACCTAAAATAAAATGACCTTGAGCATGAAGCCCATGCTACAAAAATAATAATAATAATTTATTTTTCATTTTACAATATAAAAGAATCAAGAGTACATAGGAAGACTGAACCTAACTATATTTTTCAACATGGACTCCTTTGGTTTTGTTATATCAGTACATGCCTCATATATTAAGGTAGCTGATGGTGGAAAAATTGCCCACACTCTCTTCTTGGGATTCTTTCCACCCATTGGCTTCTTCAATTTCCTTTTTTTCTCAGCAGTTTTTACAGGAGTAGATTTCTTAGATACTTCCTTAGATTCTCTGGGAATTTCTGTTTCAGGAACCCCTACTTCAACTGACATTGCTCCAGGTGCCATTGTTTTAGCAATCCTTCTTCCTCAATAAGGCATCCATAATAACTATCTTCTGATTATCCATTGGATATATCCACAGGTTCTTTTGTGAATGCTATTTTTCCTTCAGCAGATGTACCAACAAAGGTTCTTATGGAACTCCATCTCTTATGGTTTTTACGATGGGGTCTAGGAGGTGTAATTGCTCTTCTTTATCTAGGAAGTGTAGTTGCTCTATTTTGTCTGGGAGGTGTAACTACTATATCTTCTGGTGTTGTTTCAACACTTACCTCCTATTCTTCACTTTTTCGCTTCTTTAACTTCCTCTTTTTTCACCACAGTTTGTAGAAAAGTATATTTTTTAGATACTTCCTTAGATTCCCCGAACATTTTTGTTTCAACAACCCCTGCTTTAGTTGACGTTGTTCCAGGTGCCCCTATTTTAGCAGTCTATGCCTCAGGCCCTTCTTCCTCAATAAGTCATCCATAGAACTATCCTCATATTGTCCACTAGATATATCCACAAGTTCTTTAGTGCATTCTCTTTTTCCTTCAACGAATGTGCCAACAAACGTTCTTATGGAACTCCATCTCTTACGGTTTCTGCAACGAAATCTAGGAGGTGTAACGCTCTTCTTTGTCTAGGAAGTGTAGCTACTCTACTTTGACTGGGAGGTGTAATGGATTTATACTCTAGTGTTGTTTCATCACTTACCTCTTGTTCTTCACTTTCACTTTCCTCTGTTTCAGTGGTTGGTGTATGTGACTTTGCCAATAAACCAGTCCATGTGCTTCCCTGTTGTTGTAGACATGAATTATGATTAACTTGATGAATGCATGGTTGTTTAAGCATGTCACTGGATGTTTTTCCATACGCACCGCCTCTTCCATATGTCTTAAATATTTTATCAAATAATAGGGAAAATTTATCAATTGTCCATTACAAGGATGTGCAAATAACTGAAAATGATAATTGAATACTATCCCAAAACGTCCCTCACAAGTAATGAACTTTTGAATAAATAAATCCACATCATTCCAAGGGTGAGGAAGGGATGTTATATCAATACCTCTCCCCTTGCTCCTTACTTCATCTCCTCATTGTAAAAAAAATTCCCTACTTGTTGGAACTGTTATTTTCCTAGAAAACCAACAAGCCCATGTATGAGGTAAATATGTCACTCTGGAAATTACATCCTTTTCTACAACAATTATGAATCCTGTAACCTTTGAATGTTTCTCGTGCGAAGCCTGTTTGAATTCCATAGCAATCTGTTCGTTGAAACCCTAAAGCTTCTCAAAGTAGAATAACCACCTTGCATTCCTAAATATTTCTAGGGCTTTTGGATGGTGTAGCAATGCATAAATGGAGTCAATTTAATGTTGGCCTATCACTCTTGCCATGGCCATTTTAGAGATTATTACTACTCAGAAATGATAAGACGTTGTTACAAGGCAGAATTTGGTCAATAAAAACACTTGTGTAGAGAATATCAGTCGAATGAAATTTGGCAATGGGTAGGGAATAATTAAAGTTACCCTTTCAATGAATTCAGGATATGACAACTACCAAGAATGATTTCCAGGTAGTCAGATTGATTTTCATAAATGATAGCATGAGTAATAGTGGTAGTGGGTGATTACTGATTTAGGATAAGCATATTGTGCGTCGACAAGATGGTAATTACCAAATTTCGCTACAGTCACAGCGTATCATACGATACATACAATAGACTCCTCCCCCCAACTTAGTTACAAAAATTTTCCTCGTCATGTGTAATAGAAAAAGCCATATTCAATTCCATAACTAGGAGCAAAACAGGTTGTTACATTGGAAGATAAAAAGGAAGCTAAAATGGACGCTAAAAATAATGCCATAAACAGGAGAAAAATAGGTCATTACAAAGGAAGTTATACATGAATCTACATCAGGAGATAAAGAAGATATTAAATTGGGCATATCAGTTGGCATGAAATTGAACATTATTTAGCATTGACTGTCTGTGACCGACGAAAAAAATGCCAAAATTAGCATGATCTCGATAAATAGCGCCATTTTTTTAAAAGTTGGAGAAAAATACACTAACACATTCAGTGGAAGCAAAAAAGGGAGCTAAATAAGAAGTTAATCACAATGATTTGTTGTAGTGTGTCAATGATATGATCATGCCAAAGATATATGCTACCTTCAATAATATGGAGAAAACCCTAGAAGAGGTCTTATAGAGGACTCCTTGTCAGACTTGTTTGTTGCCATCTTATGAGGATCTTGTATGATCTAAGGTTGGCTCTAGGAGGCCTAATGTGTTGGATGTTGAAAGATGTGTCTCATACTTATTGTACATTGTACTTGCAAAAATAGTGACTCTTAGGTTCCTATAGGAAGCTCAAACCACTCTGATATGGGCCTTACACCATCACCAAGGTTATGGGTGATAGTGCCTTTGATTAAATCTTCCATCCTTATTCAACTTAAAGCTTCAATATGGAGTTGCTTTAACCAGACTTGTCACATCAATTGGATACCTTGTAGGTGGTAGAGAAATTTATCATTATCAAGCTCAATTTGACTACATTGAGCAAGATACGATGGACCATATAATGGAGACCAAGTTAAGAGCACCCACTATAAAATAGACAACTCTTTTGGGTTGTGAAAGCATGAAAACTTCTTCAAGGTGAATGGTTTGTTGAGAAATCTTGGGAAGCCTTGTTTAATTTGATATCTCCATTATTTGAAAATTTCTTGAGATTTATTATTTTCTTCTTCTTAGTAGTTATGTTATTATCATCAAGAAAATTTCCAAAAACACAAAAACACTAAAGAACACATGGTATAGGCACTCAACCAAGGCAAAACCCCAATCTAGGGGAAAACCCAGTCAAGAACTCTTCTATCAGTAGATTCATATGACAGTGAGACAACAAAGAATTTTTGACCCAGATCTCCATCCATCAATTCGGCCTATTAATATAGTCTTCTTCCAAAAATGTTGAAGCTCATAATAGTGAAAAAATTCGGACCTGCACTTTTGCAATAATACACAATTTCATCCCTGAAATGGTACACAATTTCTTCCTGCAATAGTAGGTGTCTTTGGCATTGTAATGGATATACTCTTTATTCTGAAGTGATCCTAATAGCCCTCTAATGGACAGACTCACGGCCTTGTAGATCACTCTGTAATTATTGTCACCTTCAGTCTTGTAATCAGACTCTCAGCCCTCTATATTACTCTATAATGTTTTTCACCTTAGATCTTGCAATCATGGGAAGAATTCAGTCCCTTTAATACATTTGTCTTCTTCATTTTAGACATCAAAAACATCATTCCTTATTACCCTTTGCATCTCTTTCTTTCTGTCCAAATTATAGTCTATTTCTAATCTCCGAACTACTCCAAGATGGGTTTAGTAGCTTAGTTATATATAGTGGTTGGAACCTATAGTTTGATGTCGACATGATGAAAAGGAGATTGAATTTGATAAGTGAGGAATCCAACTTGTAGAGTGACCAAGACTGACTTGATGGATGATATGTAAGACTAAAATATTTTTCTTTCTTGACCTAAAGAAGCCCAAGAAGGGTCTCTTACAAAAAACAACTTTTGACTTTGACTTAATGAAAAATCCTAGAGCACTCAATGGGTGATTTGACCTATATAATTGTTGACCCAGGCATGAAACCCATGCTTTAATAAGTCAAATTTATAATAATAAATTTATTTTGACAAATATATTACATCATGACTCAAGCATAATTATGAAGACCGACACTAATTACAATTTTCAACACTCCCTCTTAACTAGGGAGGTATTCATAATTACATATATATAAGTACATGGAATATAAAATGAACTACAAAGATTTCTAGCACACTCAATGTTGCAGACTAGATACTTGACTGGGGTAATCTCCGGTGGGACTAAGGAGGACTCAAGATTTCAGCCAGTCTAGGTACCATCAAGCTTACTCACTAACCATCAACCTAGGGATCTGGGTGCATAGCCAAGGTTAGAACTCCAAGAACAATGCCACCCTCCATCTTCGTGATCTAGACATCAACACATAGGTCAAATAGATGTCCTCCCAAGCATCCACCATCAAATGCTTCAACTCCCCTAAACTAGATATATCCATTTGTCCAAGCATGCTTCCAGAGCTTTCAACCTTCTTATGGAGATATTTTTCCTGTACAAACACAACCCCAATAAGTAATAAATTTTCAAATATACAAATGAGTAAACAAAAACCTTCGGGGTCTTCTATGATCCTGATCAATTTATTTATATGTAACTAGTCAAAAGTTTTTTTTTGTTGGTAGCACCAAGACATCCTCAATACATTGTATTACTTTTATTCAATATCTTATTTAAGTTTTCCATCTTCATAATATGCCCTCCCTCTCAACTGGGGAAATATACCCTTTCTTCTATCGAGACTCCCTCTTAACTTTTAGGGAGATCAACTACTTCCCTTTTCTATGACATCTAAGAACTTTTCATGGCTTAAAATATTCTTACGACATCAAGGTTATCTTGACATATTATTTCCTTCATCATGCTTATATGGACATTTTCATTGTCTTGAAGATTATGTACCTACTACCTGCAAAACTTTGATAGCAAGTGCAACCACACAAATGCATGAAGTTAACTATAGAAAAATAAAGTCAATATAATGGAAGCATCTAGATAAAATACCTAAACTTGGTTAGGTTTATAATCATCAAAAGTTACAAACTCAACTACTTGTTAGGGTTTTGTCACAAACACAAGATTAAAACATTATATCTAGGGCCTAAATTTTAGAGATATATGACAAGATCTACTTTTGTAAGCCCTATATTCCACCTTTTAAATATAGAGTTTTAAATATCAACAATTATACTATACATGTTAGACTCTACTAGGCTTTTTTGCAAACCCTAGATTTTATCATCATAATTAAATCATATCGGAAGCAATATCATCATATCCTAGAATGTCAATATTCTATTAGGTTTTCAATAATTAGGTCACCATATTCATATATACATATCTAGGATTCGATAAGTATATCTTTGCAACCCAATGACACAAACATCAATTTCATTTAGGCTAGGGTTTTGATCATGAAGACAGATATACATCTAGGGTTTAATTCCTAAGACCTTATCTTAGCTAATACAAGGGTATTGCTTATAAACCTTAATTTACCAAACCCTAAATATATAGGGCTTCAATGCATAGTATAGACATTACCAGCAAACCCTAAAGGTCTAGGGTTTCCATAACAATACCATGAACAAATAGAATAGGATTTCTAGAATCCATCAACAACCCTAAGTAGACTAGGGTTTCATATTGACATACCCTTAAGTTAGGGTTTTGCAGTGAACGCTTTTAGGGTTCCACAACAATGATAATATAATGAGGGTAGATTCAATATAATGATTAATCACCCTAACAAGAATCTTTAAGGTTCAAAAAAACTAGACACAAGAGAGATAGTAATGTATAGTAAATTAAAAAATAATCGTACCTTTTTGTGTGAGAAAGACTAGCTATAAATTATGTGAACATTGAACGTACCTTGACTTGCTCCTTTTACAGACCTTGTAGGGTTTCTCTATTGAAGTTATTCTTCTGCAACAAGACTTCTTACAAGTGCAAACTTTTGCTTTCTTCATTATATACATTCATTAAGTACCTGTAGTATTTATCGCCAAGTACTACCAAAATACAAGTACAAGAGCATATTTATGATGTGAAATCTATAGAGAGGGAAAATTCCAAATTTAATTCGAAGGAAGTTACTTTTCAAAACATTAGAGTTTGAATCTTAAGTTTTCCATGATTTCATACTACCTTCGACTTCTTAAGACCAAAACTAAGGTTTCTATACTAACAAAGTTTCATATGTTAATGATTTTTAATAATATAAAGTTTTCAAACCCTAAAGTAAATACAAAAAATACTAACCTATTTTAAGTTAGATTATGAATGAATAAAATAATTATACATACTGCAAAAATTACTTACCTTGGTCTTCCAAGATTTGACTTTGACTGATGCAAGACTAATTGAGCAGACTTCTTCCTTAAACAACAAAGATGTTAGGTTTGTTCAATGAGTTCTACACTTGAGATTTATTTTGATCCCTTTAGGTTTGTTTTGTCTTTCCTTGTATATATATGCACATGTCTCTTCAAATTGTAGACCTTAGATACTATCTATTCTTATATCCTTTTGTACATAATATCTTTTCAGTGATGAATACAACTCTTATTGTGATTGTAGTTTTGGTCCTTTAGAATACTTTGAAATGATTTGATCCTTGATTCTTGCAACAAATAAACCTTATGTTGATTGAAAAAGATATTCTAGCCTTGTGATCTGTCAATCAAACTTTTGAGATGATTTATGATGATGGAGGTGATTTATAATGATGCCCAGAAAACCTATACTTGTTTCGTCGTTCTAGAAAGTTACTATTGGTGCTCAAAATCCTTGGTCAAAAAGTCTCATTTTCTGTAGTAATAAGAGGACTATTTTAATGCTTTCTTGTTTATTTATTTTTGAATGTCATAGGAGCCTTGTTTCCTAATCGAATCCTTGTAATATTACTATGACTGAGATTTTGGAATATTATTATGATATGTTGTGCCTCTCTACTACAACTTTTGTTTCTCTTTTATCATAGGATGCTTAGGAAATTATCTTTGATTCAGTCCTTGATCTCTTACGGCCTTCCAAGGTGGCTATAGAAGAGATGACACAGTGAGTTTTCTAGTTGCCAAGGTCTTAACCTTAGCTCTGATACCATGTTGAGAAATTTGAGGCAATCTTGTTTAATTTGATTTCTCCATTATTTGACAATTTCTTGTGATTTATTATTTTCTTCTTCTTAGTAGTTATGTTATTATCATCAAGACAATTGCCAAAAACACAAAAACACGAGAGAACACATGATATAGGTGCTTAGCCAGGGAAAAACCCCTATCTAGGGTAAAACCCAGTCAATATCTCTTCCTTCAGTAGATTCATATGATGTTGAGACAACCAAGAATTTTTAACCCAGATCTCCATCCATCAAGTCAACCTATTAATATAGTCTTCTTCCAAAAACGTTGAATCTGGTAATCATGAAAAACTAACAATACACAACTTCATCCCTAAAATGGTACATAATTTTTTCCTGCAATAGTAGGTGTCTTCGACCCTATAATGGATATAATATGTATTCTAAAGTGATCTAAATAGCCTTGTAATGGACAAACTCTCAACCTTGTAGATTACTCTGTAATTATTGTCACCTTCAGTCATGTAATCAGACTCTCATTCCTATATATTACTCTGAAATGTTTGTCACCTTCGGTCCTGTAATCATTGGAAGAATTAGGTCCCTTTTAGACATTTATCTTCTTCATTTTAGACATCAAAAATATCATTTCTTATTACCCTTCACATATCTTTCTTTCTATCTGAATTGAAATCTCTTTCTGATCTCTGAATTACTCAAAGATTGGTCGAGTAGCTTAGTTATATGTAATGGTTGGAACATGTAGTTTGAGGTCGACATGATGAAATGGAGGCCAAATTTGATAAGTCAGGAAGCCAAATTGTAGAGTGAGCAAGGCTGACTTGATGGATGAGATGTAAGACTAAAACATTTTTCTTTCTTGACCTAAAGAAGCCCAAGAAGGGTCTCTTACAAAAAATAACTTTTGACTTTGAATTAATGAAAAATCATAGAGCACTCAATGGGTGCTTTGACCTATAGACTTGTTGACCCAAGCATGAAACCCATGCTTTAATAAGTCAAATTGATAATAATAAATTTCGACAAATATATTACATCATGACTCAAGTACAATTATGAATACCAACACTAGTTACAATTTTCAACATGTTTCACTAAGGAAAGTTTTGTTTGAAACTAGGACACTACTAAGAGGGGGAGTGAATCGGTAGTGTAACCAAATTATACAACTATTTCCAAATTGAACTTTTCAATATACTTAGTAATCATTCATGTAAGAACCATCATAAATCATAATGTGAAACACAAAACAACATAATAATTAACATACACAAATGAACCATGTAAAGGCACTGATCTTATTCCTTCTTCCTCTTGTAAAGACAATCTACAACTTGCTATTACATCACTACTTGCAAGATTCTACTTGTAGGTTTCTCAGGCTGCCACCTGAAAGAAGCTACCACTCCCAAATTTATCAACTACAGTTGAAAGGAGCTACTACCCTTGCTTATCAACACCCACTGAAAGGAGCTCTGACCCCTAACTGGTTTTGCTAGCACGCACTAGCAAGAAGCACACACGCCCTATTTGTAGACATATGATCAACTTACAAGAAGCACCCAACCCCAAGTTATTCTTCAGAAACCTACTTAGATAGAAGCATCTACTCCCTAAAGTGAAAGCACCCACTTTTTGTCCATGTTGATCCCTCTTTCATACAAATTTCAAACTCAGATCGACAAAACTTTTACATATTATAATAATTATTCATCTATTTAACACAATTCAATTCATTCCTTGAATATATAAATTTGTTTTTGGCTCTCTTCACAAAATTGTTGCTTACATATCTCAACCACCTGAAATCACTATTATCACCATTAAAACACTTTTTAGACACCAAATCTGATCTCTGATTCACCCATGATGCATACTACAATATCCAAAATGTCGCACCAACAACCACCAACACGGTTGTTCAATTTTGCTTATAAAGAGTAAGAGACGATAATTTTATATTTAGAACTTTCGTTATCTTCAACTCATAATTTGCACTTTAACTAAGGTTTGATCTTGATTTGTTTTTGTTTTCCCTCTCCAATTAAGTTATTTTGATGTGTATTAATGGTCCCCATTCTTTAATATGTTGGCGTGATCACAATCTGTGCATATTTTGTTGATTTCTTTAATTCTGGTACATTGCATGTGTTAGGCCTCTAACTTGTCATGATTTTATTAATGAAACAATCCATTTTCGCATCATTCCACTCACCCATTGTCATCATTCTTAACCATATTTCTTCATAAATGCACCAAAATCCCTTATGCATGTTTACATAGTTTATTATTATTATTTCCTTTATTTTTAATGAATTAAGAAGAATTTTGCATGGTTTTACTAATGACGGTTTGGTCAGTTCAAGATTTTGCAGCTCAAGTCAATTTTCATAGCTATCTCCATGGTTAAGGTAGTAGCACCACTCTAGAAGGAAATATGGCATATGGACTTGGTTCCTAGAAGCTCCAATATGGATTTGTGTTGATCAAAGTCTACCCAGATAAAACATGTGAACCTCCAGCTAGAAATCAAAAGAAAAACACAACAATTTTGAACAGTCAACTTCAAACATGTTTTATGAGCAAAAGAAAAATAATTTTAGAAAACGAAAACATGGGTTTTTTTCAGCACGATCCCAATTAGGATCTGAATGAGCAGTATCCTCATATTCGTTACCATTTGAGATATTGTCGTGGCTCTTTGGAGCTCCATTTTGCAGATTGCCTGAGCAAACAGTTTGGTAATTTCATGGTCAACACCCAATCACCAAAAAGGTTGGAACGAGTTGTTCTTTAGAAATTTGTGGTAAGGAAATAACTGTGATCATATTTGGACTCATCTTTGATCCTAAAATCATTCAAAATATATTTGGTTTTATTTTCAAATTGATTTATTGAGATCTCATGGCCAGAATTCATGCAATGAAATTTTGAGTTTCTTGTTGCCTCAAAACTATATAAATTGTAGTCCCTTTAATGAGAGGGGGGATCAGATGTCAATGGTGAATCTTAAATTGTAATTGTTGCTACTGTTTGAAGAATAAAAAAACTATGTTTTTTCCAGCAAATGTAATCTCTGATATAGCACAACTTTGAATGGAATTCATGATTTAAATCAAGTGATCTGAGTTTATAATTCCTCACACTCACCCGGACGCCTCCTTGTGGATTTGTGAGATAGTATAGCTGTCATTTTAATTTCATTCTTTCAGTATTTGCTTCAATTTAATTTTCAATCTCTTTAGATGTTTGAATTCTCTATTTTCAATATAGTTTGCTTACTTGCTTTCTGTCTATTATAGGTTGAGTGCTCAATATAAACTTAAAAATCCAAAAACACTTTCCTTGAAGTATTTTCCAAGAATTGCTTTCATTTTCATGCTTTTTATAGTCATCATTTTGATAGCTATGGTTGGTTTTCGATAGAATACACACATTAGTAATCTTTGGAGGGTCTTGCACTTGAAATTTTGTCAACAAATCATTGTTTTTTACTGCTTTCTAGAATAGTTTATAATTCCAAGTTTTGTAGAATAGTTGTGTTTTCAATTTGATAGTTAGATTTCCTTTTAGTATTTTAGATTAGATTTATTTCAAGTCTCATAGATTAAAATTAGAGTAGAATTTTTTTATAGTTCATAGAATAAATTTCCTTTTTCAAGTTAGCTAGTTAGATTTCCTTTCATTGTTTAATAGAATAGATTTCAATTTCTGTTCAGTAGAATAGATTTCAATTTCTTGTCCAATTAGAATAGATCTTGAAGTTTTCATAGTATAGTTTTCTTTAAAAGTTCATTTAAATTTCAAAGTTTTCAGTTTGAATTCATTGGCCTTTTAAGACAGAACATGTGCATATGCTTATCAAAATTTAGTCATAAATAGGTTTAAATACTCATGTGTAATTAGATTAGTTTCTTTGAATTGAAAGTAGATATCCTAACACATATAGTGCACATATACTTCGCAAATTCACTAACCCATGGTTTGACAAGTAATGACAATTAATTTAAGATTCAATTAAATTACCCAACAACAGGGTTTAACAAAGAGTTTATCTATAGTTCCAACTTTGGCTGACTGCCAAATTTGGCTAAACTACCAAATGTCTCCATGTTTCCAACTTTTCTACCAAATCATTCATGCAGGTTATCCATTCTTTTTTTGCTTTGTTAGTTTAGTGCCACAACACCAAATATGGCACAAAAGTGCCAAAGTTGCTGACTTGTTCAAGTCAATAGATTAATCCTGTAGGCCTTTTAATCAAGATTCTAGATTGACATAGCCTTGAGGGATTTTCCACTTTACATAGAAAAAACCTTTTTATATAACTAAGTGTTGCAAGAGAACTTTATCCCCTGACCTTTTACAATGGAGCACCTTCGTTATTTGTCGAGATGAAATTGTCGAGGTGATGTCTCCCTGGTGGTCTTGCCTTCTGACTAGTCTACCACTCCACCTTTGCACCAACTTGTATGCTACCTCGTCCCAGTGTCCCATCTATGTGTAAATAAAAATTCAAGCTACAAAGGAAACCTTCAGGGTTAAATTGTCGAGGTGATGTGTCCCTATGGGACCAACTGCTACATCAACAAGCCAATTAAAAAAAAATTGGGATTGTGTGTCCCACTATTATGTTTGAAATCACTGGGGTTACGTGTGCCTGCCACTGTTGACTTTTCTGCCACCGTTTCTACCATGTGCACACAATTTCCATGTGTCGCTTGCTGATAGGTGCCACATGTCACCTGTTTTGGCCCATTTGACCATCTGAAAATGCCATTTCAGCATGCCATGTGTCGTCATCCTATTGGTGTAACATGTCTCAGGAATTTCAGATGTTGATGTCATCCAAGGAATTTGAACTACTTATGTCATACTGACATCATGTGTAACAACCCTGGTGAAAAGTTCATGTAATAAAAGTTAATAAAGGAAAAATAAGACCACGGTTAAGGGACACTTATTCTAAGCTGAATGTTGGACAAAGATATCCTAGTGGGCATCACTGGATGTGTGTTTTGGGTAAGGAAAATTGGCAAAGGCTAAGGCTAAGGCATTAAAAGGAAAAAATGCATTTTTGGCACATTTATTTATGAAAATAAAGGAAATTAGGAGAAAAGTAAGGTGAAAGGTCACAGGTTGCATGTGAGGAGGAAATGAAGGAAAATAATGGAAAATGAAGAAAATAGAGGCCTCATTAATAAAAAGGATTTTGAGGATCAGTTGGTAACCTTTTGTCAATTCAATTTTTTGAGCTCTCTCATTACTCTTTCTTTCTCTCACTCTTGGTCACTTAGAGTATTCTTGGAGCACTCTAGTTTTGGATCAAGGAAAGGAAAAGAAATCGAAAGGGATGGGAGGAAAGCAAGGATCAAGGAAGGAAGAGCAAGACCAGGTAGCTTTTGCAGGAATACTTGTAGGTAAAATATTTCATGTGTGATTTCCTAGCTGGTTTGGAAATGCATGGCCTTGCCTGTTGGTGTATGGTTCTCTTGTTGTCGGTGGAATGATTTTTTCGGGTTATGACAGTGGTTTTTAGCCTAGTCTTGCTTTTTTCCAGATGCCATGGTATATTGGGATGTTTATCTCAAATTTGATCTTTGGTTTGCTAGATGGATTTCGGAATCCGAGGCAAAGGTGGTCTCAAGTTTTATTCCCAAAGGCTTAGAAATCCCTTAACCAATTTTGGTAGGATACATGGTAAAACTTGAGGAAGGAGTCTCGATTTAGGGCCTAGTTATCCAGGTTTGGATTGTGGTAAAGCCTGAGAGGCTTGTCTCAGTTTAGGGCCTAGTGATCCGCGATTGGATATCGGTAAAGCCTGAGAGAGAAGGAGATGAAAATTTCCTCAAGGATAGTGATGGATTCTGGATGGCATCCCAAGTTCGGTTCGATTGTGATTAGAGCACTGACTTTGGTGTGATCAAGGTTTGGTGAGGGTGGAGGTGGTTTAACCTCTGGATTCCCTTGGTTGTTCTTGGATTGGTTTTTCTATGAGATCCCACATTCATGCTTGGAATATGGCATGGGGGTGATTGGATGAAAGAAAGATTTGGTTCAACCATGTCTATGGTCAGGTGGTAGGTGGAAGTCCCAAACTTGGTCGGATTTTCCTATGATTAATGAAAGCTAAGTTCTCTTAATTGTGCACCTGTTTATATATGGATTTGATTGTTGTCATATCTCTAATATTTTATATGGTTTAATGTTGGTTATAAGCATGGTTATGTGATTGCTTCATGTCATGGTTACTTCATGTATTTACTTCTAATTGTTAAAATGATGGATGAAAAACATAATTGATGTTATAACAGTTCAATGGAGAATGTGGTGATCCTTCGGGTTATGTTTCATAAGTGATTTCAGTCATGCATGCTCTGTCTTGTATTTTAGACCTGTAGGTTGCATTGATGCCAAGTTTTTGATAGAATGTCAGTCCTGGTTGGGGATGCTTAGACCTAATCCTGAGGTTGGTTTTGATTTATTAGTATTGTCATCCTGTCTTTGATGGATTCTAGAGGTTGTAACAAGTTCTGGGCAGAGGCTGAGATTCATGGGATACAAAAGTGGCTCAAATCTCGGGGACACTGGAATAGGTCTGTTGAGAAGAGTCCATGGGCACTGGCACATAGGTATGTGAGAGCGACTATGGGTTTCTAGACGTTGTCATGCCTATAGCATGAGAGAAACCAAGGGTTAAAAGGCTTAATACATCAGTGGGACCTAGGGGTAGGATGTTTAAGTGGTTGACATGTCTCCTGAGGGTGTTGTTGCTAATGTGGATGGGTTTGATTAGTGTGTTCTATCGATTCCATTTCCTTAAGGTCACTAAGGAGGTTGAATCCCTTATAGTGACCTCTCTCATCGTATGTTTACCCTGGATGGCTGGTTACTTGGATGGATATGAGAAGAGGGGGTGGTTACATAATGTGCCATCATGGCTTCACCTGTGCTTCCACTTCATCTCTCTCATCCAATCAAACTGTGTCATTTCTCTTCTTCTGATAGGTCCATGTTGTGAATCGTCCATGTCATTGTACAACAAGAAGAGGGGTTTGGAATTTGTTTTTCTACAATTTTTTTTATAATAATTTTGGCCTGGACGGAAAATTTTTACTACAATCGATGGACATATTTTCATCTCCCTGAAGTCATCTCCTCGGAAATAAAACTTGCAACTCCTTCAGATCTCGTCAAGGAGAAACCACCAAGGTTAGATGTAAAGTGGGGTCTCCCACTATCCAATCACCTACTACACCAAATGACTTGTAAAGTGCATATCATCTACCTCGTCACCCTAGAACATAATGCTTGCACTCTTTCGAAGAATGTCAGGGTGATGTGTCCCTTGGTGGTACCATCCACCATCCTTCCCCAGCTTTCCATTGGTCAACCTGTGTGCCCACGTGGTTACTCTTGCCATGTCATAGTGCCATATCACCCTTCGGGTGTTGGATACTTGTGAAACCTTGTGCAAGTTCATCACCTAAATTGATCTTGATCGTCAATTCATATCATCCTCCATTGTTAGATTCCTTTGGGTGCAAAATAATGTGTTAACCATCGTGCAATTATCCACCCAATAGTTGTTGATCCATTATCATTTGTGTGATCTTCCCATGGAGTAGGGCCTAATTTAATCGTCGACCCCCATTAACAACTCTGCCAAACTTGGCAGAATGCCAAAGCGTCACCAAGTATGGAGTGCACTAGTAGTTCACTACCAATTTTGGCCCTGCAAATTTTGACTTTTAACCTGTCAATTTGACCTGCAATATATTTTGATCCAAGAAGCCTTTTTCAAAGTGCCATACATTGTTTTAAAGAGTTTTCCAAGCTCTATCTATCTATTCCATTACCAAGTACATTTGATATGATATTATATACTAAAAATGGATCCAATGTCTCTACTCATTTAAACACACTTGTTCACTAATCTGCTTGGAAGAATCTTAGCTTTGCCACTCCTTTGAAATGCTTTTCAATATTTATTTTTCCTCGATACTTCAAAATAAGGTCTATGTCTAAAATCACAATCATAAACACACTAAAATACCACAACACTATCACTTCGCACAAAAAAAAATGTGCAACAATGAATCAATGTAGTACACAACATAATTTTTCACCTAAAACTTGTTATGTTGAAAACTTTAATACAACAAACATAAGGCTCCTGTACCAGGGATCATGGACCTTAGACTTAGCCTTGATACAAGCACAACTAGGGCTTGATGTCAACATTCTACGACTATCAATATACCCTTGAAAAAAGTATACTTGATTTACTTGTTGATGTGATGCTTCCATATCCCTTTCAGTCCATGTACCTTGAAGACTTTTGGCAGGTCCTTTTCCACCTCTTCTGTTGCTCACAATAATTTTGCAACTTTAGAATGCTTGCATCTCCAGCTAACTAATTTGTCTATATCAACCTTCTAGCTTCTCCTAGAATGATTGAACATAGGCATCCAATATGCCCTCTAACAACCTCCTTGATGTTCCAAGAAGCCTACTCTTAGGGTCTTCACAACTCTTCCCACTTAATGTCCTTCTAGTTGCTCCTAGATGATAGTACTTAGGGATTATTTAATAAACCCTCTGAACAACCTCTCAACTACTATGAGTGACTACTTCTTAGGGCTTGCAATTCTGCCCTCTTAACTGACATTTGCTCCTCCAAAAATATTAGTCCTTAGGGCTTGAAAGAGTGCCCTCTTAATAATGAAAATTTTGCTCCTTGTTCACCGTAATAGGGCACAAATATTGATGTATAAACCACCGCTTAGAGAAACCTTTCCATCACATTGCAATCATCAAGATGAAAGACAAGTCAACATACCTTGTAATGAGTTATTCCCACCCTTACAAGGTCCTAGTCTTGTGAAAAAAGACTATTTTTTCGACCCTGTTTAGGGTGCCTGTAATAGCTACACGTTAGCCCTAATATTAGTCTCAAAACCTCATTTGTAAACCTCCATTCTCTACATTGTTCCTTAATATAATGCAACCCATACTCCAGCAACAGACTAGACCTCATGGCTCCCTTAAACACCTGTTACAGGGGTCTCAACACTCCTCTTAGTGAATAGAACAACTGTAGCCATAATCATAGATATTCACCCACATATGTATGCCTACAACCATAGAAAGAAACTCAGCCTAATTCAGATATAAAAAATAGACATAAGAAGTCGTCCTTTTCACTTCTCCAATTCGGCTCCTTTGGTTCTACTGCACCTCAAACTTGTCTTTAGATTAGACGAATTTCTCTTGGATGGTGATCAAATGAGCTTCATATTTTTCATACTTATAGTATCCACGAGGGAATATATTATCCCTCAAGTGGCTTCACTCAAGCCCAAGCTGACTTGAATTTCTTTGAAAAAACTCCAACTAACTTTAGAAAGAGATTTTGTTTCATTTGTTTAAGTCACCCCATTGTAGCCTTAGGCCCCCCTTGGTTCATTAAGGGTGGCCTAATGCAAACAATGAATAAACAAATAATTTTCCACTTGGGACTTTTCCCAAAACTTTGGGTCCAAAGCCCATTGTTTGGTGTGAAAATTTCAACACTGAAATCCTATTGCATCAATTGGAATTATTTATTCTAATTGTTAATTAAATTAGTAGTTTATTGATACGACAACAACAAAATAAAATCATTGCAATATTCACAAGGATACTGTGGAAAATAATAGCAATGGAAACTGAGAAATATGCTAGCACACACATAAAAATTGACACACTTATTTTTAGGCAAATGTCCCTAGAAAAAATCAACTTGGGAAAATCAATGCAGTAGCTGAGGGTTTTAATTATTAAGCAGCAATGAGAATTTATGAGTACAATAAATATTGCCAAACTGGAAAATCTATCCAAGAGGATACAAACAAAAATTATCTAAGGGAATTTACCCTCACTCTAAGTAATCTCGACACTTGACTGCCTCTGAAAAACTAGTCGTTCAACCAACTTTGCGCAGGCCCTGCATCACCCTAGGGCAGTCCCTTAAACACTCTACCTAGATCAACTTCTAATCTAGTTGTCCTTCCTGATCCTGACTGGGAAAACACTTCCCCATCCCTATGGAAAAATTTCCCAGCCTATGGAACTAAAAACACTTTCCTCTTCAGCTGGATCAAATTTTCCTTCTGAGGCGTTGTGTTACCTCCGCACAACCTCATGGAGAAAATATCGACCTCCTCTTTCTGACTCTATGGAACTGGAAAATTTCCTTTGGACTCACTGTCTGTACCCCTCTATGTCTCTACTTCCATTCTTTGGCTTGAACTCTTTCGACAATAGTTGTTTCTTTCTGGAGGATCAAACTGCCCAAGGAAATCGATCTCTTGTGTGTGTTCTTCATCTACCCATCAACTTATTCTTATAGTCTTTTGTTGGGCCTCCACTGACCAAGATTAAAAATTAATCAAGGGCTAAGATTATTTCCCTATCGATTTGTGCAAGTTTCTAGATGATTCACACATTTCTCAATTAATAATGATTAATTAACCCCTTTTTCTAAGTTTAGACTTAGGAAATATTTAAAAATAGGATACGAATCTAATTGAGACACTTCTGGGAGGAATTTACAAAAATGATTTATGGGTTATGGAGAATTCCTGTGTTTTAGCCTCTCCACAAAGTTTCGAGACTAAAACACCTCTGATGCTATAAAAACTAACACTACTTGTTAGCGAGGATGTGTTCTACTACTGCCCTGGTGCTACAACACCCTATCTCTGTATGACCCTGTGTACATTGTTGATGTCTGGCCACTGTGACTTTGTGCCACTTCCCATCAACTACTGCTCAACTCTAATGTTGCATCTGTGTTGTTGTTGACACTGTTGTACCACTAACAACTCTACATCTGCACTTCAACTCTCTCTCATTTATTGTTGTTGCAACTGCAAGTACTACAACTGAGAAGTATCCTAAATATTGAATCAAATGTGTCTCTGTGCTGCATATGTATCTTAAGAATCTAACTACTACTAGCCTTTGCACTGTCCACTGAAGAACCTGCAATGCTGCTAACTCTACATTGAGCCACCTGCTCTACTGTCAACACAACTCTGTGCTCCACAAAACTTGACTACAACTACCCTACAACTGTCACTCGGGTAATTTGACTACATCGACTGACATTGATCCATCCTGCTACTGAATATTGTAGGCCCTTGTAGCAAGGTAATGATCTGTGAGGAGGACAACTCACTGGACCCTGCCCAAACTCTACAACTCTAGGACTATAATTCCTTATTGCCCCACCTATCTCTTGGACGTGGGGCGATATGGAATTATAATAAAAAAGAAACCATTCTTAGATAATCAATGGAATTATAATTGCAAAGACCCTTCTCAAATAATAAAAAAGAAACCAATTGAGTCAACTTTAAGAATGCAAAGTGAAGTAATGGAAATATTGGATTATAAGAAAGTTGAGAACCAACTCACTGTCCCAAAAGCATAGAACAGTGAAACACCTCACAAAGAAGGTCTGAAACCCAAAACTTGAATTCAAAAAATTTGAAAAAATGCAAACCCTAGGTTGACAAATTATATTTGCAAACTGAGATAAAGACACTGACATCAACAAGAAAGAAGACCATCCCAGAGTGTAGATGAATTCAAGAAATTAGAAAAAACCAGGCTACACCCCTGACTAAAGGAAAAACTTGAAAAATTCAAAATTTTCCAAACATATGCGAATGTATAACAACAGACCCACATATGCACGCGACTTCTTCTGAAGAAACTAGCGTATACGCTAGTTTCTTTGGTAGAAACTGCGTATGTACGCTACTGTGTACAACAAAAAGAGCATATTTGCATAAAAATAGGGAAATATATATATATATATATATATATATATATATATATATATAGACCTGATCCAAAAGATCATATTGATTGCCCAGACTACAAATGAGTCAATAATACTCGAAAAATCAAGAAAATCCCAGATCAAGGAAAAAACAACCCTTCTAGGAAATACGTGACTGCATTCCCCAACGAAGTCACCAATTTTGTTGGCAGGAAATACTTCCCTAAGGTAAGGGTTGACAACCTCAATAGATCAAAGACAGGTAATCAACAAGAAACATACATTCAAGCAAGAAAACTATATAAACTACCAAATTTGGGTTTGAGAGAAGTGCCCGTAGGTCCTATGTTTCATGTCGATCCCGTAGGGTCCAAACCCTCTGCTTCCTCCAAACCGAGTAGACTTGCAACACAGTTTAGAGAAGCATATACATAGAAAGTAGTTAAAAGTGTGTGGATAATAAACATTTTATATCATCAAGCATAAACGTAAATCATGACATATTACACATGATTCATAAAAACATGAGATCATAACATATCAGGAACAAGACAAAGCTTCTTTATTAATATCAAAAAAAAGTATTGGATAGATACAACCTGATTCGTCCACAACACCAACGAAACCTTCCTCTGGATCCGTCCATCCCAAGCCTCAAATATCACCTCTCAAGCATGTGCAAAAGGATTCCATATAATGAAAGATGAGCATCTATGCAAGGAAACAAGGGTTTCCTATGACTGGGAGTGTAGGAGGCACAGGAAAAATCAGAATTTATCTAGGGAGAAAAAGACTATAATGTCGATATCCTCTATCCTTGATTGTCCTTATGCCTTCCCATGAGGTGTATAAATACCACCAAAAATAAATTGATTCAGTTAGGCTTTCAGTGAAACACGTAAACCCCGCTCAAAAAATAAGATATATTTTTATTTTTTCATATTTTAAATCATATACGCAGGTTTTGTATTATGGTACTAGCGCGTGTACCTGCTTTTTAAAGGGCAGAGTCGTGTATGGAACTCAAAATGATATTTTTTAATAAATGATCAAGCCTGTATGGGAAAGGGTTTCCCAAGGCCATACCAGAGAATACGAACTACAAGAGTGTTGAATGATGCTATAACATATGCCCCCTAATATATGAGGTCAAAAGGGGTACATTATGGCCAAAATGTAGTAAGTACAAAGAGATATCATTTGAGGATTTGATAGGAGATCACCAGATTCCAACCCACTTAATACATGTGGAAGGAATCAAAAAGAAGACTCATGTCTGAGGCGGGCATACCATGCTCATAGATAGTAAAACATGTTCGTTGATCAAGTATAGAGCAGATACAACATGTATACATAAGTGTACAAAGAAGACTGAAGAATACATAGTGGATCATCTGATCATAGCTGCAAAGGAACACAACAAAGCTATGTCTCAATATCACATATAGAAGAAAATATGATCAATGATGCTCGAAGAATGTGTGATCACTGATGTTGCATAACTGATCCTCATAATAGTACCAAGTCATATAGGTGGAATAGTGGTACTACATAAACTCAGGTGTCAACATACAGGATGTTGCTATGATGAACTGCAACATATAAGGGTGGCTAGTAACACTGGTAGAAAACTAAAGGAGCTGACAAGTGAACCAAGATGTTGACACAACCCGAGGTCTTCATTGAATGTAGATGGTACATTTCTACACTATGGGAATAAATGAGCTGAATTCAATCATGTGAGAAATCATTTGATTACCAACCATTGATTTATACCATTAATAGACACGAGACAACTCACTGATAATGACGATGAGAGTCAAGATACCCAAGTACAATCTCACATGTGTGAATAATTGTGTTGAAGTCAAACACTTGAGAGAATTGATCAATCAGTAGACATTGATGTATTCTCACTATCGATAGCAAAGGATTTTTCCAATGATGGCGATAAACCCTAAGGTACTGAAAAAAGAAAAAAGAAAAAAAAAGACTATATCTTATTCCCAGAGGAATGAGTTGGAGTCGATGGAAAAAGATCTGCTGGAAGGAAGGCATTAAGGCATCCCACACCAACCAGTGCGAGTGTAACCTGTAGGCCAAAAATTTGGAAGAACTCAAACGAAAATAGCTGAAGTAATCATTATGAAGTATGTTTCTGGTGTACACAAGATGTGGCTAGTGCATGTTAGAAACCCTCTAAACCAACCAATAATGAGAGCTGACAAAAAGGCGAGGAATCCACCAATAGGGTCAAATGGAAACCAGGGTATTGCATGAATCCCAATGTGTGATAATGTAAGATGACGTCGAACACAAAGGAAACCACTCAGTCAAATACCCATGATATTGATCAATGTTGAGCACAAGGTCACCTATCAATGATGTAAATAAGGTTAGGGTGCGGCTCTAGGCCTACTCTCAGTGTTGAAGTCTTTAAGAGCAAACCCGTCAGTAAGAAGTCAATGGAGACATTCTTAACCAACATAAGCGAAGGACCAAATAACTGATGTGATACTAAAGATAACTTGACAGACTGAGTATGGCGAACTGAAAAAGAGTCAAGGGACACCAAAAAATGGCCAACACATGTTGACTTCCCTTGAACAAAAACATGACTCAAATGTGACTATATGGCAGCATAAAATAACTTTGTATAAGTTTGCAATGCAGGAGGCATTAACAAACTCTCCATATGATTGGAAGAGATAACCAACCAAAGGAGGACTGACTTAAGAACAAGGTTATGGCTCTCCTAAAGTCAAACTAAGTCCCATCCCATTGGAGGAAATATTTGTTTTCAGTGATTTGTTCAAGGGAGACGCAACTGACTCTTGTTACCATCAAATATGGAAGTAAATGTCCCATTCTCACTCTTTTTAAGAATATATAATTTTTCTTTTCTTTTTCATATTTAAAGCCTGAAAAAGAATAAAAGAATGCCTATAGTACAATGGAAAGAACGAGTGTTAAGGGTAGATGCACTAGTTCCTAGGACTGGAACATTCCTATGCTCAATGCAAGGTGGCAAATATTAGTCATCAACACTCAAAGGAATGTTCTTTCCACGGATAAAAGGTGTCAAGTCACAAAGGCTAATGAATGCATGGTTTGAACTTGTAGAAAGGTCATGGTCAAAAGTGGCTTATACACGAGTCCAAGTGAAGCCAGCTTAAGGCCAAAAGGGTACAAGTAGTCAATATGCAATGTAATAGTATAACTTAACACATGGGAGCCTCTAGGGTATAAAGCCATAATGATAGCAAAGAAGAAGAGGAATGAGGCTTCATCGCAAAGTCACGGCGAGACAAAAGAGAACTCCCAAGCCTAAACAATTCTTGCAGCATGGGCAACATATGCTAGCGAGGATCTAACTAGGAATCCCATGTAAGGAATGGCTCTACCACTATGTTATGATTTTATAAGATGATGAGTGAAAGTGGTTTGAAAATTGCAACATAATGGGGTTGACTCTATGGAAAAATATCGCAGTATGAGGTTAAGATGCATAATGCAGCGGAGAAAGTGATATGTCCTAACCTATATGCCAATGACGAAAATGATACCTGCCATGATAGGCCTACGATCGTGGAGTCGAAGTGGTGAAAAAATGTCACAAAGTCTTCATTTACCCTGAAAAACAACCTTCCCCAATACTTCAAGCCAAAAAGTTAAAAATTTCATGAAATAATAAACTTAAAAATTATGAACTTTATAAAAAAGGGTTTTAAAGTTTTAATATAAAAACACATTTTGACTCACCAAAAAATTCATTTTAACTTGCAAGTGTTGAGAGATTTAGAGCTTGGGAGCAAACTTGGGCAACTCCATTTCACTATTTCCTCAACCAATTTGTCAACCAAAGCTTCCAGGTAGTCCTAAAGTCACAATTTCGTCCATTTGATTGCATTTTAAATGAATTTAGTTGATTTTTCACCGTAGGATTTTTATTTGAAAAATTGCCTCTGTGTGTACATGGGTCGGCCCTTTGGAAACCGATTATAAAAATCCCTATATGGGGGTTTACAAAGGAAAATTCGCATGTATATGTGACTGTCTCTTAAGAAAGTCGCGTACACTTGAAGAAAAGTGAAAAATCCAATTTCTAATGGATGAATTCGCTCAAATTTGCAGGATGGAAATTTTCTGGAAAGAGAGGGAGCACAATGATGTTGACAGTGAGGTTTTAAATGATCCTATGGCATTGGATATATTGAGAGGATGTGGGTTGCTCTAGTTTTTTATGATTCAAATATGAAAACCCAAACTCGATTGTTAGAGATGCTTGTTCATTATTGGGATCCAGAGCAAGAGATATTTATGATTGATAAGATGCCTTTACAGATTAAGGTGGAATATATTTACTTCATCACAGGACATTACCGAAGAGGGGAAGTAGTTGATATGAAAGAGAGGGCCCGAGGCAGCCTGAATGTTTCAGATTACATAGATCTATACTGTACACCAGGGACAGACAAGGTCGGATCACAGATTCCGATAAAAAATGTAAGGACCCTGCGAATTAAAATTATCCTCTTTACCATTGTCAGGGTAGCAAGCTCGACATAACTACATCAAGCCTCTCATCCTGCCATGTTCTTGGCAGTAGAGTGCCTTCGTGCGAAAGTGTTTGATTGGTGCACAGGGGTCTTGGCCTGCATGAAGGAGAAATTGTCTTCAGTGGGACGAGGGAAAACAAATAATTTTGGCTATGGAAACATACTTTGTTCATTTTTCTTTGAGAAAGTATCAGGACTTTGAGCCAGAGTGTCTACAGCCATTAGTAGTCCCAGGGATCCAAGGATGGATAGAAGTGTAGACTTGATTAAGCGACTTGGTAGAGGCGAAGTCACTTAAGCAACATTTGATGACGAAGTCTTCCCCTGGCGAGAGCAAGAAGTCATAGCTATAGATGACTACTCTTATGCATGCATAGATTATCGAGGGGACCCAGATCTGGCACTTCCCAAGGGCGCTACGTGGGCTGATATTGGTAAAAAAAATTGATATTTTTTTTTTGGATTTTAAATATGATCTTAAGAAGTTAAAAATTAATTTTCCGTGAAACAAAAATCTTACAAGATTATTTGATCATGATGCAGATGTTGGACCAGTGAGACCTAAGGGTCTACCTAGGCATAGGCGTCACGATAGAGACGCAAAGAGAGTAGAGACATAGACTAAGAGAGCCCTTCATGCAGTTCAAAGGAACTTTGTTAGGCCCCTATACTACTAGTGTAAAGCCTTATTGTTATTAGTACAACCCACTTATTATATTGATGTACCCATGCAGTGCCCATATTGTTACTATTGTGCCCCATAGAAGCCCACTATTGTTATTATTGTGCCCTTACATTATTATTGTTATGTCGGCTCTGATTATGTTATGACCCCTTAGACTCCTATATATAGAAAGGAGGTATTTTCATTTGTATCATCCAAGAATTGTTCATTTATGTAATGCAAAGGAGGTTTCCCCCTTGAAGAGGTTGAATTCTAAGGCGTTGAACTATATTTTCTATCTTTTCTTGAGCTGGTTTCATAACATTTGGTATCAGAGCTTTGGATTCTAGGGTTTTGCTGCTCCAAACAGGTTATTGTGGAATTTTCGCTATAACTTTTTTTCTGCGACGTTTTAGAAGTTGCAAAAAAAACCCATTTGAGAAGATATCACGCTGAACCTTGGGTCTGAATTTCAGACCTTTTCGCACTATATTTGTGGAGATATGATCTAAGTAAGTTGGTATTTTTGCAGACTCCTAAATTACATTCCAAACAGGTGACCTGGGGAAAATCGTCATAACTTTCTCTCTGAGCATCAGATTTAAATTTCATAATAAGGTGTAGAAAGAGGACAGACTGTAGTTTCTTTTATATATTTTTTAGAGCCAAAGGTCAAAACAGTGAAACGTGGCACTTCATACAAGTTCGCTCTTTTGGAAAGGTCTATAATCAAGTCATCTTGGGAGACTATTTCTTGGAAAATCCAATTTGGATCAGATTGGTGGCATTGGAAAGAGGACACAGAGGGCTACTACAGGTCACAATTTTAGAACTTAAAGATTCAAAAGTACAGAGTTACAGTAATTTCAAGATCAAGCTCCTAAAATCAAGAAAAAGCAAGATGAGGAAGTTTGATGGCAAGGATCCGGTAAATTGGATACTTGAGATGGAGCAATATTTTGATCTACGTGGTGTACCACTATTACAAAAGGTATGTATTACATCTTCATGTTTAGAACCAGATCAATTTTTATGGTATGAAGGGCTTTGTTCTCGTAAACAACTTGTTACGTGGTCAGTTTTCACGGAGGAAATGGTAGCAAATACTACATGCACTTAAGCAAGCTACATCTCAAGCAAGCTATTTATGAGAAGGAAATGTTGGCAATACTACATGCACTTAAAAAATGGCGACCTTACCGAATGGGAAGACTCTTCAAGGATGAGGATGTGGAAGCATTATTTTGTGCTATTTCTATTATCCAACCAGGTTGGATAAACGAAGCAAGGGATGAATGGAAGAAGGATGAAGAAGTATGGCCACTTATTCAAAAGTTGCAAAAGATCCCAATTCAAACAATATTGCCAGAAATTGAAAAGGAAGGAAAAATCATATTGGAACCTGGAGCAGTCACGGAAACAAGAACCCGACAGCTACGAAATCGATCAATTTCAAAGTATCTCATCAAGTGGAAGAACTTACCCACTGAAGATTCCACATGGGAGGACAAGAATTTTAAACAGAAGCATCAAGAACTACTCAAGCATTGAGGACAATGCTTTTTGAAGGAGAGGGGCATGTTAGGCCCCTATACTACTAGTGTAACGCCTTATTGTTATTAGTACAACCCACTTATTATATTGATGTACCCATGTAGTGCCCATATTGTTACTATTGTGCCCCATAGAAGCCCACTATTGTTATGTCGGCTCTGATTATGTTATGACCCCTTAGACTCTTATACATAGAAAGGAGGTCTTTTCATTTGTATCATCCAAGAATTGTTCATTTATGTAATGTAAAGGAGGTTGCCCCCTTGAAGAGGCTGAATTCTAAGGCGTTGATCTATCTTTTCTATCTTTTTTTGAGCTGGTTTCATAACAAACTTAGAGAGTTTGACTCACCAAATTACCATGGGAGTTGTAGAGGATCTCCCTGAGGCCATTCAGAGACGAGTGGTAGGAGTACCATGGGAGTGGGTGCAACTCTTCCGATGGGTGGTGAATGCCATCATCTTTTTCCGTGACACTTATCCAGGGTAGGGCCCATGGACTTAGATTATATGACTGATCTTTTTATGGACATGGTCAAGCTTAAGTCCTAATTTTATGGGACATTTGTCCACATGTTGTAATATTTTGGACATATTATTCCTATCTATATAAATATGGTTTCACAATGGTTTGATCATAGATACAGATGATTTTATGATATTTTTTTATTTTAATATGATGAATGATTAATGTGCCAATCTAATGCTTGATTAGATATAGAATCAATAAGTGAATTTTCTGATCATGGAATATGGATAAAAGTAATAGAATTAAATGATCTTTGTAATAATCTCACTCTCAGAAATTGGCGATGTAAAGGATCTCTTACACGATATATGTTATTTAATTGAGACACCACCAGTTGCGAATCCAAATAAACCACTAACGATTCAATACCAAAATATATTGCTTTAGATAGTAAATTAATGACGACATTGTATTGAGCCATATTGTTGGAAGTAAGACAAATGCATATGCCTCTTGAGACTTACAACTGACCAAATGGATAATATATCACCCAAGCAACGGAAGCTAATTTCCGAGTATGTCTACTAGCACCATCGACAAATCCTAGATACACCAGATCACTAATCGAAACCTGCCAAAGCAGATCAAAAGTACCAATATCACCACGAGACCCATAGATTGAAACAAACAACTATGTAAAATATTTACAAAATAAAGTAAATGCTAGGCAACATCCTAGGCATAATACTTCTTAAGATAGAGCCCATTTCTGGGCTTCGACAACATGTTTCCATCAAAGTCAACCAACTCATATGCACCATTCTTTAAGACCTTTTTGATGATAAAAGAACCGTACCACATGGGTTTGAACTTGCCTACCCCCAAGGTGTCCTTATCTTGGTCATAGACCAGGACAAGGTCACCTTTAGATAAAACCCTAAGATGCACAATCTTGTCATATTGACCCTTTATTCTCTTTTTATGAGCTTCATTCATTGTGGCTTCATCCCGGCTGCTCATTGAGATTTTCCAAATGAATACGACAATCTTCAAGACCAGAGGTGTCTGGAAGAAGTTGAACCACTAATTTAAGATATGGGATCTCACATTCCACGGGGAAGATTAATTCCAAAACATAAACTAGTTGAAAAGAAGTAAAACCCGTGGCGGTCTTGACAGACATCCGGTATGCCCAAAGCATAAGATATAAGATGATGTGCCCGTTGGATTAGCTTTATTGATTTTCGTTTGCAAGATAGTTTTGAGGGATTTGTTTACAGCTTCAACCTGTACATTAGCTTGAGGGTAGTGCGAAGATGAATGCTCCCGCCGAAATCCCAATTTTAAAGGCAACTCAGACATCATCTTATTCTGAAAATGAATGCCATGATCAGTGACTATCTCCCTTGGACTACCAAAACGTGAAATGATTTGGTTGAATAGGAAAAGGGCTTTTGTCTCACCATCATTATTGAAAGTAGGCATAGCTTGACCCACTTCATAAAGTAGTTTATTGCTACGATAATCAAGGAAAATTTTAAGAAACCCCCAAATTTATATGTATAATAAATGGGTGAATCCCCATGGTATATAGAAAAATGTATAGGCTATTTTCTCATTGATATAATATACATATATAATTTTTTGGCGAACCTTTCACTGAATTATAAAATTTTGTTAAATCTTGGCGAATTTTTCAATAGGTTATATGGTATTTCAAATTCTTGGTTAATCTTCTAAAAATGATCCAGGTGGCTCCAGGGACACACACAGGACAAAGAGGGCTTATGAAAGCTCGAAAATCAAAGTGAACAGAATCATTTCAAACTAGGACTGAAGTGTATATCTCATCGTCCAGATTGCAGTGGTGTGAACGGTTCGTCAAACCGAGTTCGTATGCGAAAGTTAGGAGCAGTCAAAGTTGGGTTGACTTTTTGCTGACTCGACAGGATTAACAAAGACACAATTTGAAATTTTCTGGCCGATGGAATCCGGCCAACTCCAGCTATATTTCGGGCAAAATTGTTGCCTCGTTAAAATGACTCCTTCGGCTTAAAAGCAGAATTTTCACAAACGACCATGTTGTTTTAATAAACAAAAAAAATATTAAAAGAGGGTGGTGGGCCACCAACCCTGCCACCCCAATCATTCAAGGTAGTTGTTAATGGAGGGGCGGGCCACAACCCCCGGCCCCTCCCCCTCCTACGAAACCAACAAGTAAGCGGGGTGGGTGGCCATGACCCCGCCACCCCACAACCCACACCACATATATATATATATATATATATATATATAACGGGTGGTGGGCCGGCCCTTGGGGCACGGACCCAACCATGCCCAAAAAGAAACACGCAACCAGCCACTTAAAGAATAATTGCATGGAGCCGGCAGAGGTGGGGTAGGCAAGCCGCCTAAGGTGGGCCCAACCCGACCCTTGTTTAAAATTAAAAATTTTGTTATATAAAATGAGGAGGCGGGGTTTGACCGCCCGACCTCCTCCCTATTAACCAGATCTCCAACCAACGCGCCACAATGGAATTCTTGTTAAGTCTGCCACATTTTTATATTAAAAGTAGCTCATCAGTGTGCCCAAGGAGAAAGGAGGCAGGGCACACAGTTCGAGGCATAATTTTGCAGGAGGGTGAAATTTTTGCAGTGTCCAAATTGGACAAACTTTATGTCGATCTTACACCTCTTGGCGACACAAACCTGATGGCTTAGATAGTTTCCTGATCTGAGCAGCTGATTTGGAGAGGACCCAAAGGAGGGAATCTTTAAGGAATCTAGGGGGAATCTAAAAGATTCCTTGAGCCCCAGATTTCCACTTTCTCAGAATTTAGAAATTTGACAGTCAATTTTTCACTATTCGACACCACAAATCTGATGGTGCATTCAGATTTTCCATTTGCTCATTTCATTTTTCAACCACTTTTCTAAGTGGAGTGCAGGTGTCAGCATTCATGTACAAACAGCGATTTCCATGCGATTCGATGCCGTGAGATTGATGGCACGAACAGCTTCAGAAGTTTGACATCCTCTTCTTCAGATGACCCCAGGATGTGAGGTAGATGCAGTGTATTCATGTACTTCTTTTGCTATGCATTGTGCTGCACAGATCCCTGTTTGATGTTTGATGTGGGATCTTGTTTCTTACTTGTTTCACGGTTCCTTCTTGATGTGATTTAGAATTAGCGGTGTGATTTACTTGTTGTCATGATTCGTCATGTTTTGTTTGAGATCCCTTTGTTTTATGTTGATGGGATACTCATGTTGTCTCCATGTATGTTTGCATTGAGATCCCTTTTATGCCATGTCGGCGGGATGTTCTTTATCATCATGCAGGAGTTTGTGTCATACTAATAGGAGTCTTTTGACTGAGAGTTCTTGTAGTTGAACATCTCTTGGAGCCACTCATGTGTGAGGGAATTTTCCTTGTATGATAGCGACATCATCTCTTATGTACATCATCACTATTGACAACACTTAATGCAGCGGCCTGCACCATCTTGACACCGGGGCCCGGAGACATAGTCCCTCCTGGACAAACTTCTTTATCAACGGATTATGTTTTCATGTGTTGATGAATGTCATGTTCCTCTTCTTTACATCATGCACATGTATTCACTTATGTTCTTTTAAAAATGCAATTTGACACATCACGAAAGTAAAAGGTCTTAGAAGGGTCCTTTGTCAAACCCAAACCTGGATCAAGTGGTATCAGAGCAATCTTTGCGTGGATGTGAATTGCAAGCGTGAACACTGGAACATGCAGCGGCAGAGGATGAAAAAGCGATGCATGAGACCATGCTCAAAATTTCCAAAAGGGTGGAAATAATGTATGAAACTCTATAAAAAGAGACAGAGGAAAAGGAGCGATTACAGCTTCAGTTGCGAGCCACGGAAGAAGCCCTAGAAGAACTGAAGCACAACAAACATAATCTTCAAACAGAGAACGCTAAATTGAAGATGTGCCTACATGAAGAGAAATAGGAGAAACAAAGTTTGCTATGACAACTGCATGTTAAGGACGAGGCCTTGGAAAAGTTGCAGCATGAACCACGTGAGGTAAAATGTAATTCTCTGAATTCATGTATGTGTCCTGATGATGATTTCACTGTTTTTTAAAATCATACCACAAGAATTGGCTCCAAACTATTGAAGAAAATGGGGTATGAAGGGAAAGGCTTGGGCATTAATGGCCAAGGCATTATTGATCCAGGTGGCTCTAGAGATACACAGAACAAAGAGGACTCAGGAAAGCTCAAAAATCAAAGTGTTTGGATTAATCTTGAACCAGGACCAGAGCGTAGATCTCGTCGTCTTGATCGCGGCGGTGCGAACGGTTCTTCAAACTGAGTCCATATGCTAAAGTTAGAAGCAGTCAAATTTGGGTTGACTTTTTGCTGACTCGGCAAGCTTAAGGAGGCCACAATTTGGAGAAACCGGCCACCGAATTCTGGCCAACCTGAGCCAAATTCTGGGTGAATTTTTGGCCTCGTTAAAAAGATTCCTTCCGCTTAAAAACCGAGTTCTCAAAACTGCATCTTGTTTTATATTAATAAAAAAATAAAAATAAAAATGGGGGAGGGGGCCACCAACTCCACCACCCCCAACCTTCATAACCGCATACATATTAATGGTGGAGGCGCGGGCCACGACCCCCTCACATGGAACTCTCAACAACCATATACAGGGGTTGGGCCGACCCTTGGGACACGGACCCAACCACCCAAACATGGAACCTAAAAAAAATAAGCACCGGCCAATGGGAAGCAGCAGGAAGTGGGTACGGTGAGTGGGCCGCCCAAAGCTGGCCCGGCCCATCGAAACCTAAAATTATAAAAAAAATCGTTCATAAGGTATGAAAAAGGAGGAGGCAGGGTTTGACCGCTCGACCTCCTCCATATAAACTGAGTGCCTTAACCAACCCAGCTAACTGCCTCATTGAGAAATCCGCCCGAGAAATTTTATTTAAACACAGTTTGTCAGTGCGCTCAGGGGAAAAAAAGACAGGGCATGCAGTTCAAGGCAGAATTTTGCAGGAGGGCCGAATTTTCACTTTGTCAGATTTTGACAAATTTTATATGGTTTCAGCACTTCTTAACGCCACAAACGCAATGGCATTGTCTGTTTCTCCATCAAAGTTCTGCATTTTTCAGCCATTTTTCAGTATGTAGGTGGAACCATGACTGCTGCGGAAACAGGGAGCGGAACCATGATCCTTGAAATTTTCCCAAGGAGGTAATTTTTTTCCATGTCAAAATATAGTCAAGTTTATAGTCGTTTTTCACAGTTTTCCACAGGGATTACAATGGCGAGGGTAGATTAAACTTTTGAGTTGCAGATTTCCAATCCACCCATGGAGCATAATCTTTGAGGAATTTAAGGGGAATCTAAAAGATTCCTTAAGCCCCAAATTTTCAATTTCTTAGAATTTAGAAATTTGACAGTCGATTTTGCACTATTCGATGCCATAAATCTGATGGTGCATTCAGATTTTTCATTTGCTTATTCTATTTTTTAGCCACTTTTCTAAGTGAAATGCAGGGGTCAGCATTCATGTGCGAGCAACCATTTCCATCCGATTGATGCCATGAGATTGATGGCACGAACAACTTTAGCAATTTGACATACGCTTCTTCAGATGGCCCTTGGTTGTGAGGTATATACAGAGTGTTCATGTACTTCTTTTGCTATGCATTGTGTTGCACAGATCCCCATTTGGTGCTTGATGTGGGATCTTGTTGATTACTTGTTTTCATGATCCCTGCTTGATGTGGCGCGGAATCGTCTATGTGATGTACTTGATGTACTTGTTGTCATGATTCGTCATGTTATGTTGTGAGATCCCTTTGTTGTATGTTGATGGGATACTCATGTTGTCATCATGTATGTTTGCATTGAGATCCCTTTCATGCCATATTGGCGGGATTCTCATCATGCATGAGTTTGTGTCATACTGATAGGAGTCCTTTTGACTGAGAGTTCCTGTAGCGGAACATCTCTTGGAGCCACTCCTACATGAGGGCATTTTTCCTTGTATGATAGCGATATCACCTCTATGTACATCATCACTATTGAGAACACTTAATGGAGTGGCCTACACCATCTTGACACCAGGGCCCGGAGACGTAGTCCCTTCTGGATGAACTCCATTATCAACGGCTTATGTTTTCATGTGTTGATGATTGACATGTTCCTCTTCTTTACAACATGCAGATGTATTCACTTATGTTCTTTTAAAAATTCAATTTCACACATCGCGAAAGTAAAAGGTCTTGGAAGGGTCCTTCGTCACACCTAGACTTGGATCAAGTGGTATCAGAGCAGTATTTTCATTGATGTGAATTGCAGTGTGAACAATGGAACATGCAGCGATAGAGGATGAAAAAGAGATGTACAAGACCATGCTCAAAATTTCCAAAAGACTGGAGATAATGTATGAAACTCTATAGAAAGAGATAGACGAAAAGGAGTGATTACAGTGTCAGTTGCGAGCCACGAAAGAGGCCCTGGAAGAACTGAAGCACAACAAACATAATCTTCAAGCAGAGAATGTTGAATTGAAGATGCGTCTACATGAAGAGAAAGAGGAGAAACATAGTTTTCTACGAAAACTGCAAGCAAAGGACGAGGCCTTGGAAAAGCTGCAGTGTGACCCATGTGAGGTAAAAAGTAGTTCTCCATCTTCATGTATATTTCTTGATGATGATTTCTTTGTTTTTGAAAATCACACCACAGGAATTAGCTCCA
The DNA here is from genome assembly GCA_031772625.1 of Pinus tabuliformis. Taxonomy (NCBI): domain Eukaryota; kingdom Viridiplantae; phylum Streptophyta; class Pinopsida; order Pinales; family Pinaceae; genus Pinus; species Pinus tabuliformis. The sequence continues at coordinate 486,806,729 of CM062813.1, forward strand.
AACTGTTGAAGAGAATGGGATATGAAGGAAAAGGCTTGGGCGTTAATGGCCAAGGCATTGTCAACCCCATCAAAGTAGAAGAATTACCACATCAGGCAGGACTTGGGTATGCCAGAAAGGAAGTTGGGGAATGCACCGCGACAGCTAGTGAACCCCCAACAATAGATGATGAGCAGCCCTCATCAGTTCTTTCCAAATCAACAGAGGAGGTAAAAGATGTTGATTTCCTTTTGGTTTCGTCTTCACATAGTATGCTTTTCATTGGGGATTTGGAGATCCCAATTACAGGGACAAACATGAGGCTCCTTACCAGGATGAGGCATGAGGAGGAAGAAGAACTTGGTGTTAATAACCAAGGCATAACTAAACCAATGGATGATATGCAGAGACCTCAATTTGCAGGCTTGATATACACCGAGGGAGAATGCTCTAAGGTGTCAGATTCTTTCGAGAGATCTTCGAAATCGTCGAGAAAAGAGAATGATGGTAACACATCCCTGTCATCCCATGGCAATTTCCATTGCAGAGAAAGATCTGAGGCAAGCTCTCATCGCCATACTTACACCAGAGACAACAAGGAAAGGTATAACCACTCTCAACATTCGAATGTTCATTTCGATTATGATCATGTTGTTAATGATGAAGGTAAAACATGGCATTGAAAGACATGTACCTTTTGCGGATTACATAACCACACATTTTCGAAGTGTTGGAAAAGAATGGCAGCACACAAAAGGATGAGGTGTGAAAAATCCCCTCAACAATAGGTAAAGAAACATGTTAGGTAGATCTGGAGGAAGAAAACCTATTGCAGTCATTGCGATAGAAGTGGCCATCAAAGAGCCACTTGTTGGAGGCTCCATCCAGAGCAGCGCCTTAAAGACAAAGTGTCGGTGCATGAACCAGGTGAATCAGTTGTTCAACCATCAAATGTGCCACAAGGAGGCGACCCATTCACCTTGATAAGTGAAAAATGGTTTCTAGATATGTTAGCTTTTCATGGTTGTGCTTTTGTAAATCATTTGTTGCATTTTAAAATGTAAAAGTGATGATGTGTTTTCCATCACTTGTTCAGCAACAATGTTGTCTTGTCTTATTTTGTGTTGCATGATAAACTGTGAAAGTGATGTCATGTCAAGGAAATGATAGTGTTTGGCCTTATCTTTGTAAATCATGTGTTGCAATGATGAAGTGTTTTCCATCACTTGTTGAAGCAACAATGACATGTTGGTCTTGTTTTCATAGTTGGGGTATTACATCCATCTTGTTGTAAACTTGACCACCGAGTATGTGTTATAAACTCATGGAAAATGTGGGATGCTTGGGTCATTAGTTGTTCGTGAAAGTCAATCATGTAATTTTGAAAAACAATGTACGACGGGTTGAAAAGGTTGTAGGTGTCGGCTCATCGCTTAAGGCTCCGAAGAACAAAGGTGAAGGAGATGGAAGTGAGGCCTTTCAAAACACTTGTGATGCATACAAGGTACAAAGAAGTTGCAGATTAGTTTTCATGCTTTTGGAGGACCAAAAGCTCCTCAGTGGGGAGGATTGATCCAGGTTGCTCCATAGACACACACAGAACAAAGAGGATTTAGGAAAGCTCAAAAATCAAAGTGTTTGGATTATTCTCGAACTAGGACCAGACCGTAGATCTCGTCATCCTGATCACGACGGTGTGAATCGTTCGTCAAACCAAGTCCGTATGCGAAAGTTAGTAGCAATCAAAGTTGGGTTGACTTTTTGCCGACTGGGTAGGCTTAAGGAGGCCACAATTTGGACAGAACCCAGCCACCGGATTCCGGCCAACCTGGGCCAAATTCCGGGTGAATTTGTGGCCTCGTTAAAAAGACTCCTTCCGCTTAAAAACCGAATTTTCAAAATTGCATCTTGTTTTATATTAATAAAAATATATATAAAAAAAGGGGGGTGGGGGCCACCAACCCCGCCACCCCCCAACCTTCATAACCGCATACATTTTAATGGTGGAGGTGTGGGCCACAACCCCCGAGCCCCTCCCACGGAACTCTCAACAACCATATATGGGGGTTGCGCCGACCCTTGGGGCACGGACCCAACAACCTAAACATGGAACCTAAAACAAATAAGCACCGACCAATGGGAAACAGTGGGAGGTGGGTACGATGGGCGGGCCGCCAACCCAACCAAAACCCAAAATTATAAAAAAAATCGTTCATAAGGTATGAAAAAAGGAGGAGGCGGGGTTTGACTGCCCGACCTCCTCCATATAAATTGAGCGCCTTAACCGACCCAGCTAACCGCCTCACTGAGAAATCTGCCCGAGAAATTTTATTTAAACACAGTTTGTCAATGCGCTCAGGGGAAAAAAAAAAGATAAGGCACGCAGTTTGAGGCAGAATTTTGCAGGGGGGGCGAATTTTCACTTTGTCAGATTTTGACAAATTTTATATCGTTTCAGCACTTCTCGACGCCATGAATGTAATGGTGTTGTCCATTTCTCCATCATAGTTCTAAATTTTTTGGCCACTTTTCAGTATGCAGGTGGAACCATGACTGCTGCAAAAATAGGGAGCGGAACCATGATCCTTGAAATTTTCCCGGGGAGGTAATTTTTCTCCATGTCGGAATATAGTCAAGTTTATAGTCATTTTTCACGATTTTCCATAGGGATCGCAATGGCGAGGTTAGATTCACCTTTTGAGTTGCAGATTTCCAGTCCACCCATGGAGCATAATCTTTGAGGAATCTAAGAGATTCCTTAAGCCCCAGATTTTCCATTTCTCAAAATTCAGAAATTTGACAGTTGATTTTGCACTATTCGACACCAAAAATCTGATGGTGCATTCAGATTTTTCATTTGCCTATTCTATTTTTCAGCCACTTTTCTAAGTGGAATGCAGGTGTCATCATTCATGTGTGAGCAACCATTTCCATGCGATTGATGCCGTGATATTGATGGCATGAACAGCTTTAGTAGTTTGACATCTGCTTCTTCAGATGGCCCTTGGTTGTGAGGTATATGCAATGTGTTCATGTACTTCTTTTGCTATGAATTGTGCTACACAGATCCCCATTTGATGCTTGATGTGGGATCTTGTTGATTACTTGTTTTCATGATTCCTCCTTTATATGATGCAGAATTGTCTATGTGATGTACTTGTTATCATGATTCATCATCTTATGTTGTGAGATCCCTTTGTTGTATGTTGATGGGATAATCATGCTGTCGTCATTTATGTTTGCATTGAGATCCCTTTTATGCCATATTGGCGGGATGCTCATCATGCATGAGTTTGTGTCATACTGATAGGAGTCCTTTTGACTGAGAGTTCCTGTAGCGGAACATCTCTTGGAGCCACTCCTGCGTGAGGGAATTTTTCCTTATATGATAGTGACATCACCTCTATGTACATCATCACTATTGACAACACTTAATGCAGCGGCCTACACCATCTTGACACTAGGGCCCAGAGACGTAGTCCCTCCTGGACGAACTTCGTTATCAATGGCTTATGTTTTCATGTGTTGATGATTGACATGTTCCTCTTCTTTACAACATGAAGATGTATTCACTTATGCTCTTTTAAAAATGAAATTTAACACATCATGAAAGTAAAAGGTCTTGGAAGGGTCCTTTGTCACATCCGGACCTGGAACAATTGTCAACCCCGTGAAAGTGGAAGAATGTTAGGCCCCTATACTACTAGTGTAACCCCTTATTGTTATTAGTACAACCCACTTATTATATTGATGTACCCATGTAGTGCCCATATTGTTGTTATTGTGCCACATAGAAGCCCACTATTGTTATTATTGTGCCCTTACATTATTATTGTTATGTCGGCTCTGATTATGTTATGACCCCTTAGACACCTATATATAGAAAGGAGGTCTTTTCATTTGTATCATAAAAGAATTGTTCATTTATGTGATGTAAAGGAGGTTTCCCCCTCGAAGAGGCTGAATTATAAGGCATTGATCTATCTTTTCTATCTTTTCTTGAGCTGGTCTCATAACATTTGGTATCAGAGCTTTGGATTCTAGGGTTTCGCTGCTCCAAACAGGTCATCGTGGCATTTTCGCTATAACTTTTTTTCTGTGATGTTTCAGAAGTTTCAAAAAAAACCCATTTGATAAGAAAATCATGCTAAACCTTGGGTCCGAATTTCAGAGCTTTTCGCGCTATATTTGTGGAGATATGATCTGAGGAAGTTGGTCTTTTTGCAGACTTCTGAATTACATTCCAAATAGGTGACCTGGGGAAAATCGTCATAACTTTCTCTCTGGGGATCGGATTGAAATTTTGTAAGAAGGTACAGAAAGAGGACGGACTGTAGTTTCTTGTATGCATTTTTCAGATCCAAAGGTCGAAATAGTGACTCGTGGCACGTCGTACAAGTTCGCTCTACTGAACTAGTCTATAATCAGGTCATCTTGGGAGATTGTGCATAACTCTTTCTTGGAGAATCCAATTTGGATCAGACTGGTGGCATTGGAAAGAGGACACAGAGGGCTACTACAAGTCACAATTTAAGAACTTAAAGATTTGAAAGTACAGATTTACAGTCATTTCAAGATCGAGCTCCTAAAATCAAGAAAAATCAAGATGAGGAAGTTTGATGGCAAGGATCCGGTAGATTGGATACTTCAGATGGATCAATATTTTGATCTACATGGTGTACCACTATTAAAAAAGGTATGTATTGCATCTTCATATTTAGAACTGGATCAATTTTTATGGTATGAAGGGCTTTGTTCTTGTAAAAAACTTGTTACGTGGTCAATTTTCACGGAGGAAATGATAGCACATTATGAGGATACAAAGAGAAACACCTTCGTTAGAGTAACACCACAACAATTGGAAAGAGTAAAAGGGCTTTGTGACATACTGGAAAGAAAATTTATGGAAACCAGGAAGCATACCCCTCATAACTATAAATATGGAAGTGTTGTTTCTCCCAACCTTCCACAACCTACAAGGGTTACACCACAACAATTGGAAGAAAAAAGAGAAAAAGGGCTTTGTTACAATTGTGATAGCAAATGCACTAAAGATCATAAGTGTGCTGAGAAGAAATTATTTTACATAGAATATGAAGAGGAGGAAGAAAAGGATCAAGAAACATCAAAATAAGATGATATATGCCAGGACCCCACCCCAGAGAAAGAAGAAATGAATCAGACCATATCTTGTAAAGCATTGGCACGAATTACCACTCCTCAAACTCTCAAGATAGAAGGACATATCAAGAAGAAAAAGGTGCAAGAAGTGAAAGATCACATCGAGAAAGAAGAAATGAATCCAACCATATCTTGTAATTCATTGGTCGAAATTACCACTCCTCAAACTATCAAGATAGAAGGACATATCAAGAAGAAAAAATTTCAAGAAGTGAAAGATCACATCGAGCATCAAGAAATGAATCCGACCATATCTTGTAAAGGATTGGAAGAAATTACCACTCCTCAAACTCTAGAGATAGAAGGATATATCAAGAAGAAAAAGCTTCAAGCAGAGAAAGATCACATCGAGCATCAACAACAAGTTCTCCAACTTTTAAAGGATAACGCCACTTCAGTGCAAAATCAAATGAAACAATAGGTAGATCAACATCATAGTGAAAAATGTTTTGATGTAGGTGATTGGGTATTTTTACTGCTACATCTCAAGCAAGCTAATTATGAGAAGGAAATGTTGAAAATACTACATGCACTTAAAAAATGGCGACCTTACCGAATGGGAAGACTCTTCAAGGATGAGGTTGTGGAAGCATTGTTTTGTGCTATTTCTATTATCCAACCAGATTGGATAAACGAAGCAAGGGATGAATGGAAGAAGGACGAAGAAGTGTGGCCACTTATTCAAAAGTTGCAAAAGATCCCAATTCAAACAATATTGCCAGAAATTGAAGAGGAAAGAAAAATCATATTGGAACTTGAAGCAGTCACAGAAACAAGAACCTGACAGCTACGAAATCAATCAATTTCAGAGTATCTCATCAAGTGGAAGAACTTACCCGTTGAAGATTCCACATGGGAGGACAAGCATTTTATACAGAAGCATCAAGAACTACTCAAGCATTGAGGAAAATGCTTTTTGAAGGAGAGGGACATGTTAGGCCCATATACTACTAGTGTAACCCCTTATTGTTATTAGTACAACCCACTTATTATATTGATGTACCCATGTAGTGCCCATATTGTTGTTATTGTGCCACATAGAAGCGCATTATTGTTATTATTGTGCCCTTACATTATTATTGTTATATCGGCTCTAATTATGTTATGACCCCTTAGACACCTATATATAGAAAGGAGGTCTTTTCATTTGTATCATCAAAGAATTGTTCATTTATGTAATGTAAAGGAGGTTGCCCCCTCGAAGAGGTTGAATTCTAAGGCATTGATCTATCTTTTCTATCTTTTCTTGAGCTGGTCTCATAACAAAGAATTACCCTATCGAACAGGAGTTGGGTATGTCAGAAAGGAAGTTGGGGAATGCACCGAGACAGCTAGCGAACCACCAACAATGGATGATGAGAAGCCCTCATCAGTTCTTTCCAAATCGACAGAGGAGGTAAAAGATGTTGATTTCCTTTTGGTTTCGTCTTCACATAGTATGATTTTTGTTAGAGATGTGGAGATCCCAATTACAGGGACAAACATGAGGCTCCTTACTAGGATGAGACACGAAGAGGAAAAAGAAATTGGTGTTAATAACCAAGGCATATCTTAACCATTAGAGGTTATGTAGAGACCTTAATTTGTAGGCTTGAGATACACTGAGGGAGAATGCTCGAAGGTGTCAGATTCTTCTGAGACATTGTCGAAATCATCGAGGAAAGAGAATGATGGGAACACATCCCCATCATCCCATGGCAGTTTCCATTGCAGGGAAAGAGCTGAGGCAAGATCTCATCGCCATACTTACACTAGAGATGGTAAGGAAAGGTATAACCACTCTCGATATTCGAATGTTCATTTCAATTATAATCATGTTTTTAATGATGAACGTAAAACATGGCATTGAAAAACATGTACCTTTTGTGGATTACGTAACCATATATTTTCTAAGTGTTGGAAAAGAATGACAACACACAAAAGGTTGAGGCATGAATGACCCTCTCAACAGCAAGTAAAAAAACATGTTAAGAACATCTGGAGGAACAAGACCTATTGTTGTCATTGCAGAAAAAATGGCCATCAAAGAGCCACTTGTTGGAGGCTCCATCCAGAGCAGTGCCTTAAAGACAAAGTGTGTGGCATGAACCAAATGAAACAGTTGTTCGACAAGAAAAACCATCACAGAGTGATGACCCGTTCACCTTGATAAGTGAAAAATGGTTCCTAGATATGTTAGCGTTTCATGGTCATACTTTTGTAAATCATTTGTTTCATTTTAAAATGTGAAAGTGATGATGTGTTTTCCGTCACTTGTTCAGCAACAATGATGTCTGGTCTTATTTTGAGTAGCATGATAAACTATGAAAGTGATGTCGTGTTTCCATCACTTTTCAAGACAATAGTGTTTGGCCTTATGATTGTAAATCATGTGTTGCAATGATGATGTGTTTTCCATCACTTGTTGAAGAAACAATGATATGCTGGCCTTATTTTCGTAGCTAGGGTATTGTGTCCATTTTGATGTAAACTTGACCACCGAGTATGTGTTATAAACTCGTGGCAAGTGTGGGATGCTTGGGTCATTAGTTGGTCATGAGAATCAAGCATGTAATTTGCAAAACAATGTACTAGAGGTTGTAGGTGTTGGTTCATCGCTTAAGGCTCTGAAGAACAAAGGTGAAGGAGATGGAAGCGAGGCCTTTTAGGATGCTTGTGATGCAGAAAAGGTACAGAAAAGTTGTAGATTGTTTTTCATGCTTTTGGAGGACCAAAAGCTCCTCAGAGGGGAGGATTTATCCAGATGGCTCGAGGGACACACACGGGACAAAGAGGGCTTATGAAAGCTTGAAAATCAAAGTGATCAGAATGATTTCAAACTAGGACCAGAGCGTAGATCTCATTGTCCTGATCGCAGTGGTGTGAAGGGTTCGTCAAACTGAGTCTGTATGCGAAAGTTAGGAGAAGTCAAATTTGGGTTGACATTTTGCTGACTGGGCAGGATTAACAAAGACACGATTTGATTGCCTCGTTAAAATGACTCCTTTTGCTTAAAATTGGAATTTTCACAAACGACCATGTTGTTTTAATAAACAAAAAAAATATTAAAAAAGGGTGGCGGGCAACCAACCCTGCCACCCCAATTGTTCAAGGTAGTTGTTAATGGAGGGGCGGGCCTTGACCCCCTCCCCCTCCCACGGAACCAACAAGTAAGCGGGGTGGGTGGCCATGACCCCACCACCCCACAACCCACACCATGACACTATATATATATAATGGGTGGTGGGTCGGTCCTTGGGGCACAGACCCAATCATGCCCAAAAAGAAACACGCAACCAGCCACTTAAAGAAAAATTGCATGAAGCCGATGGAGGTGGGGTGGGTGGGCTGCCCAAGGCGAGCCCAGCCTAGCCCTGGTTTAAAATTAAAAATTTTGTTATATGAAAAGAGGAGGAGGTGGGGTTTGATCGCTCGACCTCCTCCCTATTAACTGGATCTCGAACCAACACGCCACAATGGACTTCCTGTTAAGTCTGCCACATTTTTTTATTAAACGCAATTCATTAGTGCACCCAAGCAGAGAGGAGGTAGGGCACACGGTTCGAGGTAGAATTTTATAGGAGGGTGAAATTTTTGCAGTGTCCAAATTGGACGAACTTTATGTCGATCTTACACCTCTCAGCGACACGAACTCGATGGCGCAGTTAGTTTCCTAATCTGAGTAACCGATTTGTAGAGGACCCGGATGAGGGAATCTTTAAGGAATCTAGGGGGAATCTAAAAGATTCCTTCAGCCCCAGATTTCCACTTTCTCATAATTCAAAAATTTGACAATCGATTTTGCACTATTTGACACCACAAACCTGATGGTGCATTTAGATTTTACATTTTCTCATTTCATTTTTTGGCCACTTTTCTAAGTGGAGTGCAGGTGTTAGAATTCATTTATGAGCAGCCATTTCCATGCGATTCGATGTCGTGATATTGATGGCACGAACAACTTCAGCAATTTGACATCCTCTTCTTCAGATGGCCCCAGGATGTAAGGTATATGCAATGTATTCATGTACTTCTTTTGCTATGCATTGTGTTGCATAGATCCCTATTTGATGTTTGATGTGGGATCCTGTTTCTTACTTGTCTCATGATTCCTACTTGATGTGATACGGAATTAGCTATGTGATGTACTTGTTGTCATGATTCGTCATGTTTTGTTTGAGATCCCTTTGTTGTATGTTGATGGGATACTCATGTTTTCGCCATGTATGTTTGCATTGAGATCCCTTTTATGCCATGTCGGCGGGATGTTCTTTATCATCATGCAGGAGTTTGTGTCACACTGATAGGAGTCTTTTGACTGAGAGTTCCTGTAGTGGAACATCTCTTGGAGCCACTCCTACGTGAGGGCATTTTCCTTGTATGATAGTGACATCATCTCTTATGTTCATCATCACTATTGACAACACTTAATGCAGCGGCTTGCACAATCTTGACACTGGGGCCCAAAGACGTAGTCCCTCATGGAAGAACTTCGTTATCAACGGCCTATGTTTTCATGTGTTGATGAATGTCGTGTTCCTCTTCTTTACAACATGCACATGTATTCACTTATGTTCTTTTAAAAATGTAATTTGACACATCACAAAAGTAAAAATGTCTTGGAAGGGTACTTTGTCAAACTCGGACCTAGATCAAAAGAATAGAAAACATTGTAAATTATTGGTGATTCCTTGATAATGTATAAAAATATATATAATAATAAGAAAATATTTAGTTAAATTATAATATACTAATTTTCCATGTTTTGGAAAAGAAAAATCACGAGTAATGTTGCTCTAGGTTTTTATTATACACTATTGCAAATCTTTTTGCACGTTTTTATCATGTTTTACCACAAAGGTCTTATCACATCCCAAGGGGAAACTAGTTGGAAAGGCACCCCCAAAGGCATGTGATGTTGAACTAAAGAAATTATTTTTCTCAAACTTGTTCTTGATGCATCTAGATAACTCAATCATATTTAATATCAAAATCATGAATATTTACATAAAATTCTTTTGTTTTCTCGTACATCACTTTTCTAAAAGGTATTACTTCTCCGATTCCTCGAGTTAAAATAAACCAACAACTTTAAAATATGGTTCTTCCTCGTCATATGTAGGTTTTTCACCTAATTTTTGGATCATAACTATTGTAGTAGTTGTTGCACTTTATTCTACAGTTGACAACTCTAATAATGTTGAATTGGTAAACAATTATTTGAAATCGCACAAAATTAAAAATGAAAATGAATGGAAGATAAATATGTATTGAAACTTAATTTCCTACACGATGAAAACGTAAAGAAGGTAATAACACAAACTCATTAAAAGACTACAATTGGTGAGCTAAAAAATATAACACAAATATAAACAATAGTCTCTCCATGTTCATTACTTGGAAAAATATGTCACAAAACAATCATCATCAAGGGATTTTTCACTTCAATAATGGTAGTGCACTAAACAGTTTATCATTCTCATATAATAACATGTGATGTTTTTTTTGTTGGAATCAAAGTATAATTGCATTAGATGAATGCCAATCTCATGATAATAGGACTCCTATGATGAACACATGGGATCCTAGTGCATAGAGCATTTTTCTCTTCAATTAACTAAGAAGATCTCATTTTCCTTTCTTCACAAACAATAAGTATTTTCAACGAAAATATAAAATAAACATAGTAGATTTTAAAAGGAAAAGATTCTTTTGTGACACCAAAAATTGAAAGGAAAAAAACAACTTTCCTGAAATATCAAGTATATAAAGAAAATAATTTATCTTTTATGGCTCAAATTTCTCGTAATGTCCACATTATTCTTTATATGATTTAAAGATCTTTTCCATTCCTTGGAACCCATTTTCTTCTTTCATGGTTAACTCCTTTCCGTTACCTTTATACTCTCTTTTCATTACTAAACTCACTTCATGTTTTATTTATTTCCTTTTCCTTGATGATGGGTGGAGTGTCCATGTTGCGAAAAATACTGAGAGGGGGGGCGAATCAGTATTTTAAAAACTCACAATAAAAATTTTATTTTATGAAATATGTACGCGACTTTACTAAACCCAACTCGCATATGTACCTGATTGTTGTAAAAGAAACTAGTGTATGCTTAGTAAACTTGTAAAACAACTAATTCATTATCTGTTAAACTTAAAATTGAATGTAGGATATTTATCAGGCATTTGATAAGCAGTAAGCAGGTGAAGTAAGAACAGAATAAAGTATCACGCATAAGAAACACACATGAACACCAGGATTTAAGGTGGAAACCCAATGTGGGAGAAAACCACCGTTGTTTTCATCTCAGTCTTAAAACTTATTAATATCAAAAACTTCTTACATTCTTGTACTGGTGTAGACTCATGCCAGTACGCAGGCACCCACCTGCTGAAGGCTACAACCTTCACTCGTTCTCCAGCTCCTACTAGAAGAGAGCTCTAACCCCCTTATCTGATTACCAGCTACTACTGGCAGGAAGATTTGACTTCCTCATTGAAGGCTCCAACCCTCAGCAACATTCGTGGACCACGTTTCATAAATTTTCACACTGGATCCACCTGCTTTAATACATCACAACTTGTAGATCAACTGAAGCAAACACCAACTTAATTCAAATAGAACAGTGAGATCATTGTAACCAGAACACATAACTAAACTCAGAATATTGCATCAACACACAGAATCAACTGCAACCCTGATCATTCATATGCCAACATGTATACGCTACTTCACTTAAGGCAACCCGCGTGTATACGCGCTTTTCTATAGAGAAACCTGCGTACATATCTCAATATACTAAAAAATTGTAATTCTAAATCAGACACAGAGTTGACCAGAGTTATTCTGAAATATTATGTTAGCTTATAGAACCCTCATACAGTTAGTAACATCAATAATATTTTCAACCAATCAACATGTAACCAAATTCAACTTCATCATTCAATCAGTTTTACTTTGGACATTATCACTCAACCCATAACAACATGAGAACATCATTGACAAAAAATAGAGATACATCAGCACTGATCAGGTTGATCAGTCATTTATGAACATAAAACCTTCCTTTATATACGCGAATTTGAAGAAACGAACCCGCATATATAAGCGACTTCACCGAGACCAACCTGCGTACATATCTGCAAATTTTGACCTAAAATTGTGCAACTCTTCAGAACTTCAGAAAGACCCAAATCATAATATTCAGAGATAAAAACATGTGCCAATACTTAGATCTAGTCAATCCATGAGAAAATCATACAATGGAAAGTCATTTCAGGTCTCATGATCCTGATCCATCATTGTATTCATCAGTGCATAATTATTTCAGATCTATGTGTCAACTATGGCCCTTACAATGCAAATATACTTCAGATTGAAGTATTCATCAAAAACCCTTTCACATGCACACTTAGCACTTTGATCTTCACCTCCTTATATAGTTAGAGCCTTAGCCAATACCATGGGTCAAAACTACACTAGTGTCGGTGGTAATCTTGGACGGGATCAAGTAACCGTTACTGCGCTCAATATTGTGGGCTAATACCATGGTAAGGACCCTTGGTATTCTTAAATTAGTGCGCTAGCATGTACACGACTTTGCTTCTTTTTACCTACGTGTATACGTGACTTGGCCTTGACGAACCCACGTATAGATCTTCAAATATTCACCTTTATCAAACCTCTGATTCTGATCTATAAACCTTTGTCTCATCATTATGTTATTATGTTCCATCACTCTGTCACCTCCGAAGTGACTTATGGATTCATCTAGTTACCATATACTTGCTATGTTACAAGTGAGTTTCCATCAAGGACAACACATGCATCATAATGGAAACAATCCACTCGAATATTGGGCATTTCAAATATTGACACAGTTTATTCCAAAAAAAATATCAACAATGGTTGAAATTTTTGATGATGAAGTGGCCTCTGATAGAAAACCTTGTGAAAATGATAAAGATGATATGATTCTTGTCAATAGGTTTATTAAGGGATCGTGTGAGTTGCCATGAGACATCAACTAACCAAGTAACGTCAAGAATGCTGAAGGAAACTATCCAAGTATGAAAATTAATCATGCCAACATATATGACTTGAAATGATTGGAGTAAGGATTCCTTTAGGTATACTTTATATATTCATTTATTTGTTTATGATACCTAGGTGGGATATAATGAAGGAAGAAGCTTTTCGTATGGCAAGATTGTTATAATCCTTTTGATTCAACCATGAATTAGTATATCATGATTGAGTCACATGACAATGAGTGAATGGGTAACATAATCATGTTATGAATTTGTATAACACATGAAAGTTAATTCCAATAGAGCTAATGTGTGAGACCATATTGTTGATGGATATGGAAGGATATAATACTGCACAAGTGTCCAATTGTCTCCTTGCTTATATTGTTGTTGTAGACTTTAACCTTCTTTCAAATAGTGGGGAGAACCTATATAGGAGAGGGTTCCTAAGGTATAGATGGGAGGTGACTAGATGATGTGTTGAGGTGTTGGCTAGGCCTTCCAATTGATGGTGGTGGAATACATGCTATAGAAATGTAGTATTTTGATATCAAGCGACAAAGATAGATTGAGTAGATGCAATCATGAGTATTGGAACATTGTTTTATTGGAATAAATATTTAGTTTCATCTTGTAATGGTAGGTATGTTAAGTAACCCATGTACATTGAATCATAGTTCCATTTCATTGAGTATTATTAACAACTAAAAATGATTGAATTATTAATTTTTTAATATTATTCTAAGAACACCTTATGGATGGTAGTAAATATTGAGAGAAAGGATTATATGCATAGATGCTCACTTTTATTTGGTTGATTGAAAAGTTCAGTTTGTAGGTAGAATGGTCTAAAATATGAAAATTGTGTAATTATGTAAGAAATATTAGGTGCTACAACACACAAGAGCCAAACACTACGAGAAGGAATCTCATATTTATGAAAATGATATTCTTTATGAATTAGACTTGGAATTTATAAGTTGCATTATTATGAATATATCTATGGTAACTGTATGTGTATGATACATGGTAGATGATGGCTATTGAATATGGAAACCCTTGAAGAAAGGCCATTGGTAGGACAAAGGAACCCCGTGATTGCCACACGTTATATACTACTGGTGGATGTCTAGTAGTAAGTTAGTGCTCTCCTTACGAGAGAAATCCATGACAAGATGGATCACCTAAGGGATTGTTTAGTAGAGAATGGGACATCTAAGCCTAGAGGGTGAGTGTATCAAGGAGGGGGAAACTTAAACGTTCATGTAGGATGGTGGCTAGAATCTTGTGGGTGAGTTAGAAAAGTGTTAAAATTGGAAAATAGGGCCAAACTCCACATGGGTCATCTTATTTTTGACAACTGATATTTTTCTTGGATTCCTCTCTCCGAGAGGTATAGGATTGATCTAAAGATTATAAGATTATGACATGTACAAATGAAGTTATGAATTTATTTTGATTATGGTCAAATTGTCAAGTTCAGCTAGCAAACTTATGTAGGCTCAGAAGTCCAACAGTCACGTCTATTCATCCTCAATGTTGTATATAAATATAAGGTTGCTTAGTCTCATTTGGACACACTCATCTTCACACTTCTCTCTCTCTCTCCTCATTTATTTGGTATGGATTTATGGGCCTCTCTCTCTCCACACATCCGAAATTTCAAGAGAGCGAAATTTCAGGAGGCTGAAATTTCAAGAGAGCAAAATTTTAGGAGGTTGAAATTTGAGGAGACCGAATTTCTAGACAATTTGACCAAACTTTGACTGGGCTGAATTTGGATGTCTCGAGGGCAGTTTTATCTTGTTGTTTGGAGGTCAAAGTTGACTGAAGTTGACCAATTCATTGAGGGTCAAATCTACCCTATTGACCAGTGTTGACTTTTCTGGTTAGTGCTCTTTTGCTGCTATTATAAATTATCAGATTTTTAAATTGTAATATCTCTCTCTACTAAACTATTGAAGACCAAAAGAAGATTTGATCAAGGGTTTCCCCACATTGTGATTTGTCCCTGGCTGGTGCCACATCTTATGTCCTCTTGTCTTGGCTTGTATTCTACTGTTTATGTTTATGTTCTATCTGCATTTTACTATCATGTTGATGTGGTTGCTAATCTAAATATTGATACTGGGCTAATAAATAAATTGAAGTAAAATAGCTCTAAAGCATAGAACATACCATTGTTGCCTAAAATTAACAAAAGGATAATGATATTAATTATTTCCTATGGAAGCCATTATATGGGATAGATGCGTATCCATAAATAAAAAATACATACATATATTTGAATATATGCTTACATCATGGAATTGAGAAATTTTGTGCATAAGATAAGTATTTCTTGATAATTGCTATAATATGTATGCTTACTTGATTACTAATGTAGGCATATGTTGGAATGTTGAAGTTTGGTGGTATACCAAGATAGTGAATAGGATGGCACTGCAAATACAACTGAAGAATGAGGAAAATAAGTGTTGTTAATGAGAAGATAATATTTATGATTGTGTTATTCGAAGGGGGATATGATAGAATGTCCTAATATTGAATCCCATTGATTAACTATACTTAATTATGATTAAATGTTAAATTTTGTTTAACATGTATATTTTAATTACCATGCTCTATTTACACCACGACGAAGAAATTTTATGGTACATTGAATAATGTAAGTATTATCTTTCTTGAATTTAATAAAATAATAGAGCTACCTCATATAGGAGCACATAAAAAGGGGTTATGATAGCAGAAGATGGGAAGGTGAGAGGGTACTAGTGGGTTCTACATGCTGAATAATCCTTATTTTTCCATTTTTCCAAACTTTACTTTGTTTCATTCATCACCATGTTCCTTACTAAAAGTATGGAAACCTTAACTACCAATCATGGAACACATGTGGTGGTTGTGGATATGTACACCTTCCACAATTACGAAATCAAGGATATAAGTACCTTCATCATGGGAATTGTGACAGGAGTGTTAAAACCTAGATTTTCTCACATTTTCTTTGAAAAATATCATGTCCCCACAATAAGGGGGGAAATGAGGTCTCATGGGATGTTGGGGACGAGGGGATTTTTTGATTCATTCATTCATCATTATACCCCCCACACATGTGGTTGATGGGGAGGGGAAAAAGTCGCGATTGGATGTAGGAAATTGACTATAGAGAGGCAATGATTCATGTAGTCTTAGAGGCATGTATGTGAATAGTTGTAGGGAAGAAGGAATGATTCATTATTGGTCATTATTGGACTAAGACAAGAAACATAGTACAATACAATGATCACCTAAATGACATAATTAATTTTGGTTCTAAGGTGAATGGTGGAGGCCATTTCACATTCACATGAATGGTGTGTGACCATTATGAACTCATGCAAAGAATATTGAAGAGAGATGCATGGGGCTAGACACAATAGAGAAGGAAAATCATATGGAAGAGAAGTAGGTTATAAGAGAGAAATAAATAGAGGGAGAGGTAAATTCATTCTCTCTTGGTTGATGCTAACATCCATGAAAGTAGTTTTAGAGGTATTGATTCATACTAGGAGGCTAATCAAGGAATGATAGAGACCATTTTGAATTCATGTGATGAGAACTACAAAAATATGTATAGATTATGAAAATAGATAAGGAAGATATTCAAATGGTTAGAAGCTAATTCCTTGGAAAAGAAGCGAATTCTAGAAAGGGAGAACATAGAGAGATTCAAAAATTTGGTTGGCAAGGGATCCAAGAAAGATATCAAGCTATGTGATGGAGAAGTTGTGGATAGAATCTAAGGAGGAAACCATAGTGTGGGTCGAACAACCAAGCAAGGGAGCCTTTGAAACTTGAAAAGGGTCAATAACTAAGTAAATGTTGTTGGAGTTAAAGGATAGTGTCTAGACCCTCTATGCACACATAGAGGGAGAAGTCAAAGATTTTTGAGGGAATATTGAGTAGACAAGGAAGGTGTTCTACTTTTTCTATGTAAGGAAAGCAATGTGTCACCAAAATAGTTGTGTTGTTCCAAGAAAAAAAATTAGTGGTGAGACAATGGGATAGGTAATTTTTGTTCTAAGATAGAATGATTTCCATAAAAATGTTCTAATTTTCCTTAGTGGTATCATAACCTCAATTGGGGTGGCCTAGTATAAAAATAATAAGTGCAATAGAGTGTATGGTTGGGTCGGACATTTATCTACGTAAGTTAATGTCAGCCTTAAACTTTCAAATAGATAAATTTTTCCTTTAGTTTGTTTATTCAATTGATTAATACAATGCACTTTGTTGGAGTATTTTAGTATTTGAATGTTGAATATTGAATATTGCTATACTATTTCTTCATAATGGGAAATCAATGTTATATGTGCCAATGTGATTCTTGTAAATGGAATTTTATATGATGGTACAACATTTTTACTAAGTATCATTATCTCTATTTATTTTTGGATGTGAGTGTGCCAATAAACATCCATAATGTTATAGCTTGTGATGAACATGCTATGTGAATCGATATTATGGTTATAAGATACCATTAGGGAATAACGAATTGTGGATGGAACATATGATTTCTTTGCTAATGTTATGCATGAAACTAGAGGTATATATTCTGCCTCATCTACTTAATCATACTCATTTACCTTGTAATCTTTTTTTATTAAAATAAGAACTCACTTGTTATGCATCAAGCTAGAGGTAAAGCAAATATAGACCATTTTCAATATTTTATTATTATTAAAATTAATGTAACAAAATTTTAGATATAAAATATAATTGTGTAAGGGAAAATTCCAAAAGACATAGTTCCTTTATACCGAGGGTTTTGAAAACCAGGCTATCCATGAAGATTTTGCTTTCTCCAAGTGCTTCTTGAGCATTTAGATAAAAATATGTATGTACAATGCGACCTCAAATTTTTATTGAGAGTGATCACGGTGATTTTTTGTTTGCATGTATGTTTTCATCCGTGGGATATGAGGATAAACTCTTTAAATAGAAACTTAATTGCAGTACTTGGAACTAACAACAAATTTTTGCACACATGTTCAAATCAATGTACACTTACATGTTTGTGTTGGTTTAGGTTGGATTTCAATCTTGGAGAGAGATTATATAGTATTTTTTCGGGGGAGCAAGACATTCTTGTAGCTTCAAGGAAAACATCTTTTAGTGAAAACTTTGACTAAAAAATTTGCACACAACAGATATGGAAACCTAACAGATTTATATTATATATATATATATATATATATATAGACACACACACAGGCTATAATTCTTCATTGTTTAAATTATATTTTTGAATGTAAAAAATGAGTTCAATGCCTTCAAAAATTACTTGAGAACTTGGATTGTGTAAATTACATAGCTTAAACCTACAATTCTAACACATCTTTGCTTGATTTCAAACAAAATTGACCAAAAATATTCTTACATATTTTTTTCAATTGCTTTATATAATGAATATATAGTTTTTTTAATCATATATAATGTATACACATTTAAATATTTTTCTTGAAATGTTTTATCTATGGAATATATATTTTCACATTAAAATGAGTTTTTTGTTATTAATATATTTTTTAATACAATTCAATATTAATTAACCCTCCATATTAAAATATTTTATTTATTAGTCACATTGAATATTTCATTATTAATTATATATTTTTAAACGTTGCATTTTAATTTTATATTAATAATTAAATAAAATACATATCTCTTGGAACATTTTACTTCTATTTACTCCTCTTACAACATTGAAATATTTTATTATGATCAACATTAAAATAATTAGTCATTTATGCTAATGCATGAAGTTGAGATTGAAATAAATTATTCCACATGCATATTTAAAAACATTATGTGAGTCATGTACTAATTTTTTAATTTTTTTCTTAAGTTAGGTATTGAAATATTTTTAGAAAGTATAAGAATTATACAATTTGTTGTTAAAAAAGTATAAAAAATTTTAATTATTTTTAGTTACTTTATTTCTCTATAAAATTGGTATAAGATTATGATAATTCATATGGACATTGAAATATTTTATTTATGGTTGACAGTAAGAGCGTAACATGTATATTCATTTTTTTATAGCCCACATTTTTTATTCACAGTGAAAAAATTGACTAAAAATTTTGCACACAACAGATTTAAGATTTAATTCCTCTAGAAACCTAATATATACACACACACACACACACACCATGTGTGATTTTTCATTATTTAAATTATATTTTTGAATGAATAAAATGGATTCAATATCTTCAAATTTTACAGTGAAAAAAATGGCTAAAACATTTGCATAGAACAAATTTTAGAAACCTAATAGATTTGTAACTAATATTTTTGTATATATATATGCACACACCACATGTAATTTTTTAATGTCTTCAATTGTTTTTTAGTGTCTTCAAAATGTTAAGTATATCTCCTCTTCATGGCTACCATATATGAATAGGATGACAATGATTGTTGATGTCTATGGGAACACAAAAAAAAATAAAAATTGCACTGCATCTATGCATATAAAATCGCTCAAAATATCTCCTCCATCTTCATCTTGCTAATGAAATTTATTTGAAGTAAATAGTTTCAAATTTATTATTCATTTTCTTAAATTCTCATTTTAATATAACCTTTTTCGTTTCAATCTTGAAAGTTTGGATGACAGTCATTGTTTTGATAATACATATATTTTAAATATTTTTGGTTTTTTTTTTTAATAAGATGTCTTCAGACATCCATTGAATTGTGTTCCAACTAAGTTTTTCAAACGACCAACATCTTACTAGTCCAAGAATAACAACTACTACTTTATCAATTCCTAATAGAAACTTAATCAATAAAATTTAAACAATTTTAGAAAAATTTGATTTTTAATAGGGTGTCTTCCAACAAACGGTTATCATTTCTTCATAGAAAGTAATTTACATAGAGTGTACATTGAAGATAAAGGGTAAGTAACAAAATAAATGATGGAATTTGGGTTGTATTGATTTTGGAACGTAAGGGATTAATTTTTTGAAATAAATATTTTTAATTGTTTCACATGTTGACTTAACGATGGTGGAAGATGAAAAGCAAGAATCAAACATCAATTATTTTAACGAGATTGAAAATTCAAAAAATCTATTATCTAAATAATATTTGAAAATGACAAGTATATATCAGAAAATTAATAATTATATATACCATAAATCCAATAAAACACAAACTTATGTGCACCAATATACGTTGGTTCTTGTCTTATTAATTCAAATTTCACTACTTTGTGAACAACCCTGTACCAATATTCTCAATCTTGACTTCTTAATTCAAATTCTACAACTTTGCGAACAACTCTCATATATGATTATGACTAAACAGATGCAAACTTGGAAGATGGAAAGAGCACTATTCAATCTTTAAATAGACATGACAATAAGAGACTTGAATTTTTAAATAAAAATGAATTATTTTTTTATGACCATTTGTTCCAAAAAATGAGGGTCATTTTCTTGAAATTAATCCAAATACCATGAAATACAGGCGAATGAAAGAAAAAAACATTTTTTACACCGAATGGGGAGGGCGAAATAACTATCATAAATACCTATTCTTAAAAATTAGGGCAAATGGAAGGTTGTATCTCCTAATTTCAATGGCTAAATTTACTTTTTTAACCCTTTCCCTTAAAATAAGGTGGGCTAACCTCCATACCTTTTTTTTTTAAATAAAATTGAGGTGATTTGTAATAATGTACTCTTATACAAAACATTTCGCCCAATAAAAATTTAAGACCCCTTAATTTCGCCCAAGGGCAAAAATTCACTCCTAAAATTTTCCATGACGATAATGTACTTGTGACCCTTAGCCGAAGTCGGGTTACAAGTCGTAAAATCAATACCCCACTTAGTGAAAGAGTCGACAGTGATGACGGGGAAAAGAAAAGCTGGGTGAGCATGCATTTTCTGAGTGTATACTTGACAAGGATGGCACTTCTTGATCGCTTCAATGTAATCTTTGAAAATCGAGGGCCAAAAATAGTCTACACTAAAAAAAAATTGGGTTACGGCAAGCCTAGATAGATGACCTCCACGAGCTCCACTACGAAAGCCATTTAGAATAAACCCAACTTCTTCTAGGGTTAAACAACGTTTAAGGATTTAGTCAATCCTGCGATGATACAAAGTGTCACCGATAATAATATAATTTTTGGCTAGGTGACGCAATTTTCTATGTTCATCCTTTGAAAAAGTCTGAGGGAACTTTGAAGTCTGGAGATATACTATGATGTATCCATACCAAGGATACTGTGAAGAGATTAGGAAGAGATGTTCATCAAGAAATGAATCTTCATAAACAACATCCTCTTCACAAGGCAACTCCGAAATCAATTTCATCAAATACTAAATATTTTTTAGACTTGACTGACATAAATTCAAAATCGAACTCTTGTAAGATGACAATCCAATTATTATACTTGCCCCCCAATCACTTGCCTACTAAGGACAAACTAAAATGGGTTGACGTCAGCTAATACAAAGGTTTCTCTAAGAAGAATATAATGATGGAGTCGCTGGACAATGTGAACTGCTGCCAAAGCCAATTTATCTATATGAGAATACCTAAGTTCATGACCGACTAAGCCTCTACTCAAATAACAAATCACATGCTCTCTAAGAGCATCATATTCCTAAACCAGAACCATACCAATGGTTGATGCTATCGCAGCGAGATACAAGAGGAAATCCCTGCTATAATCAGGTTGACTCAAAAGAGGATTATAGGTGAATGCCTTTTTCAAAGCATTGAAGCAGCGATGAGTGAAATCGTCCCAAACAAATGGAACTCCTTTCTTCAACAATCACATAAATCATTTCGTAATCTCAACGTAATTTACAATAAATATCCTTAAGAAATTGGCTTTTCCTTGGAGACTTTGAAGTTGACGAACATTTGACGGGGGAGGCAACTGAAGTATCGCCGCAACCTTGAAGGGATCAACATGAATCCCTTCATTAGACACAATGAATCCCAATAATCGATCGGATGTGACAAAAAAAACACATTTATTAGGGTTACACCGAATCTTATAGTGATGACATCTTTCAAAAACCAAACAAAGGTGTTTTGGGTTATCTATTCTCTTTTGAGAATGAGCAGTTAGGTCATCCAAATATGCCTCTATTATGTGCTTGATGTCATGGAAAGCATAGGACATGACCCGCTAAAAAGTAGCTCCAACATTTTTTAGGCCGAAAGGCATCTTCTTGTACACAAATGTACCCAAGTGATAAATAAATGTTGTATTGTGTTGATCTTCAGGACATATAGTTATTTGATTATATCCCAAGAAACCTTCCATGAAGGAAAACACCTCATTTTTAGTACCCTCATCAATGATCTAATCGATAAATGGAGTGGGGAAATTATCTTTAGGACAAGACTTATTCAAATCTCTAAAGTCGATGCATACCCGGATTGCTCCTTGCTTTTTATTGACAAGGACTAGATTCGAGACCTATTCAATTAGAGGAACGAGGTATATGAAACTTAACTTGAGTATCTTTTCAACCTCATAATTAATAGTTGCAGATTTACTAGGATTTACTGGTCGAAGCTTTTGTTGTACAGGCTTAGCATTTTCATATGTCTTGATCTCATGCTAAACTATCAATGGATTGATTCCAGGTATTTCTTCATAAGACCAAGCAAACACATCTCGAAACTCCTTAAAGAGGTCAGTATAAATCTTAATTTCTTGAGGGGGAACATTAATCTCCAATGAAGACATTCTCGATGATATTGAGATTCCTAAAAAATTTCACCGGAATGGTTTTTGAGATATTAGACATATTACCTTCGGCAAAAATTTGTGATGGAGCCAAAGGATGAGAATTTTATGAACACTTCCAGTTGACGAAGGAATGAAAAATTTTGATTCAACTTCATGCAAATCAGGGAGAAAATATGATTGATGATGCAAATCATCCCACGGTATTTATGCACCATTCATTTCTTCTAAAATTGCCTCTTCCAATGGTAATACAATGTCAAGGAAATCCATAGCTAAAGTAGAGTCAACAGTCCAGACAAGAACCACATCACCATCCAAATCCTTTGATGGGGGAGGAATGGGGTTAGAATCTGTAGAATTCAAAATAGGTTGGTATGTGATTTATGCTGCAGATATAGGATATGCCATTCCACTTACTTTCCCCTCTTATAATGTGGCAGTAGAGGGGGGTAAGGGCCAAGGATAAGAAAAATAATGAGTTCTGAATGAACCTTTCCAGTGAGTGATCCTGGAGGACGAAATGGAATTAATATGAGAGATAGGAGGAGGAAGATCAAAAGTACCCATCAACGAGGAAAACATTCCAGCTCCAAAATTCTTAATAAGTTGCTTGGTATTCTTCTCTAAGGGGATGGTAGAGTTAGAGGATGCATTGGGATCGTTAGGAGAATAATCCTTTTGATCAATTGTAACAATTCTCCCTTCACAAGGGAAGCATAGGATGCGAAACAATGATGAAACAATGACATCCATTGCATAAACCCAATTTCGACCCAATAAAAGATTATAATCAAGGTTGGCATAAACTATCTCCACCTTGACATTGACAACCTTGCCCAAACACAGACAGGAAAGGCTAGAAGAATTCCATGAGGCCTAGGAGAATGACCATCGAATGTAGTAAGGAGAGTAGGGGAAGGAACAATTTTGGGGTACCCAATAGCCTTCCAACATGACGGACGTGGAAGCCCCTTCATCAACTACAGTTCGAAATATATTCTTCTTTTGATATGTAGATTTAATTTGGAAAGTCGTGTGATGAGGGAGTCTCTTCTTAACACTTGTCATATCAAATTTAATAAAGAGAGAGTTCTTCAAATCTACTGCTCCGATCATAGTGAGAAATGTACTCCTTTGTGCAGGACATGATTGGAGTACCTCTAACGCTGACATCGCACAGGGGCTTTGAGCTAGATCTTCGACAATAGAATAGTTTTTAGCAGCCCTAACGTTGGGATTGACAATCGAATGTTTGTTTGGAAAACGCCAGAATCATCGCAAGGGAAGAATAGCATCAAAGAAGGAAAATTAGGGAGGCTCTTGAGATTATAAAACACCCACAAAATCTCAATTGGGACAATGGTATCGAGATTAGTGGTAGTTAACTCCCCATAATCAAAACATTAAAACCCCAAAAACTTCCCAGGTAAGTAGGTAGGATTTGTATATATATATATATATATATATATATATATATATATATATATATAGATATTAGGATTAGGTTTTCTAATAATTATTATCATTAAAATTTTAAGGTTATTTTATTTATACTTATAATAATAGTAATAATAATATTAACAAATTAGTCATAATAATAATAAGTTTTTAACTAAGAATAAAATCTACTTATGTCATTCTATTATATTATAAAAATATAATAAAATTAAAATAAAATAGAATAAAATAATTATTATTATTAATAAATTAATAATTATTATTATGAATTATTTTCATAACTAAAAACTAAATAGAAAATTTTAAACTAGTATTATTTAACAATTAAAACTATAAATAAGAAAAATTTAATTATGATAATAGTTATTAACATTTAAATTTAAGGATTATTTTATTTATACTTATAATGATAGTAGTAATAATAATATTAACAAACCAATCATAATCAGAACCAGTTTTTAGCTAAGAATAGAAGTCTACTTATGTTATTTTATTATATTAAAAATTAGAATAAAATAATTATTATTCTTAATAAACTAATAATTATTATTATAATTATTTTCATAATTGAAAACTAAATAAAAAATTAAAATCTAGTATTATTTAACAATTAAATCTATAAATAATAATAATAATAATAATAATAATTTATTTACTATTTAGAATATTAATTATTACTATTAATAATAAAAATGAGAAATTAAAATTAAAATAAAATTATTAGCCGACTTTCAATAAAAATATTTCTTTAACTGTTTATCCTTCTCAAAAGCTCTTCTTCTGTCATCATTCAAATTGGTCCTGATGATGGATCCCTGTTGGGATTTGAAACGTTGATAGAAATATGGTTTCTACTGTGGATACTCTGAGACTAAGTCCAAAAGAAATGAACCACAGATGCCTAAAATCCAGAATCGAACTTTTTGTAAAGCCTTTCGGCGTCCGAGGTATAGACTCAACTACGGGCCTCTCGATATGGAGTGGCTCTGGGATATCAGAAGCAACCTTTGCCTTAGAAGGTTTTGGCTCACCATAATAAGTTGTTATTGTAGCAATATCAACATGAGATTTCACCGTATATACATTCGATGTGGATTCCCCATCTTGGTTTCCCCCTGTGGGGGTTCCATTACTAGCATTAGCATCAGCAAGCATTTGGTGCCCTTGGGGAAAAGGTTTAGTCATCATAGCCTGGGAACGTGAAGAACCCTACTGAGCTAACAAGTGTTGAGCATCTTGAATCTTAGTGCAAAGATGGGTAAGATGATCCCCATTCCATAACTTTCATGGGAATTTCACTTTATTTTTCGATTCCTTTTTTCCCTCTCCAGTCTCATTAATGGGCTTGTTCGCATTTCCCTTCCCAATCTTATCTTTCTTCTTACCACGTCCCTTCTTCTTCCCATCAGATTGTTGGTTTTCTTTGGGATCTGAAGATTGGAAAACATTAACTACTAAAGATTGGGAAGGAATAGACACTGACATCATAGCCTTTGCCAGAGAAGCATATTATATAGACAATTGTTGTAATTGATTCAATAGGTTAATCATACTACTATCGATTGACCCTACAATTCCGTCAGCATGGGGTCCTACGTTAGGTTTGGCTAGATTGATCTTCGATCAAGGAGCATTAGGAAGAATCTTGTAAAGGACTCCGGACTGAGAATATATGAGTCACTAACTGATGTGCTCTAAAGATGGCATATTCTTCAGTGAGCACTTCGGAAAATGATACATCCTTAGAAATCTCCAGCTGCAAAGATTTCAAAAACCATTCTAGAAGGAACTCATCAGGGATATATGCCTTGATTAGCCTCTTCCATCTGTGCCACTCTTGGAAGTGTCTAGAAATATGAGTTTCTTTGTCTTGTTCAAAATTAGCTAGAAGTTCAGTTCCAGCATCATATCAGACATGCAACTCAAAATGATTTAGAAACATAGTAGCCAATTCGCCAAATGTAGAAAAGGTACCCTCTCTAAGTTCAATATACTGTTTTGCAGTGTTTCGAGTTAGGGTGTCTTTAAATAATCTCAACCTGGTCGAATCATCGATCAAGGAGATAGATGAGCACCACAAATGGAATGTGGTTATATGATCAACCAGATCCTCTATAAATTTCACTTCAAATTTCAAAATATCAAATGGAAGTTTGGTGGGGACCAGAGCCAAGCAGGATTGTATCGGATTGGGTCGTTTGTCAATTATGAAAAATCTGGTAAGTTCAAAGTTTCCAGGAACGGTAAGCGCGGAGGAACAAGAGAATTCCACCCATTAAGAGCAGGATTTATGACATTAGAAAAAGAGTATCCTGGATTTGGAGAGGCACCAGGTTGCCCTGGGTTGCTCATAAAGGACCTGAACCATAAGGAAATACTTGTGGCCTAGAAGTATTCAGAGGGTATCCACCCCCTATCATAGGGTGACCATACATAGAGTAGTTTCCTCTTAGCAGAACATTGAAAGAAGGGGAAAGCCCCTGATAAGGATTCCATGCACTAGCTAGTGGAGGAAAGACTTGTGAGGTCCCGACAGAAGGGAAGGGCATAGTCCCCTGTTGACCAAATAGATGGGATAAGTTCCCAACCCCTAAACGACTAACAAAAGGATTTTCCCATCCTTGACTTCCTTGGAAAGGATCAACATTTTGAACTTATCCAAAGAAAGGTACCAATCCCAAGTTCAAAGATGGATTGGAAGGAGGAATATGACCACTTCCAAAAGTGAAACTCTAAAAATATGTTGAACCACTTGGCATATAAGTCATGGATGTGGAAACAACAGATGGGAAGGTTGAAGGAACTGAAGGAATCCCACTGGATGGCATCCCGAAAGGATAGGCACTAGTGAAAGGGGCGGAAGGTTGGGTGCCCCCACTCGAACACGAAATGGAGGTAGAGCCAACAACTATTATACTAGGTGTAACAGTAGAGATAGGAATATTACGCCCTCCTGCAACTGAAGAAGGGGTATGCACACCATAAGTATTAGTATCCATACTTACGCCACTAACATTGGTCATCGAAAAATGAAGAAGGAGAGTGAACAAGGCTTGTCAGTTTGTGAGTTGGGGTACCCATGTATGATACAACATAAGGAAGATGGGAAGGAAGAGGTTCCGAAGGAGTCACGGGGGACTCAGGGATGTCTTCAATATCAACCTTGTCTTCTGATTGGAAGAGAACCCTTGCAAGGACCAGAGCAAATCTGTCCAAATTATGAATTGAACTATGTTCACCCTGTGAAATGAGAGCCCCTGGAGAAGCATTAATCTTTGTTGTGTCAGCTACTACTGGTTAAAAACCACGAGTAGAATTGATCTGTGCCTTCTAAATGAAGGCTAGACACTCACAAGTGAAAGCCTGCGAAGCCTCCTATACCGAAAAACCAGTCGATAAACCACTTTTAAATATTAAGAGAATATTTTAAAGACTCAAAAAATAAAAGCTTATGGCAATCTAGGAGCAAAGAGAACTCATTAAAAATTCCCTAAAGATACAAACAAGCAAGCAACTTCCAGGTATTTCCGCTCCAAGGGATTAGCATCGGACACCAAATTACAAGAAAGTGAAGATAAGGACCTTCCGAAGATAGTTTTGGATAATTACGGCCTAAGCCTACTAGCGAAGGTATCAGAAATAGTTACACTAACCTCCAGACAATAGACTTTGCCGGTGCAAGTACCCGAGCTTCGCAAGGGCACCCTCCAGAAGTGCTATGAAAGTAATACAATGTTTGTCTTAGGTACCATGGGCATCCCCCCCCCCACTCCCTGCTGTCACCTATACAGTCCCTAGGATAGGCAACTAAGGTCACCAATTTGGAATCAAAAGTCGGGCGGAACAGTTGTGGGTGCGAGATCCAACAAGTAGGAGAGGAGGTATCTCTCTTTCCCTATCTTCACTTGTCCTTGTGCTTAACTCATTTGTTAGAAGAGCTTTCTCAGACAGCTTAACGAGACTAGATTTTCACTCTTTAATAAACTTTTATGTTTTAGTTTGGAGTGGCCTTGGAGATTTTACTCTCCACACACCTATTCCAAGGCCCTAAATTCCCTAGACTAATTGAAGTATCTATGACAAAAACAAAATCTAGTTCATTTTAAATTAAGAACTTGATTTTATTGGTTCTTATTTAGGTCATAGGTAGCGTAAGTGCAACTTGTGATGTTCTGACTCAAAAAAAAAACCAATAGAAAAATAGGCTACATGCAAATGCAACTTCTTTTTCTTCAATGAAAAGTGATCTATGCAAGGTTCTACGAGAAATCTATGAAATCAAAACTCTTTTATTTTTCTTTTAAACACACTTACACATTCAACATCTATCGAAAGACACTAAAATGCCTAAAATTCAAACTACCTTAATGCATACTAGGATGCCTAAATGCAAAATTCTATGGAATGCTCTAAACAAAAAAATGTGTTCTTTCAAAGATCAAAAGCCAAAAATTGACAAACAAGGAGAAACAAATATCCAAGAAAAGATCTCCCATACGAAGAAAATTTCAACCTCAACCAAAGATTTTCACACTTGTTGAAAAGCCAAAAAGACCAAAAAACCAAAACCAAAGAAAAGAAAGGCAAAAAGCAAATGTTTTTTTCTCTTTTTCTTTTTAAGGATTTATAGCAAAAGTTTCAAGAAGGCAAAGCAATCAATCACTTCAATATCAAAATCAAGAAAAAAGACTCCAAACTCCACAAGCCATAAATAATCACCAAGATGATAAGACTAAAGTGAATAGGGGACCAAAATACTTAAACAACTTGACCCGAAAGATACATAAAAGATTCAGAAAAATAGAAAGATTTCAGAGAACCAAAATCCTTCACTGAACCAAAATTGCAAAGACCCTTCTCAAATAATAAAAAAGAAGTCAAATGAGTCAACTTCAAGAATGCAAAGAGAAGTAATGAAAGATTGGATTATAAGCAAGGTTAGAACCAACTCATTGTCCCAAAGGCATAGAACAGTCAGACACCTCACAAAGAAGGTATGAAACCCAAAACTTAAATGCAAAAACTTCGAAAAAATGCAAACCCTAGGTTGAAAAAATCTATTTTCAAAAAGAGATAAAGAAACCGACAACAATAAGAAACAAGACCATTCTAGAGTGTAGATGACATCAAGAAAGAAGAAAAACCAGGCTACACCCCTAACTGAAGGAAAAACTTGAAAAATTCAAAATTTTCCAAACATACACGACTGTGTAACAACAGAACCGTGTATACACGCATCTGTTTCCGAAGAAACTAGCGTATATGTTGGTTTCTTTGGCAGAAATCACGCATGTACGCTACTGTAATAAAAAATACAAACCTGATCTAGGAGATCAGACTAATTTCCCAGACTACAAATGAGTCAACAATATTAGAAAAATCAAGAAACAAAAAGAAAAGTCGAGATCAAGGAAAAAACAACCCTTCTTGGAAATACGTGGTTGTGTTCCCCAGTGGAGTCGCTAGTTCTGTTAACAGGAAAAAATTCCCTAAGGTAAGGGTTGACAACCTCAACAAATTGAAGGAAGATAATCAACAAGAAATATACTTTCAGGCAAGCAAACTATATAAACTACCAAAGTTGGGTTTGAGAGAAGTACCCGTAGGTCCTACGTTTGATGTCAATCTCATAGGGTCCAAACCCTCTGCTTCCTCCAAAGCAGGCAGACCTCCAACACAGTTCAAAGAAGCATATACATAGCAAATAGTTCAAATTGCATGCATAATAAACATGTTAGATAATCAAACATAAACATATAAATCATGACATATTACACATGAATCATAAAAACATGAGATCATAACATATCAGGAACAAGACAAAGCTTATTTATTAATATCAGCAAAAATTAGTGGATATATACAACCTTTTCTTAACACGGCACCAACGAAACCTTCCTCTGGATCCGTCCATCACAAGCCTCAAACATCACCTCTCAAGCATGTGTAAAAGGATGCCATATAATGAAGGATGAGAATTTATGCAAGGAAACAAGGGTTTCCCATGACTGGGAATGAAGGAGGCAGAGGGAAAATCAGACTTGATCTGGGGAAAAAAAGACTATAATGTCAATATCCTCTATCCTTGATTGTCCTTAGGCCTTCCCATGAGGTGTATAAATACCACCAAAAATTAGTTGATTCAGTTAGGCCACAGGCTCCTGTAGGTGGCCTTTCGGTGAAACCTGTAAACCCCACCCAAAAAATAGGATATATTTTTATTTTTTCATATTTTAAATCATATACGCGGGCTATGTATTATGGTACTCGTGTGTGTATACACTTTTTAAAAGGAAGAGCCGTGTATGGAATTCAAAATATTATTTTTTAATAAATGATCAAGTATGCATGGAAAGGGCTACCCAAGGCCATACCAGAGCATCAAAACTATAGGAGTGTTGAATCATGCTATAAAATTGTTGGTCCCTCTACCTGTTGGGATCACTCAATTGGAAAACCAATTTTTTTTTCACCTACACCGAAAAATCGAACTTCCATAGGAAACTTGCACTACTTGGCTAAGGCTCTGCGTAGCCTCCAGAAATTCGTACAACAACTCCCTCTAAACAACGAATTTCTTTTTTTTGCTTTTGAGCTTCCCCATCTGATCAAAATCATTATAATACCATGTGAAAATTTCAACACGGAAACCCTATTACAACAACTGAAATTATTTCTTCTAATTGTTTAACTATATTAGCAGTTTATCGCTACGAAAATAACAAAGTATACACACTGCAATGTTCACAAAAAAATTGCGGAAAATAATAGCACTGGAAACTTAGAAATATGTTAGCAAACACATAAAAATTGACACACTATTTTTTGTTCAAATGTCCCTGAAAAACCAAACATGGGAAACCTAGTGCAACAACTGGGGGTTTTAATTATTAAACAGCAGTTAGTATTTCTGAGTACAATAAATATTGCCAAACTAGAAAATCTATCTGAGAGGAATATTGACAAAAATTATCTGAAGTAATTTACCCTCACTTCGAGCAATCCCGACGCTTGACTACCTCTGAAAAACTAGTCATCCAACCAGCTTTGTGCAAGCCTTGCATCACCTTAGGGAAATGCCTCAAACGCTTTTCCTGAATCAACTGCCAATCTAGCCATCCTGCCTACTATTGACTAGGAAAACGCTTCTCTAGTGTAACACCCTCCTCCAACACTTACCCAAGTTCACTAGTCCCCGGAGGTAAATATGTGATGAAGAGTTACTATGATATGAATCAACCTCCTAGGTACACCAAAGGAAGTGGAATCCTCAACCCAAAACTTTATGGACCTCCCTTAAGTGCTACAGAACCCCTAAGAGCTAACCAACCACTCTAGGTACCCAACCCCTAAGCTAACTTACTTTTTCACTGACCCGGGCTCTCATTTGCTTCCATGACAAGGCAATCCAATGATTATAACCCTCCAATCACTCCCATAGGCTTGCTTCCCAACAATTGTAGACTAACTTACTCAGTTTCATGTCATCAACCCCGAGATCTGAGCCAATTTTTTAGGGTTGGGACCCAGTCCTCTACCCAGAACATAATGAAACTCTCATAAATGATAAATAACATAAAGACAAAGCCTTTAATTCAAATCTTTATCAAGGAATTAACTTGACCCATTCTAACCATGACATACATTTTGTCAAACACCTCATGAACATGTAATTTACAGGTCATAATTACATATATGACATTAGGGGTCTTATAGTATTTGAG
Source organism: Pinus tabuliformis (assembly GCA_031772625.1). NCBI lineage: Eukaryota > Viridiplantae > Streptophyta > Pinopsida > Pinales > Pinaceae > Pinus > Pinus tabuliformis. The sequence goes on from CM062813.1 coordinate 486,838,859, forward strand.
AATCGTCAACGAGGTCTAATTCTCTCTCACAATGGTTGCATTATCATCTATTAGGTCACACATTCATTAACCATTCATTTACCAATCAAAACATGTTAAGAGTCATAAATAAAGTCTATAATAAAACCATGCTTATAACTAGCATATAATCTTAATAATAACAATGATAGAACAACCATCAAAGCACATAATGACAAGTATAAATACTCATGAAAGTATAAGAGGAAATAGCTCTTATTAACAAATGCAAATCCAACCAAGTCAAGGACTTCCACGTATCACCCAACCATAGATTGGGATAAACCAAATCTTTCTTTCGGCCAATCACCCCTGTGCCATATTCTAAGCATGAATGTTAGACTCACAACAAAACAAACCAGGGCTTCCTTAGGCTTTATCGCATATCCTTCCATTACCATTCAATGGATTTCTAGGACCGAAACCCTCATCTATACAACCAGGATTTACTGTATATCTCGCCATCACTGGTCAAGGGATTCCTATGCCCAAACTGTAAACATACACTACCAGGCTTTACCACAATCCAGTCAAAACTGGTCAAGGGATCAGTAGGCCCTAAACAAGCATGTATGCCTCCATATTTCTTCACCAATACCTTGAGGAATTTTCTCGTCTCCACCCTCAGGCTTTATCATGTATCCCTCCATTACCAATCAAGTGATTCCTAGGACCTTGGGAATTTTCCTGAGACCACCTCACCCAATTAAAAAACCATCCGGCAATCCAACTCAACCAAATGAAAGAACCCCATCACACCATGGATATCCAAAAATGGCAAGGCAAGGCTGCACCACTGTCACACTTAAAAAACCCATGCTAAAGACAACAAGAGAACAAATACACACATGCATGTACCATGCATGCCAAAACTAGCAAGGAAAACATACATGTAACTCAATAACTGCAAGTAATCCCAATATAGTTGCTTGATCCAACTTTTCCTTACTTGATCCTTGCTTCCATTTTCTTTCTTGTCCTTCCTTTGCCTTCCTTTCTTCAATGCTAGAGTGCTCTAATTGTGAGAGAGTATGAGAGAGAGAATAGAGAGAGCTTCAAAATTGAACTGACAAAAGGTTGTGAACTGATCCTCACAAGCTTTTTTATTAATGAGGCCTCTATTTTCTTCAATTTTTGTATTTTTACTTCAATTTCCTCGTCACATGCAACCTGTGACCTTTCACCTTCATTTTCTCCTATTTTCCTTTATTTCATAAATAAAGTGCTAATTAATGCCTCTTTGCCTTTGTTTAGTCAATTCAATGTTCTTAAATTTCTTATATAAATTATCGATTAGAGTTGGTAAATTTGTGAAGTGCAAGTGCACTATATATGCTAGAAGTCTTTTTGAGTTTATTACGATGATGATTGTGTTTGTTTTAAGGATTTTCTTAATTCCTATGTTCCTAATGAACACTGAAGATTTACAATTAAATCCCTACACTTGAAAAGGAAAGTAAGACAAACTATCATGATCCTATTTAATTGACTATTGTTAGTTTCAAAAGAATTACTATGCAAGGTGATGGAAAAGCAAAACTACTTTGTAAATTCTATGAATACTTCTTAAAGATAAATTGTGTTTTTGAAAAGAACTAAAAAGAAAATTATTCTGGAATCTATAACTAAACTACTTATATTCTAGAAAGACAATTATTTTTTCTCTAAAAAGAATCTCTTATATTCAAGAATAAATTTATGAAGCAATCTATGTTAAGATCTACACACACTGCAATTAACAATTCTATTTGAAATAATAAATCGAAAACATAATGAATGCGATCTGATCAAATGTAATTGCTATGGAAAGAAGAGGGTTATGTACATAGTCCTATTTTAGAAAGCATACAAATGACTTGAAATTGATAGACAATAAACGAAAGATTGTAAACAAATAATTACAAAGAAATTGAAGCTATGATAATGCAATCTTGGAAATAACGAAAGTGAAATGAATGGAGCTAGAAATAAAAGAAAGAACCTTGACTGTCTGCAGGGGCCCTCCACAAAATAGCAAGTTTTAAGAATTTAATTCAACAACTAACTGTGCATGGGATTGACGAGAATACTTCTTCAATTAAAAAGAACAGAGTTATGAAACTTCAAACTGTTAATTAATGATTATATATATCCTCTCGCTTTCTGTTTTCAGAGTTATATATATAGAATTTGTGCTCAACAGATTGAGACTTTTATTCCTTAAAAACTTAAAACAATCCTAATCTGAATTCTAATCTTATAACGGAGAAATAACGTTTCTCGACGATTTGCTATTTGGAAAGAAAATCGAAGAGTCGTGATCTATTTGAACTCTCGCTGCTCTGTTTATCCACATATTGACTTGCTTCTTTGACTGCGCCACTAGCGATTTCCTTGATGATTTGGCTCTGACAAATAGGAGTAGATCCATGAGGAGATCAATCTCCATCTCCCCATGTGCTTCTTTTCTTGGCTGGCATACTGGAATCCGGAAAACCATGGAGATAGCTACGGAATCATGAAATAGTTGCAGAATCATGTTAATTTTGTAGCTATTACAATCTTTTAACTTAATAATAAGGCACATTAATAAATATGAAAAATAAGAGATTTGAGTACCTTACCATGTCAAAATCTATAGTTTTACTATTTATTTGAGTTGATAGCAATGATAAAAAGAGGGAAAATGGATGGAAATGGTGTCAAAAACAAAACAATAATGAGACTCTATATTCCCCCATGCTAAGGCCTTTGCATGTCCTCATGCAAAACACAAACTGATGTCTCTTGTTTAACTACTACTTTTCTTTTGAGACCTCTGCAAGTACATCCAACTTCATATTTTCCCTTTATTTCCAACCACTGTCATCCTTGGATTTTTCATGAGAATATTGTACTTCAGGTTGATGACTTGTGTTTGTAAAGCTCTGTTTCTCTACTTCAGCTTCTTATTTTTATTATACCACAGACTTAGGTGTAAAAGGATATTGTCACTCTTAGCTATTTGGATTTCACTTTGCGCCTTTAGGGCTTGATTCTCCTTCTGAATGTACCTGCTTAGTGTCTCCAGATCGAAAATTTATTGTTTCAAAATATTTATTACTGGAGGTTCTTGTGGTTTACTAAACTAGACTTCTTCTTGATTTGAAGCTGATGTTTTTGTTGCATCTATTTTCTCCGGGGACTCAATAAAATCATAAATCTCATGTTGTATAGGATCAATTTCAAGTGTTCTTCGGCCTGGACTCTGATGAGGTGTGATGAAAGTTGGTGAAGGAACCCTTGAATCTTCCTCTGCTTCTAAGTCGATATGCTCCATACTTTTTGAAGGTCGTTCTTTTGTTGTTGGATTGAGTCTGGTACTTCTTCCTAAGCTTGTCACATGAGGTATTTGAGTTTTTTCTTTATTTATTTCTATCTTAGGCTTCTCTGTTTTGGGTGTACTCTCTGTGTTTTCGCTGACTTTCTTTCTTCTAACATATTTCTTGTTCATATTCTCTCAAATTTCTGCAAGAGGAATTTCATCCACTAACTGCTCTTGTGGCTATTGTTGCCCTTGTTCTATTGGTCCTTCAGTTTTTCTTTTTCTCCCTCTCTTGGCCTTACCGCTACTCGACTGTTCTTGTTCCACTAGTTCTTCAATTTTTCTTTTTCTCCCTCTCTTGGCCTTGTTGTTGCTCGATTGTTCTTGGTTATCTTCCTTAAAATGGTTCCTCACTAAAAAGCTTTCCCAATTATCACCCATATTTTTAGGATGAAATTCAATAAGTTAATAAGACCATGGTGATACATGGTGTTCTCTATAAACCGAATTTTCCTTTGAGCATTCCTTGACATCTTTCTTAGACTATTAAGTAAGAAATATGGAAGATTTATTTCATTATCCTCAATAAAATTCATCAGCTGTTGGATATGATAGAAAAACATGCATCCAAACCTCCCTTCGCAAGTAAGAAAATTTTGAATTATTAGAAGTAATTTTCTCCACTTACTTTTCAATGTTGTGCTCATAATGCCCTTCTTGAAAATGGTAGTGTCCATGCTAGGGTTCTTTAGAAAAACCTTCCAGTCTTCTCTCTCAATACCTTTGTTTTTAAACCATTTTTCTCCAATTCGAGGCAATCCAGTAGCTTTGGAAACAAAGGATTTTGTCACTGTAAATTTTATGTCCCCTATCTCGACTTCCACCCCATCAAAGGCTCTGGCGAAGGATTTGGTTACTTCTTTGTGGAAACCATCAAATTTCTCCACAAACTCTAGCCACTGCGCTTTCTGCAACAATTCTCTTGTCTGTGGATATCCTTCTAAAAATTTTCTTCCTGCTGGTTTTGTTCTGACTATAACTCCCATGGCTGAGAAGCTTTGTCTCAAGATTGTTTGTTTGACAGGGTATGAGGGTTTCAAAGGGTTTCAGAGTAATGAGGATGAGAGTGTGAATGATGGGAGTGTAAGTGGTAAGGGTATGAAGAAGTGCGACATAATCTAACCGTTGAGAGCATGAATGAGCATGATTTGGGTGATCAGATCAATAAAATCGGGATGTGGGTTGGAGCATAGGTATAATGATGAGGAGTGAATGGCAGATTAGATCCAATTTGACACGATACTATCAACTCTTAGTAATAATGATTTTGAATTTGGTAGTACGATGTCTATATAATTCATATAATTAATGTTTTTGATCCCTATTATCAAATTAAAGAATTGCATACCTTTGAATTATTGCTTTCTAACCTTTGGTTGTTGTCCTTTGTATTGTCTTTAGGTGCTTTGCAGTGGAGCGATTCAATCGCTCTTTCAATTATTTCATCAGAAATCTGTTAGAGTTGCAGAAACTCAATAATTCTGTAGCTATTTTATTTTTGAAAAATAAAAGAGTGGGACATAGAGAAAATGGGTTTAGAATGGATATGAATGAAATTTAAGGTGTCAAAAAATGATTTTCACCTTAGGTTTTATGTATAAACATGCCAACCATTGTTGGTTTTCAAGTTTATATATATATATATATATATATATATATATATTGAGAAGAAAAGGACTTTTGGAGATCAAGTTGGAGAAGAAGGAAAATCCTTCTTCACCAACTTTAAATTAGTATTATCTTGCAAATATTTGATAAATTCTTCCTTGGTCAATGGCTTATGATAGATTCTCAGTCGATGACCATTCACAAGAAAAGTGATCCTTTCTTCATCAATAGTTCTGACCCTAACTGCACCATTGTTAAAGACTGTTTCAATTTCGTAAGTCCCAAGCCAATGAGTTTGAAATTTCCTTTGAAAATCTTTGAACTTTGAATCAAACAGTAATGCCCAATCTCCTGGCTGGAATTTTCTCTCTTTGATATATTTGTCATGCCATCTGGATCTTTGTTGTTGAACTAGATTGGTTCTTTGGATTGCATATTGTCTTATCTCATCAAGTTCATTTAGTTGCTCCATTCTTTATTTTTGTGCTTCTGAAAGATCAAGATCCCATTTGGTTGTTGCCTTGAAAGTTTTGACTTGGAACTCAATAGGAAACAAGACTTGTTTTCCACAGACAAGCTCATGAGGAGTATGTCCTGTAGTATTTCTCCATGTGGTACGATATGCCCATAAAGCTTCTAGAATATTTTCTGCCCAATCTCTTATATGCAGATGCACGATTTTGGTGATAATTGCTTCAATGACTTTATTGGTGGACTCCACCTACCCATTTTCTTGAGGATGATATGGAGTAGACTTTCGATGTTTGATTTTGTATTCCTCCATTATCTTCTGTACCAACTTGGATATGAATTGAATACCTTGATTTGTTACAATTTCTCTTGGAACACCAAAGTGAGTAAAGATATCCTCAAAAAGAAATGAAACTACACCATTTTCAGTAGTAGAAAGAAGTGTTTTAGATTCTTCCCATTTTGTAACATAATCAGTGTAAACAAGAATTTACCTTTTTTGTCTCGAAGGTGGATTGATTGAACCAACAAAATCCAGAGCCCATTTTTCAAAAGGGTCAATAAGTACTTGAGGTTGTAGAGGCATCTCATCAGAAGGAACAAGTTTTCCCATCCTTTGAAAACTATCGCATCTCTTAACATACTCTCTGACATCCTTAAGAAAGGAAGGCCAATAGTATCCTAAGAGAAGGACTTTGAAGAAGTTCTTTGTTGGTAAAGTGTCCTCCACATGGCTCATCATGACAAGCTTTCAATATCTTTGGTACTTCATCTTCTCTTACACACCTTCAGATGATCAGATCTGGACTTGTTTTATACAATTCATCATTTATCCATGAATAAGATGCACTAATTTCAATCGGAGCCTTAACCCCAAGAGTATCGAGAGAATTGACCCCATGACCTCTCAATAATAATGTGAACTTAACTCCTTGGGGTTTTTCCGCCTCCTCGAGCTCTGACAACCGCTGCGTGCTCTCACGGGCTGGTTGGCCACACTAAGGCTGCGCCCATCTAGCATGGATGAGCTAGGCTCGTCCCAAGCTCCTCCCATCAGCCTTCCATCCTCCCCTAAGGCTGAATATGTCGCTTTCAAGTTTATTCTGGCATCGATGCCATCCAAGAAGAAACTGAATGCTTCGAAGTTTGTTAAAAAGCTGGAAAATATACTGGAGGTCTCCCTCCCTTCGGAGGGGCCATCAAGGTATCTGTCGCTGGCTGAGAGGGTGCTGGCGGGACAGTTCACTGTCCTTTGGCCTTCTCCCAAAGCCATGGAAGCCTGGGTCTGCAGGAACTGGAGACCGTTAATCAAGCAAAGTGTCACCTCATATTTCTTAGGGCAAGGCTATTTCTTGTTCAAGTTTGTTTCAAAAGAAGACAAGGATCTGATCTTTAAGAACGGGCCCTATTTTATGGGCCCTCAAGGTCTCTATTTGAATAAATGGACTCCTGATTTTGATCCAGCTGAAGATGTTCTATCGGCAGTTCCGGTGTGGGTAAGGCTTATGAATCTTCTGGTACATTTTTGGAACTGGGATTCTCTCCAACATATAGGCAACGCGCTGGGCAAATTCATAGATCGTGCAAGCACCAAGGACCAATATGACTGCACTAGGATCTGTGACGAAGTGGATCTAGAAGTGGGGCTGATAGAGGCTATAAAGATAAATGTAAGAAGCTAGACCCATGTGCAAAAACTTGACTATGAGTAGCTTCCTTTCAAATGCCGCAAGTGCCAAGAATACAGACATTTTGCCAAGAATTGTACAAAAATGAAGAGGCGGTGCAAGGAAAGGAAGAAGGATGGAAACAGGTCAAAATATCAAGGGCTAACCCTAACCCTCAAACTCTCCTGGAGCTCCAAAAGGGAAAGGGTCGCAGCCTTCTTCTAGTGGCCAAGGACAGCAGCCAAAGGCACAAGAGAACGCATTCGCCCCCCTGTCCTCAGCCTCAATCGAAGTGCAAGAAATAGAACAACAGCAGAATGAAGCAAATGAGAAAGAGATTCTCGAAAACGCCAGGCAAGGTGAGAGTGCAACCGTAAGCCCTAAAGGAAAGGCCACAGATATGGAAGAGGAAGCCCAAGATTCAGAAGAATCTGAGGAGGAAGGTGAAATAGGTGACTCCCAAACATTGTCTTGCAGATCAACAAGAGGAAGGAAGTCTGATCGGGAAAAAAGAGAGCGAGAAACATAAAAAGACAAACTCCAAGGCAGTCAACCAACATTGGAAAAGCTGCTAGAAAAAACACCAAAGATTACAAGAAGTCATGGATAGGGGCCCAAAGGGGCCACCCAATCTCATAAAGGTAAATAATGAATATTGTCTCCTGGAATTGTAGGGGGTTGGGGAGCAAGAAAAAAGAGGAAGCAATGCGAAGTTTGATTAGGATAGAAATCCTAGATATCCTTCTGATCCAAGAGACTAAGTTGGAGGAAAAGAGCTTCCTTTAAGTAGGCTGGAATCTTTGGAGAAAAAGTGAAGGGCAGGTTGTCTCAGCCCGAGGTGCATCGGGAGGGCTGGGAGCTCTCTGGAATGAATCGAAATTGGAATTTGTTAATGGAAAGTAGAATACTCACTGGAAGCTTATGCAATTCATAAGCCGAGAAACAAGGGAGGCCTTTAGTCTCTTTAATGTTTATGTGCCGGTAAACGCAGGGGAAAAGAAGCAGTGTTGGGACTCAATCAAACTCATGGTCGAGGAAGAGACACTGAGCAAGATTATTATAGTAGGGGATTTGAATATAACCTTAAGTTCTTCGAGAAGAGAGGTGGCAACATAGTAAGGGATCCAGCGAGGGAATGGGTGGAGGACATCATGCAAGATTAGGATCTGCTTGACATCAAGCCCTTGATAGGTAAGTATACTTGGTCAAATAAAAGAATAGGTCCTGGCCATATTGTTGTGCGATTAGATAGATTTCTTATTCAAAGTTCCTAACTTCTCCTTGGTTTAGAAGCTAGGATGATCATTCTACCATGTAGCATTTCGGATCATAAACCCATAAGACTGGAGCTATCAGCACAAAAACATGTTGGGCCCATTCCTTTTAGATTCAGTGCTTTATGGATTGGGCATCCAGAATTTATGGATAAGGTTAAAGAGAGCTCGAATCAGCCTGTCACAGGGTCTCCTTTCTTTGTATGGGAAGAAAAATTAAGAAGAGTAAAAGTTGTTTTGAAGATCTGGGCTAAAACTCTTCCGAATGTAGCTGATGAAAGGAAGATGGCCCATGTCTTCCTTGAGAAACACCAACTTCAAATGGAAGAAGAGGACCCCATAGAGGAATCTATAGCCATAGAATGAAATCTGCAGCAAAAATTCCACAAAGCATGTTTGCAAGAGGAAGAATATTGGAGGCAGAAATCCCTTAGCCTGTGGTTGAAAGCGGGAGACAGGAATACCTCCTTCTTCCACAAGCAAGCCCAAGCTAGAAGGTCCTTCAATACCATTTCTGAAATAAAAGAAGATCTTTTTATCCACAAGGACTTCACAAGTATCAAAGGGGCTGCCTTCTCCCACTTTGAGGAACTATATAGTGAAGTCGAGGTAATGAGCCAGGACACTATGTTCTTGGATGTTATCCCCCCCAAGATCTCTCCAAATATGAATCAACATTTGGAAGCTAAAGTCACCAGAAAAGAAATAAAGATTGCGCTCTATGAAATGGAGCCGAACAAAGCCCCGAGTCCGGATGGCTTCACATCCAGATTCATCCAAGTCTGTTGGCAAATAGTGAAGAAGGATCTGCATAGAATGGTTTCAAAATTTCAATACTACCAGAAAATTGGAGGAAGCACGAATTCTACCTTTCTCACCCTCATCCCAAAGGAGAAAGGAGCCAACACTTTTAACAGGTTTCGTCTGATTTCGTTATGCAACATTGGCTACAAACTCATAACAAATGTGATTTCCAACAAATTGAAGGTCCTCTTGCCCTCCATTATTCCTGAAAACCAAGGGGGGTTTGTTCAGGGCAGGCAGATCATGGACAACATAATCCTCATGCAAGAGGCTATTCATTCTAGCTTGTAGAGGAAAGAAAAAGGTATGGTGGTCAAGCTGGACCTAACTAATGCATTTGACAGAGTTCACCACAAGTTCCTCTTTGATGTGATGCACAAGTTTGGGTTTGGTTAGGAGTTTATTAGATGGGTCCGGGCTTGCATCTCTGAGCCTTGGATTGCCCCTCTGGTGAATGGAAGAGCAATAGAGTTCTTTAAATCCTCTAGAGGGCTGCACCAGGGCTGTCCTCTTTCTCCTCTTCTTTTTGTTTTGCAAGCTTCAGTTCTGAGTTTTTATTTAGAAAAATGCCAGGTGGACCAAGAGATTATGGGTCTTAGGATTTCTCGAGGAGTCAAGGATGTTAATCAAGCATTATTCGCTGATGATTCTCTTTTGTTGGGTGTTGCCTCTGTTTTTTCTGCCTCCAGATTCAGGAAAGTGTTGGATGATTTCTGTGGTACTTCGGGCAACAAACTAAATGAAGGAAAATGTCATTTAGCTTTCCTCAATTTCCAGATGTTTGGGCTTCGCTGGATCTGCTTCCTGGAATTCTTTCATCTTTTTGGGTCTTCCTATCTTCCAAAAGAGGCACTCCAGTAAAGATTGGCTCCCAATGGTTGAGAAATTTAAGAAAAATATTCAGTCTTAGGGCTTCTCATGGTTGAATCTTGCTAGGAAGTCAGTGTTAATTAAGTCTGTTCTAACCAGCCTGCCCATCTTCTAATTCTCGGCCATGTTGGCTCCCTCCAGCATCCTCAAGAAGATGGAGGAGTGGATTAGAAGGTTCTTTTGGAAAGGAGGCAAGCATAATGACAAGAAGATCCCCCTTGTCAGTTGGGGCAAAATTGCTAAACCTCTGCTAGAAGGAGGTCTGAACTTCAAGGACCTGAGGACCCAAAATACTGCTATGGGGGCTAGGATCCTATGGAGACAAATAGCCCCGAAACCGGGATGGGCTCAAAAGGCACTATGGAATAAATATTTCAGGGGTTAGAGGTTATGAAGCTTGGATGATCTCACCCACACCACTAAAGGCTCTCATATTCACGGGCTTTGCATGCAGGCCTTACCACTGATACAAAAGCATTCCTTTTGGATCCCGAGTAATGGCAAGCTCATTAATATCCGAACCAATAAAATCATGAATGAAGAACCTTTAGGTGAAGACCAAGAGCTCTTCGAGCTTCGCATCTGGGCATTGAACAGCTGCATCAAAACTTTGTGGGATATCTCTAGCTGGAAGGACAATGCGTGGGCAGGCTGGAAGAAATCTCAAATGCCAGATGATCTTGATCAGGCGTATTCACTCCCACTGACTAAATTGAAAGGTATCAGCCCGATTAGCATCAGAAAACAAGATAAGAGAGGTTGGGGCTCTCAAACTGGTTCTTATACTGTTGCTCAAGGCTATGCACAGCTCAGGAAGATTCCTCACGTTCCTTGTTGCCCTGCGATTTGGAGAGGACTTTGGACGCAGAAATGTGTGCCAAAAATCGATTTTTTCAGTTAGATGTTGTGCCACAACAACATTTTAACTGAGGACAGGCTTAAAAAGAAAGGCTTCCTGGGCCCTTCCAGATGTAGTCTATGCCTGGAAAATGAGGAAAATGCCTCTCATTTATTGATTGATTGCAGATTTGCCAAGATTATTTGGGCTGATGCGTTTTCCTCATGGGGATCCACTGTTCATTTGCCCAACTCGATTTCTAGTTTCTTTGCTGATTGGGCTCATCTCTACCCCAAAAAGCTCCCCAAAAACAATTGGTTCAAGGCAGCCTGGCTAGTTTATCCGAAAATCATTTTCTGGAAAATATGGATTGAGCACAATCACAGAATTTTTCAAGAGAAAGCGAAGAAGGGTAATCTTGTTTTGTCAAAAGCCAACGGCCTGCTCAAGGAGTTTCTCGGCAAGAAATTTGAGAAGCTGGAAAATAAAAATTTAAGTCCTCAAGAACTGGCGTGGGGGAGCAAGCTTGGCCTTCAGTTTTCTGAGGACGAGAGACATTTCAAAACTACAAAAGCCTGGTAGATCAGGCTTGTTGAGGGTGATTTGTGCATGTGGCTACATAATCGTGATAGTTCCTCCTTGTTTTTTGATGGGGCCGCCAAAGGCAATCCGGGAATTGCTGGGGCTCGAGGTGTCATCAGGAATGCAGATGGTTGCATAGAAAACAGGTATGCCTGGGGGCTGGGTCATAGTACCAACATGCAAGCAGAGGCCATGGCTCTGTTGCAGGGACTTAAGCATTTACAGGATCTTGGTATTGAGAAAGCCATTATTCTTGGTGACTCCCAATCCTTGATTCGAATTCTAGTGGATAACACGTCCCCGAGGGACTTTCAGCTAGCAAGAGTGGTTGCCAGAATAAGGAAGCTTGTTGGCTCTTTTCTTCAGGTGAATTTTTTCCACATTCTTCAGCAGAATAATAAGGAAGCGGATGCGGAAGCCAACAAAGTTGTCCTCCTTCCTACATGCATTCGGATAAGAGATGGGGTTGAAGATTGGGATCCAATCCCTTAATTATGTTTCTCATGTATTACTGTCTTTTACTTCAATAGTTTGCCTATATTCACAAGCATGGGGAAATTCGAGAATCCGACTCAACTAACGGAGTCAAGAAGAATCAGAACATTAAGGTTACGATATTGGTTTATCTATGTGTTGAGGACAACCAGGCTTCCTAAATGTAACTGGCCAGCAGGCTTTGGATTTCTTTTAATACAAATTATAACCGTTTTCGTTAAAAAATAAAAATAAATAAAAATAAAAATAAAATAAAAATAAAAAATAAAACATAAAAAATAAAAAATAAAAAATAAAAAATAAAAAATAAAAATAAAAAATAAAAAAATAAAAAATAAAAAAAAGATGTACTAATTTGAATTACCTTCCTTTTTTCTCGAGGAGACAAGTATGAAGGTAATTTTCCTTTTTTCTCGAGGAGACAAGTATGAAGGTAATTTTCTTGTAGATAAATAGTTAGCAATATCTGCTAACCATGGAGATTTAGTAGATACTGCAAAAATATATTCGTGAGGAAAATTATCTTCTACAAGCATGTCATTGTTATCATTTTGAATCCTCAATAAAAAGTTAACAACTGTATTTTGTTTTCCAGGTCGATCCAAAATAGTAATGTTAAACTCTTGCAACAACAACAACCATCTAGTGATTCTTCCATTAGTGATTGATTTATTCATTAAGTATCTAATTGTAGAATGAACAATATGTACAAAAGTTTCATAGCCAGTAATATAATGTCTAAATTTATTGATGGCATGAACAACAGCTAAAAACTCTTTCACTGTGACAATATAATTTAACTATGTAGGAGTCAAATTTTTACTCGTGTAATAAATGGCATATGGATTTAAGTCTTTTTGTCCTAGTACAACTCCTAAATCTATGTCTGAAGCATCAGTCAAAATGTGAAAAGGTAATTTCCAATTTGGTACTATAAGAATGGGTGCTTCAGAGATTTTCTCTTTTAATGACTCAAAGGCCTTTTGGTAATGAGAATTCCAATTAAATTCACAGTCTTATGTGAGTAATTTGAAAAGTGGAGATGAAATTTTTGTAAAGTTTTCTATAAATCTTCTATAATAACCAGTGAAACCAAGAAAACTTATAACATCTCGTTGACATGTTGGAATTGATAATTTAGAAATGACTTCTACTTTAGATGTGTCCACTCTAATTCCATTTCCTAAAATATGGTGTCCTAAAACAATTCCCTTAGTAAACATCATAAAACCATGGCTTAATGAGAGATTTGCCTCTTTACATCTAGTGAGAAATTTTTCCAAATTTTTAAGAGCTTCTTTAAAATAATTGCCATAAACTGTAAAATTGTCCATATACACTTCCACACAATCATGAATTAGATTAGAAAAAATTCCTAATACTGCTCTTTGGAATGTTGCAGGAGCATTACATAATCCAAAGGGAAGTACTCGGTAAGCATAAGTTTCCCATGGGTAGGTGAAGGTGGTTTTATCTTGGTCTTCTGGGGCTACTTGGATTTGGTTATACCCACTAAAACCATATAAGAATGAAAAATATTTATTTCCTGCCAATGTATCTAAAACTTGATCTATGAAAGGAAGTGGAAAGTGATATTTTAAAGTGGATTTATTCAATTCCCTATAGTGAATACACACTCTCCATTTCCATTCTTTTAGGAACAATTACTAAGGGTGAAACCCATTGACTATCTGATATTGGATAGATGAAATTGACATTCAATAGTTTTTGTAGTTCTTCCTTAACAATATCCCTTAGATTTGGATTCTTTCTTCTTTGAGGTTGTCAAACTAGTTTGGCATTTTCTTCAATGTAGATATGATGTTTACAAGTATTAGGACCAATTCCCTTCATGTCAGTATATTCCAATGGTAAAAAGAGGAAAAATGGATGGAAATGGTGTCAAAAACAAAATAGTCATGAGACTCTACAACCTTTTCAAATCCTTTGCCATTGCCTATGCCAATTCCCCTTAGCCATAATAAATCAAATGAACACCCACTAGGATGTTTTGTCTAACATTCAGCTTAGAATATGTGTCCCATGTCCCATTCAACTTAGATTATTTACACCTTTCTCACTTAATATATATTAATTAACCCCTTTTTCTAAGTTTAGACTTATGAAATGTTTAAAAATAGGCTAATAATCTAATTGAGACACTTCTAGGTGGAATTTCTAGAAATATTTATGGATTATGGATAATTGTTGTGTTTTAGCCTCTCCACGAAGTTTCAAGACTAGAACACCTCCAATGCTACAAAAAATAACACTTGGGTACATTGCCCATAAACCACTTTTGTGGGTCAACTCCTCACATGCCCAATACCCCATGGGTTGTGGGAGTACCTCCCAAGCTAAATAAATCAACACGCCCTCTTAGCGATTGAGATACTTCTATTACTCGGAAGTGTCTCTTTATCATCAACGACACTAGCCCAATCTTTAGTGTTTACCACTACAACATACCCTGTAGAATGAAGCACACTATCCTTGGTAGTGTCTCTGCCTCGATCTTGTCAGAACTTGAAGATTCAAACTTCCATAGGGTGTAATACCTCTAATCCTACACAAACTCCACTAGTTCACGCTGCTACTGAACTTGTGTCCTTCGATTTGCGGTTAAACACTTGGCCTCATCTAGATTACCACAACCTAACTCAACAAGTGATCTCATCCTTGTGGGTCAAATACCTCACATGCATATGACTCCAATCCTAGATGTGAAACATCACAACCCCATGAAGATACTAGCCCGCCATCATTTAACCCTTCACACAGAGCTAACTCATTCATGGCAAAGCACTCCTTAAGCAGTCCCAACAATCTTTGACAATTTATCAGAAGTCCATGATCTACAACCTTCCATACAATAAATTATTGTTCATCAGTTTCACCACCAATTCACTAGAACTCCCAACCTATCTCATTATCTAGCTAGTCAAGACCACATTTCCATGTTTTTAGTTGAACCTTCTACTCCATGTCTAGAAAATTTATCAGCTTCCTCTTGGGCTTCTTCATTGTGCACACTCTGGTCCATTGTCCCTTCAAAGTAGCTTTGATACTATGTTGATATTTCCTTGGAACTTTAGAATCAATTCTATGTCTAAAATCATGATCATAAACACACTGAAATACCATAACACTAGCACTTTGCACAACAAAAAATGAAAAATAGTGAATTAATGTAGTACAAAAAAAAAAATTCACCCAAAACTTGTTATATTACAAACTTTAATACAACAAACATGGGGCTCCGATACCAAGGATCATGGCCCTTACAATTAGCCATGATATGATAACAACTAGGGCTTGATGTTAAGAACTTATGCCTATCAGTCTACCCTTGAACAAAGTATAGTTGACTTGCTGATGTAGCTCTTCCACAACCCTTTCAGTCCATGTACCTTGAACAATTCTCATAGGTCCTTTTCCACCTCTTCTGTTGCTCACAAGACTTCCGCATCTTTAGAATTCTTACATCTCCAGTTGACCAACATGCCTCTATCAACCTTCTAGCTGCTTCTAGAATAATTGAACATAGGCCTACAATATACCCTCTAATAAACTCCTTTGTTGCACCAAGAATTCTTCTCTTAGGGTCTTCACAATTCTGCCCACTTAACGTCCTTTTAAATTCTCCTATATGATAGCACTTTGGGCTTGTACAATAATCCCTATAAATAACATCTCAACTTATATGAGTGAATGCTTCTTAGGGCTTGCAATTCTACCCTCTTAACTGAATTTTTCTCCTCCAAAAATACCAATCCTTAGGGCTTGAAAGACTACCCTCTTAACAATGAAAAATATTCTCCTTCTTCACTATACTAGGGCACAAAAACAGTTATCTAAACCACCACTAAAAACAATGTTACCATCACCTTGCAATCATCAACATGAAAGACAAGTTAACATGCCTTGTAATGAATTTTTCCCACCCTTACAAGGTTTTGGTCCCATCATAAAAGACTAAGGTTTTTCGGCCCTGTTTAGGACACCTGTAATAGCTACATGTCAACCCTAATCTTGGCCTCAAAACCTCCTACATAAACCTCCATTCTCTCCATTGTTCATTAAGATAATTCCTCCCTTACTCCAACAACAAACTAGGCCTCAGGGATCCCTTAATCACCTATTATGGGGGTCTTCTCCCTCCTCTTAGTGAACAAAAAACTACGGCCAAAATCATAGAGATTTACCCTCATACATATGTCCAGAACTCTGGAAAGAAACTTGGCTAAGAACTTTCCTACTTGGCCTTATTCATATCACAGAAAATAGACATAAGAACTCATCCTTTCACTTCTCCAATTTGGCTCCTTTGGTTCTGATTCACCTCAGACTTGTCTTTAGCTTAAATGAATTTCTCTTAGATGGTGTTCAAATGAGCTTCATCTCTTTCATACTTATAGTATCCACGAGGGAATCAATCAGCCCTCAAGGGGCATCACTTAAGCCCAAGTTGATTTGATTTTCTTTGACAAAGCCCCAACTAAATTTAGAAAAGAGATTTCTTTCATTTGTTTAAGTCGCCCCATTTTAGCCTTAGGTCCCCCTTGGTTCATTAAGGGCACCCTCATGAAAAAAATGAATAAAAAAATAGTTTTCCACTTGGGTCTCTCCTCACAACTTTGGGTCCAAATCCCACTTCTTGGGTACGTTTCCCATGAACCAATTTTTTGGGTAAAATACTCACAAACTCAGTATCACAAGGGTTGTAGGAGTACCTCCCAAGCTATACAAATAAATATTTAATTCAAAATAAATACATTTTCTAACAATATCCATGATACAACCTTCTACATTAATGACTTCATATTTCAAACATTCTCAATGAGCTTAGTCATACAATGACAACACCTTTGACACCAACACCTTTGACATCAATTCCTTTGACAACAACGCCTTTGACATCAATGAAATCACTTTCTAACAAGTGTTTGACAAAGAACCAATTCTAGTATAAATTCGTCCATTTGGTATGGGTACTTGACACAATGGACATTATTACCACCTAAACCTTCAATTTATATGATAAACACTTAAACACAAGTGAGAAACTAGGGGCAATGGAGAAGGGCTACCCACCATCACCATCATAGATTCTTCACTCTCTTTAGAACAACTTTCCTTTGGCATAAGGTGGGAATCCCTAGAACTATGTACTGTAATTTATGATGATAACTAGGAGAGAGTTTTAGACTTAGAATAACAAATCTTAGTTATAAGATACCTTGAAGTATATTTCAACTTTGTAAAGTAGAAAACAAATGAGTGACTCGTTTAATTTTATGGGGTGGTTGAAAGAGTTACTAGTGTGTTAGTTTTTGTAGCATTGGATAGTGTTCTAGTCTCAAAACTTTGTGGAGAGGCTAAAACATAGGATTTCTCTAAAACCTAGAAATCATTTCTGGAAATTCCACTTTGAAATGGCTCAATTAAATTAACTGATCGATAATTAAAAAATGGCTAATTTTAACTTAAGGAAATCAATTAATTAATATTATTAATTAAGAAATGTGAGAATTCTCTAGAAACACACACAGGTCGACTTGTAAATGATCTCATCCATCGATAAAGTTTTATCTTGGCCATTGGTGTCCCAGCTGAAGATTATAAGAAGAGGTCGATGGGAAAATGGAGAAACACACTTGGAGAGCGAGTTTCCTTGGGCGGTTTTATTTTCCAAAGAGAAGCATTCTGCCAAAAGAGTTCAAGCCAGAGAGGGGACATAGAGACAAAGAGGGGCAAAGACAATGACTCTGGAGAGTCAGCTACAAGAGGGTTAAGGTTCCTTAGTGGGTTGCATAGAGCCTACGCAAAATATTCAGAGTCGGGGTTTGATTAGGAAAGTCAGAGGGTCGATTCAGTTGCTGGAGGCTGGAAGAATTTTCAGAAGAAACCAACGAGTCATTCTTAGAGGCTGAGTTGGGTAGATGGCTTGGGCAGAGGACTAGATTAGTTTTAGTTTCTAGGCAAAGCAAATAAGAGCTTGCGCAGGTGTGATGCAGAGTCTAACGTAGGGGTTTCGTAGAGCCTTGTAAATACCAGTTTGGAGTTGGATCAGTCCAGTGAGACAACATTTGTCTCGCTATTTTTTGTGGCCAGTTTCTCTTGTAGAGGATTTCTAGTTTCGGGCATCGAGTTGTACTCAAAATTTGTCACTACTATATAATAATAAAACCCTCCACTGCTGCACCGATTTCCCACGTTGATTTTTTCGTGGAACAATTGTCCAAAAATAATTGTCATTTTTATGTGTGTGTGTGTGTGATAGTATTTTCTCAGTTTCTATTTTATTTTCTGCAGCGTTTTATTTGTGAAGAAATTGCAGTGTGATTAATTCAGTCTTAATAAAAAAATTAATAAACTGAAAAAATAAGTTAAGAGAATAGATTCTAGTTGTTGCATTTCAAGGAATTTTCACATGGTATTAGAGCAAGTTTTGTCATAAATGAAGCTCAGAAGTAGAAGGAAGAAATCGTCCAGATTCAAAGGGAGTTTGAAAGTTCAATTTCTAGCTCAGCGTAGTGCTTAGCCAGGTAGTGTGAATTGCTAGACAAGGGATCGATTTTTCCAGTTGCAGGGTGGAAGGAAAGTTCGATTTGTCTAGGGAAGCAATTCCAACAGGAAGAGGGAGCAGTAACTCACTTTTTTCACAGAGCATATTTCTTCTCTCGACATAATAGTGTTTTGCAAAAATTAGTAGTAGAAGAATGAGCATCGAGTTGAAGAAAAATTACAGAGTGTTGACGATGTTGGAAATTCATCAAAGGGTCCCCGATGTGAAGTTCCAATTAGACCTCACACCATTTGGAATAGGATCCCCATCTGGAGTATCGGCTCGGTAGCCATGTATTCTTATAGATTTTCCTTGGCTCTAACTGTTAACAAGAGAGAGGAATGTAATTGTGCCTTCAAAAAGCAAGTGTGCTTGGTGAGTGTTCGGTTGTAAGTGTGTCAAGGTTCTTCTACTGCAAAGGGAGAAAAGAAAGAGAGCCTCTAGGAGAGAGGTAATAGTACCACCCTAGTAGACACACACGCAACCAAGAAGGGTCTGTTTAACATCCTGCAGAATAGTCCACAAATATGCGATGATCATTACAACCAATCAACAAGAAAGATCTATCTAATATCTAGCGGAATAGTCCACAAGGATGTGACAACAATAAAAACTATTAAAGCACATTCTGAATATTATAAGTACCAAAAAAACCGAAATAGTTCAACTACTTTAGTACAGATGAAAGCAAACATGAATTACAAACATCCACAAAATAGCCTTACAAATATTCATAATCCATACATGAAGAATGTGTTGGCCATGAGGCTTCTGATATTAAGTAAAATTTCCAAGACAATTGTATACAATGAACACCACTAGCTCCAGCAGTGGAGCCTTGGAGCCAATACTTGCTCCCCAAAAGAGCTATCTTGTCTCTCTAATGCCTTGCGGGAGGAGCCAAGTTGAAAATTCCTTTTCTCATATAATGAGGGTGTATATATAACTAATGGGTTGATGTTTCACCTCCCTTGTGACTCTTTGACTACCATCATGACTGTTTTGCTTCCTATGGCTTTTCAACTTTACATGGCTCTTCATCTTTTGTACATGTCCTTTGTACTTCCACTTTACACTACCTTTTCGAATAAGAAAATACATAATCCATAAGAATGGTGTGGCATATGAAGACTCATGACACTGATAGCAAGGACTTCTTGATGACATGGAAATTTCAAACCACTCTTGCTACTCCTTTGTCTTTAACAAGAGATTTGCAATTCTTCATCTTCATGAGATGTATGCTTTGTTCTTCATATCCACCCTCCAAAGGGTTGTGAATCAGATGGAGTCTTCATGCGCTACTGATCTTTCATCTTTTGTTGTAATCTAGTGTTCCTTCGTCTTCTCACCTGATGATCATCTTATCTCTTCAGCTCTTTATGTGTCTTATAGCATGTCCTCCTTCTCCGTCTCCTTCTTAATCATCTTCCCATAGCGTGATAGAGTACCTACATTTGCAATCCACTCATGTCAAGACGACATCAGTCCGATAAACCCATAGTCTTAGAAGCTGCATGATGATCCACTAACTGAGATGGGATAGGATGAGAGAGAGGCTTAGTTACTACGCAGTTGTGCAGCTTGAGCAGTTAAGGGTGAATCTTGAGCCTTGAGACTGTGTAATGCACAGTTCAAGCTAGACTGGGCAAGCAGATTACACAGTTTTGGGAGTCAGTGAGCCAAGCTGAGGGGTTTTGCGTTGTTTCAGTGAGCTGCGCAGTTTTGGGAGGAAGAGGAGCGAAGTGACTGCGCAATTGCGCAACTCAGGAGCTCAAGGATGGGCTTGAGGTCTGAGATTCCGCAATTCGTAGTTCAGGCTTGGCTAAAGGGCATGATTACGTAATTTTGGAGGCCAAGGCTTGGGCTTGAGCACTAAAATTGTGAAATGCGCAGTACTGGAAGGACAAGAGGACAAGTGATTACACAATTGCGCAACTTAGGAGCTCAAGACTGAGGATTTTGGACTAAGACTGTGCAATGCACAACGTTGTCTTGGTTGGAGAGAAAGATTGTGCATTTCTGGGACTCAGGGGCTGGGCTTAAGAAATGAGGTTACGAAATGTGTAGTTTTGGGAGGCAGAGACTGCGCATTGCATAATGCCAAGAGACATGGTTACTGCTTGAGGATTGGGAATGCATAGCACATAGTTAAAGAGGTTTGGATGAGGCTGAGTGGCCTAGTCGAGAATTTTTCGAATTTTGACTAAGTGTTGGATCAATGAGAGGAAGTTGAATAAAAGCAAGACTTGAACATGATCACACCCTTAGTGCAATGACAATGACAACACTTGTGTGACAATGCATGAAAATTTGGAAATGAGTTTGTAACATGTCTACATGATAAGAACAACTCATTATCACAAATATTTCCCCTTGAAACAAACCAAAACTCAAATTTACACGATAAGCGACAATTCCCACACCAAAAGATGACACTTGCTATATGAAAATAAAAGTGCGAACGACACTTGCAATATGCGAATGATGGTGAAAACAACACATGTTAGGGTGAAGATAACATGAAAATGACACTAATTAAAGGGAAAGCAAGTGAAAGCGATAGTTGAAAACATGAAAATGACAAATCGCAAAAACAAAGGTGCCCGAAGCAACAGTTTGCAAAACTTACCAAAATAGAAGTATGAACACCACTACAAGTGAAAAATTGTCGATGTCAGTGTGCACTGACTGTTGACATGGATTGGATATCGCACATGCATGGTCTTCATGGACCGTTCTATGCTTGTTCAAGATTGCATAAAAGAATGCACTCTTGCACTTGTTACAGACTGAGCATTTGTGAGCAAGTGACTTTGACACTTCCAATCCAAGAATGGAGCTCAAAAGCATCAACTGACTGAGAAGTGAATATAGAACGACCGACCGTGAGATCCAATGTAGGCTCCAAAATTCGAGTGTAAGAAAATTTTTGGAGGGTGTTTGTTGCAATGACAACATTTGGTGACACACTAGTAAAACTCCAACTTCTCTGTCATGGTCAAATATTTCGTGCAGTGTCTAGTTCTTTAGGGAGTATTGATTCATCGTTGAGATTACCATGGCTTCCCCATTTCTCCCATGCATAAACATAGTCCCCTTCATTCCTTTACTCAATTAAACACAAATATAAGGTCAATGATCACACAATGTTTTGAATCAGGAAGGGGCATTGCAATTCGCGAGATTTAGATTTCTAGAGTGTAGTTTTTCATCTCTGGTGTTGCTCTGCTACCAACAAGCCTGGACAGTACCCCAACGAAGTCACTTCAGGAACACAAACATTGATCCATTGCTAGCGAGCCTAGAAAGTACCCTGACGGAGTTGCTTGCTTCAACTCTCTGCACAGGAAGCCTTTCTCTTCTTTCACCTTTATTTATTTGGGACTGCAATGACACTTATTTATTTCATGGGTAGAAGAGGGATCCTGACTTATTGAGAGTAGGAGAGCTCGTTCCTTCAGAGAAGAATATATAGACCTCTTATATAGATGTTGGGACTCAGAAATGTCATATTTTCATCCACCTTTTTCTTCACTATTCCTTACATTTCATCATCCCATTAACATTTTTGTCATATCATTTACATACATACATTTGGGTTTCACCTTCTTATTTTCCATTTTATTCATTTTTGTATTACAAGTGAATTTATGATTAAATATTAGAAAATATACATATTTTTAGATATATATATCTCAAAAATATGTGAGTTTTGTGATGTGTACGAAATATGTGAAGAATTAATATCTCCTCCACCATATTAAGGATATAATTATGCAAGCCTATTCCTAAGGAGAAAATCATGGAGGATTTGGATTGGCATATCTTATCCAATTCTTAAGGAGAAAATCATGGAGGATTTGGTTGGCATATCTTATCCAATTCCTAAGGAGAAAATCATGGAGGATTTGATTGGCATATCTTATCCAATTCCTAAGGAGAAGATCATGGAGGATTTGGTTGGCATATCTTATCCAAGATATGTGAGAGATTTATGGAGGATTCAAAGGGATCATATTTTGTAATAATGGGAAAGTAGTTAAAAATGCTTGAGAGATTTGTGGGATCATATTTTGTAATAATGGGAAAGTAGATTAGTGGATGATCATTATGACTTTGTTACTCATCCCATTGTATAAATAGGAGTACAATCTCCTCCATTTGTAATCTGGAAGTTTTTGTAATCTTAAAATTTTGAAATAAGGATCATACTTCAATTTTGCTTCTACATCTGAGTCTCCATTGAAGTGGTGTGCTTGTGGAGTTATGGAGGGCCCCCATGGCCTCACTTGCATGCTTATTTGTTTATAATTTACTTTATGTTTTTGTTTGATTTCAGCTTTCAAGTTTTCTTAAATGTTCTAATATTGGAAGGATCTTATTTGAAGGTGTTCTTGTAAGAGAACCGTAAGATCTCAGACAATTATTAGATCTAGGTTTATTTCATTTCAGCTGTTAATTTCTTATTAGATGTTCTAATGTTGGAAGAGATCTTGTAGAAAGTATTCTTGTAAGAGAATCATAGATCTCAAACAATTGTTAGATCTAGGCTTGATTAGTTATTAGGAATCTTTCTAGATCTATATATTTTAGATAAGCACTTCTAAGTTTACCTTCCCGGGTTGACATTAAATTAAACTCTAATTTGCATCCGCATTTTAGACCACACATTTTGGCGTCGTTGCCGGGGAAGTGCAACTAGAAGGATTTAGTAATTATTTTATGCATTTGTTTTTATGGACTAATTTGTGGAACTTGGTGACAGCAGGTTCGTAAAGGAGTTCAAAGTTTGGAGCATTTTTATTTTCGTACATAGTTATTTTAAATTTAGTTTTTATTTTAAACCCCCCATTTCTCACTAATCCATCTACGGATGAGGGCTTTGACAATGTTGAACAGGTACTTCTTGGAGAGCAAGGACAATAACCTTGAGCCAACTCTAAGACAGGATTCTCACATACTTGCAAAACATAATGTAAAATTTTTAAATCTTGAGCATGTTCGAATTTTTAGTCCGTAGATGGCTTCATTGGAAGCATGCTTTTACTTAGAAAATAAAACATCCTTCAAGTTAATGCAGAATAGATTAGAAAAATAAAAATGAGATCTCATTAGAAGTTTTTAGTTTTGTTTTCAAAAAAAAAAAAATCATCATGAATAAATTCAGTGGCACATCTTTGCATTTCTATGTCTTGTTTCTGTATCACGGGTGAGCCAAGAGCTTGATTATCGGAAAGCCTTATCTTCCGAGAGTCTAAATTCCCCCGTGACATTGCAGAAAGAGTGTAGATAATGCAAGGTTTTGTCGGAGATCTTAATTGTGTTTTATCCATCCACGCTAACCTGCATAAAAAAAAAAAAAAAATAAATAAAATAAAATAAATAA
Organism: Pinus tabuliformis; assembly: GCA_031772625.1. NCBI lineage: Eukaryota > Viridiplantae > Streptophyta > Pinopsida > Pinales > Pinaceae > Pinus > Pinus tabuliformis. The sequence continues at coordinate 486,862,786 of CM062813.1, forward strand.
ATAAATAAAATAAAAATAAAAATAAAAAAAATCAAGAGATTAGTATGCTCTCTTCCCGCGCTTCGTGCGATCTGGAAGATCAGAAAATCTATTAATTTATTTCAAATAAACATACTCTTGTTGGAGAACTAATCTGCAATGCGACAATAAATAATTTTGTGAATGAGTGAAAAATCATCTTAAATTTTTTTAGATAAAACTTAGTTTTTTTAAATTTTAGTTATTTTTTTTTAAATAATAAAAAATAAAAAAAAAATTCCCACATAGTGATAAAAAAAATTGGATTTGACTTATCCTAGAGAGATTTGGCATTTGCATTATCTTCTCCTAATTTTTCTAGAAAAAAAGCCAGATTTTTCATTGATTCTAGAGGATTTTGTGTATTTTTTTAGGATATTGGAAAAAAAATCCATTTTAGTGTTAGTTTAGAAATTTTCTATATTAGTTTTTGATAGAATTAGTTTTTGTTGATTTCTTTCTTAAAAAAAATAAAAATAAATAAATAATGATTTTTTTAATTTTGTTATTAAAAAAAAAATTGAATTTCATTCTTTTGTTTTTTTTATTTAAAAAATAAAAAAAATTCTCACAAAATTCATGCAGGTTTGAAAATAAATAATGGAACACTTGGAAACAAATTTCAAACATTTGGAGGATTCTATAAATGATGATTATCTTGTTTCAATAGCTTCAAGTTGGCATTAAATATTCATGTTGAATGCTTTTATATCACATACTAATATGCAGAACACAACAGATCTTTCTAATGCCAATCTTTTTGCCGAGCATACTTCATCTGACACAAACAGGGAGTATTACTTTTCATGGTTATTTTAAGAATGGATTGATTTTAATATCATGATTAAGTCAATTTCAACACTTTGATTGTCCTTAATATGTTTTATTTGGTATGAAATTTTTGCGTAAGAATCATGAAGGAAATGGCCATTTCTTCTTGAACACACTTATGTTTTCTTTCTGCCAAGTTTTTTTACAGGTTACAGGATAATCAAGTGATCATAAGGAGATTACATTGTGACGACAATTGGTCTTCCAAAGACTACATTCATGAAAAATTCTAAAGACAAATCCAACTCCACAACCACACCTTGCACCTCCCTTTTTGAAGCAAATTTGGAATTCCACCAATTGTAAATCCATAAAGCATGACATTTCCATATCCATTTTTCACAGCAAGAGTTCATCTTCATACACCATGCATTTCCTTACATCCATTTTTGGACGCTTGAAGGAGCTAATTCTTCACTGCACATATCATGACATTTTCCACTACACAACGATCCTTTTGCGTCATGATTACTCCCCTTTGAATAAAACTCATTCCCTTTCCATGATTACATTTCCTTGTTTTCCTCACCATGTTGATCCACATTGCTTGTCCGTGAGTTCTTTCCATTATAGTCCTACCAAATCTTTTTGTACAAACTCGCGTTGACTGATGTGGGATTCCTTAAGGCCCACCTTTCAACAAGTCTTGCCCCATCGACATCAGCACCTTATCTGGGAAATAGACTAGAGTTCCTTTTGAGTACCTAGAGGCTTGCATGCCTTAATGGAAAGTTCTCTCGCTGGCGATCATGGGAATACATCAAGGTCCCTTGATCTTCAGATCTTGCAAGTGGCTCGACCTCGACACATCCATTCGCACTTCGCAAGATGTACTCGGGTACCTTGGCACTCATTGACATCAATGGTGAGTTGCCTTGCATTGGTTAACGACATACATCAATGGCCGGAAATCCAATGATTTCTATTCATGCTCGACATCGACACATTCATTCGCATGTTTAGAATTGTACCATCGGGTTTGTAGCGGGTGAAGACTATACACTTTTTCACGACTCCCTCAGCAGTTACAGCAGCATGAATTCTGATCTATGAGAGTACCACAGTTCCACTTTCAACATTTCTCTTTTCCATGATTCAGCATCAACAGTTCAGATTCCTTCATCTCCTAGGATCTAGTTACAACAACATTAGTCACATTTTCCTGATCCAGCAGCAACAGCAGTTAGATTCCTCTTGCATATTTCATCATTCTTGGGTAAGTAGAGGTATGTTGTTTTCTAATCTTTAATCATGCAATTCCTTATATGCTAACTTGAATATTTTTGAAAATTCCCTCACCATGCTACATTTCCTTTCATGAGCCATGTCAAGTTGCATGAGGACATGCAACCAATTCAGTTGAGGGGGGGAGAACTATATTCACTACCACGATTCCATTTCTTCACCACTATCATTCCATTTTTCTCATTTACCATTCACCAACATTTATTTTCCAATGGCACTTTGTTGCACTTTGCATCATACGCAATATTGGCATGCTTCATTAATATTACAAAAGGGCTTTCTTATGCACATTATGATTTCCAATGAATGTTTACATTATTATTGAAGAAAAGAGAACAGAAAACGAAATGAATGTTGTTAACACAAGAACCAACATTCTTTGTATTCATGGTTGTCACACAAGAACCAACCATAAGAAAATGTAAGTTGTTACCCATGTCTTTCACATATCCTGGAAATATTCATTATTAAAGACATCATCATGTAAAGCCAAAGTTGTTCAAGATGCCAAATGTTCTTAAAGAGACCCATGCATGGTTGCATGAGGACATGCAACAAGTTCAGTTGGGGAGGATGTTGGGACTCAGAAATGTCATATTTTCATCCACCTTTTTCTTCACTATTCCTTAGATTTCATCATCCCATTAACCTTTTTGTCATATCATTTTCATACATACATTTGGGTTTCACCTTCTTATTTTCCATTTTATTCATTTTTGTATTACAAGTGAATTTATGATTAAATATTAGAAAATATACATATTTTTAGATATATATATCTCAAAAATATGTGAGTTTTGTGATGTGTAGGAAATATGTGAAGAATTAATATCTCCTCCACCATATTAAGGAGATAATTATGCAAGCTTATTCCTAAGGAGAAAATCATGGAGGATTTGGATTGGCATATCTTATCCAATTCTTAAGGAGAAAATCATGGAGGATTTGGTTGGCATATCTTATCCAATTCCTAAGGAGAAAATCATGGAGGATTTGATTGGCATATCTTATCCAATTCCTAAGGAGAAGATCTTGGAGGATTTGGTTGGCATATCTTATCCAAGATATGTGAGAGATTTATGGAGGATTCAAAGGGATCATATTTTGTAATAATGGGAAAGTAGTTAAAAATGCTTGAGAAATTTGTGGGATCATATTTTGTAATAATGGGAAAGTAGATTAGTGGATGATCATTATGAGTTTGTTACTCATCCCATTGTATAAATAGGAGTACAATCTCCTCCATTTGTAATCTGGAAGTTTTTGTAATCTTAGAATTTTGAAATAAAGGATCATACTTCAATTTTGCTTCTACATCTGAGTCTCCATTGAAGTGGTGTGCTTGTGGAGTTATGGAGGGCCCCCATGGCCTCACTTGCATGCTTATTTGTTTATAATTTACTTTATGTTTTTGTTTGATTTCAGCTTTCAAGTTTTCTTAAATGTTCTAATATTGGAAGGATCTTATTTGAAGGTGTTCTTGTAAGAGAACCGTAAGATCTCAGACAATTATTAGATCTAGGTTTATTTCATTTCAGCTGTTAGTTTCTTATTAGATGTTCTAATGTTGGAAGAGATCTTGTAGAAAGTATTCTTGTAAGAGAATCATATATCTCAAACAATTGTTAGATCTAGGCTTGATTAGTTATTAGGAATCTTTCTAGATCTATATATTTTAGATAAGCACTTCTAAGTTTACCTTCCTGGGTTGACATTAAATTAAACTCTAATTTGCATCTGCATTTTAGACCACACATTTTGGCATCGTTGCCGGGGAAGTGCAACTAGAAGGATTTAGTAATTATTTTATGCATTTGTTTTTATGGACTAATTTGTGGAACTTGGTGACAGCAGGTTCGTAAAGGAGTTCAAAGTTTGGAGCATTTTTATTTTCATACATAGTTATTTTAAATTTAGTTTTTATTTTAAACCCCCCATTTCTCACTAATCCATCTACGGATGAGGGCTTTGACAATGTTGAACATGTACTTCTTGGAGAGCAAGGACAATAACCTTGAGCCAACTCTAAGACAGGATTCTCACATACTTGCAAAACATAATGTAAATTTTTTAAATCTTGAGCATGTTCGAATTTTTAGTCCGTAGATGGCTTCACTGGAAGCATGCTTTTACTTAGAAAATAAAACATCGTTCAAGTTAATGTAGAATAGATTAGAAAAATAAAAATGAGATCTCGTTAGAAGTTGTTATCATTAGAAGTTTTTAGTTTTGTTTTCAAAAAAAAAAAATCATCATGAATAAATTCAGTGGCACATCTTTGCATTTCTATGTCTTGTTTCTGTATCACGGGTGAGCCAGGAGCTTGATTATCGGAAAGCCTTGTCTTCCGAGAGTCTAAATGCCCCCCGTGACATTGCAGAAAGAGTGTAGATAATGCAAGGTTTTGTCGCAGATCTTAATTGTGTTTTATCCATCCACGCTAACTCGCATAAATTAAAAAAAAAATCAAGAGATTAGTATGCTCTCTTCCCGCGCTTCGTGCGATCTGGAAGATCAGAAAATCTATTGATTTATTTCAAATAAACATACTCTTGCTGGAGAACTAATCTGCAATGCGACAATAAAGAATTTTGTGAATGAGTGAAAAATCATCTTAAAATTTTTTTAGATAAAACTTAGTCTTTTTAAATTTTAGTTTTTTTTTAAATAATAAAAAATAAAAATTCCCACATAGTGATAAAAAAATTGGATTTGACTTATCCTGGAGAGATTTGGCATTTGCATTATCTTCTCCTAATTTTTCTAGACAAAAAGCCAGATTTTTCATTGATTCTAGAGGATTTTGTGTGTTTTTTTAGGATATTGGAAAAAAAATCCATTTTAGTGTTAGTTTAGAAATTTTCTATATTAGTTTTTAATAGAATTTGTTTTTGTTGATTTCTTTCTTGAAAAAAAAAAATGATTTTTTTAATTTTGTTATTAAAAAAAAATGAATTTCATTCTTTTGTTTTTTTATTTAAAAAAAAAAAAAAAAATCTCACAAAATTCATGCAGGTTTGAAAATAAATAATGGAACACTTGGAAACAAATTTCAAACATTTGGAGGATTCTATAAATGATGATTATCTTGTTTCAATAGCTTCAAGTTGGCATTAAATATTCATGTTGAATGTTTTTATATCACATACTAATATGCAAAACACAACAGATCTTTCTAATGCCAATCTTTTTGCCGAGCATATTTCATTTGACACAAACAGGGAGTATTACTTTTCATGGTTATTTTAAGAATGGATTGATTTTAATATCATGATTAAGTCAATTTCAACACTTTGATTGTCCTTAATATGTTTTATTTGGTATGAAATTTTTGCGTAAGAATCATGAAGGAAATGGCTATTTCTTCTTGAACACACTTATGTTTTCTTTCTGCCAAGTTTTTTTACAGGTTACAGGATAATCAAGTGATCATAAGGAGATTACATTGTGACGACAATTGGTCTTCCAAAGACTACATTCATGAAAAATTCTAAAGACAAATCCAACTCCACAACCACTACCTTGCACCTCCCTTTTTGAAGCAGATTTGGAATTCCACCAATTGTAAATCCATAAAGCATGACATTTCCATATCCGTTTTTCACAGCAAGAGTTCATCTTCAGACACCATGCATTTCCTTACATCCATTTTTGGACGTGTTAGTGTCGGTCATGATGCCCTCCATCAGTGATAAAAAAACTCTTTGCATATGCATAAGTAGGTGTCTCATCAATGTCAGTTTTGCATCCCATTAGGCATGCCATAAAACTGATGGAGGAGCTGGTCCTTGTTCCCTTCTTGGCTTTGCTGGATCAGGTCATATCAGTTAATGAGCTTGTGTCACACTTGTTTTGTTTTGTCTTGAAGTCCAAAGTCTTAGGTCTAGGGTTTCAGTCAAATGTCATTGCAAGATCATGAGTCAGAGGTCCATGAGTCCCCAGCAAGCCAGAAGGAGGTATGTAAATATGTTTCATTGATATTTTTCATCATGTACAGCTTATTTATACCTTGGATTTAAAAACCCTGTTTTTAAACCCAAGGTCATGTCAATTTTGTAAAACAATAAGGAAATTTCAGAAAAAAAATTCAAAATGTCGGCAATAACCCTGGTCTCCTCGCCAGAGTCCATCAGATGGTCTACCTGCAAAAAGAACGGAGCTAAAGCACCCAAAAAGTCAAATTCAGAACAAAAGAAAACTCAAAACAGTGTTAAAAGAAAGTGTCAAGGCAAAACATTAGAAAGTGGGTTTGGTAAGTAAATTTTTTCAAATTGAGCTTATAAAGAGTCAAATTCCCTCTCAATACCCTCATTGTGCATCCAAAGAGCTTGCAAGAAGAAGTGATAGGGCGAAGAGGCGAAAGGAGGCAAAGTGCAGAGAAATTGAACCAGTTTCAGGTGCGCGACCCGTCAGAGGTTGTGCGCGACCTGTTGGGCGGTGCGCGACCCGTCAGGCGCCTCCCAGCAGTGTTAATTTGTAACGGGCGCGACCCGTCGGGCTGTGCGCGACCCGTTGGGTGCCCTGCGCGACCCGTCAAGCTGTTGACACCAAAACCGCCCCAAATTTTGTCCAATCGCCCTCTAAGTTGCAAAATCGACCGAGCATACAACTCAGCATTTTTGCAGGCAAGGGCAGCAGTTTACTTTGTCTATTTTCTCCACTTTGCTCAAAAGCACCATGTCAACCACCGAGACCTATGAGCAAGGTGATGACCAGTCTTCTTCTACAGAGGTTGAGGTACAGCGGAGGCCTCGTAGGGGGGGCAAAGGTGGTCATCATAAGAGAGAGGAGCCCACCTCATTGGCAGAATTGCAGGCCTGTCCTTTGGGAGTGAGTTGCTTTCGGTATATGTCATGTTTTCAGTTTTGCGAGAGGCTTGCTCAGATCCAGCACCACAGGGAGTTGGCCCGCTTATTTGTTTTGCACCTTCATGATGGGCAGGTCACTCTGGCAGGAGTGAACTTTGTGTTGTCTCCGGAAGTGATTTCAGAGGCTACCGGGATACCAAATGTGGGTGAGGTGTGGCCCAAGCGCAAAGTGTTGGATTTTGTTCATTTTGAGCCATATGTCATGCCAGCCTTCATGAGACACTTGTCGGGGGTCTTTCCTTTCAGATTTCTCCGGAGGGAGTATGCTCCGATCTTGAAACTCATCATGCATTACTTTACATGTGAGGGCAGGTTTTCACAGGTGTACTCTTATCACATCTGCCTATTGATGCACTTTACCCGAGTGAGGATGATGAACATCCCGGTTTTCTTCTTCCAGAATATTCAGAGGATGGTGCCTATGTTACAGAGGAAGACCCCAGCCCAACAGTTTAGGAGTTTATGTCACTATGGTCTCATCCAGCTCATTGTTTCCCATCAGTTGAGTCAGCAGGGCATTCCATGGGAAGAGTTCATCTCCCATGAGTTCTTCACAGCGCCACCACAGCCACAGCCGGAGCCAGAGGTCATTTATGAGGAGGGAGGTCCATCTCACCAGCCCGAGATCATTGTTCCGAGACATGTTGCTTCCTCACCTCAGGTCACCTACCAGAGAGCCCACAGGGCCTTGTTTGCAGCAGCTCGACGAGTACTTTCTCCACAGCAGGTGGAAGGGGTCTCGTCATCATCTTCAGGGCAGCGAGTGTTATCTCCACACCAGGTGGAAGGGGCCTCGCATTCTTCATCAGCAGAGGCAGTGCGGGAGGGCAAGCAGCCCATGGTTGAGGATGAGAGAGTCGGTGATACACATGATGATTTCATTGACCTTGATGCCCGCTCTCCTTCTTCAGATTTTTATGAGATTATCAGACAGAAAGAGGAGGAGAACCTCGGGTTGCAGCAAAAGCTCCAAATGGCTCAATGGACCATCACTTATCTGGAGCAGTGCAACAAACAATTAGAAGAGGAAAAAGAACTTGATGAGCTATGGAGGATCCGCAGTGATCGAACTTTGAACCGAAGGAGGCCCGGTGACCCATTGCCTGCTGACCGGGAGTCTTTGCTCATTCAGGAGAATGCTCGCTTGGAGAGGCTGTTGGAGAAGGCCAACCAGGACAAGAGGCTGCTAAGGAACATGAAGAATCATTATTGGGCGAGGATGCATGTTTGCAAGGCGAAGATGAAAATGTTCCAAAGAAGGTTGTCCGAGGCCCGCAAGAGGAAGAAGAAGACCAACCCACTCCGTATCTTGGCCGAGGCTTCTCTCACTCACCATGATACTCATTAGCCTCTTCCTAGCAGCTAGCACAAGAAATTTTGAAAGTTTTGAGGCATTTTTGGCATTTTTGGGAAATTGACAGGTTTTGGCCTTTTAACGGGTCTCACCCCGTGCGCGACCCTACATGGGGGCAACTCAGAACGGGGAAAACTCAACATTTTTGGAATTTTCATGCAAAGTTACACCTACCTGTGGATGGACTTCAGTTTTTATGGAGATTTGGGCCTCCAAAAGGTCAAAACACATGCAAATTTTGACTTTCTGCCCCTATTTTGAGTTGCAGAAAGCTGTCTTGGGAGAATTGAGTTTTGAGGGGTCAAATCAACTCCAAATTCAAAAATTCCGGTGGATTTGGAAAGTAGACTCGCAGACCTTTCCAACGAGCTATCTTGCACCTGATTTGGACACCGGGAAGGCCCCCAAACAGGCCTCTCAATGTGCGCGACCCGTCAGGCACATGTGCGCGACCCGTCAGGGAATTTTGCCTGTTTTGACCAGTTCGGCCAGAAAAACACTGTTTTCACTTGGTTTAATGTTTTGGGCATGTAAATGATGGATTTTTGTGTAATTTTCATGGCTCTATGATGCTTTTACTCTCCTTGATCACTTCTAGAAGATTCTTGAATGTAAATGGTAAAAATTTAATGCATGGATAGGTTTCCTAAGTTTTAGAGGCAAGTTGTTTTGACTGCCTATTATCTAGTGCTCAGTTTAGAATTAGTTTAAACAGCTCCTAGGAAGCTGAGCTCGACCCCTAGAGGTGGGGAAAGGAGTTAGATCATCTATATTATGCCTTTTCTTGCTCATTTTCATGGTTGGACTCTTGAGGGAGAAGCTATCATTGTACTATCACTTGTATCTCTGCAAATTTTGGCTAAGGAAGACCAGGTTTTTGCAGTCATCTTTGGGATTCTTGTGGACTCATGTGTTGATGGTGTCTTTCTTCATGTTCTTGTAAGCTTTGTTATGTGATTCATTTCCTTTCTTTACTGCTGCACATTAAACAAATGAAGTGATAAAGTATGAATTCATGCTAGCCATGCTCTGCTTTTAAATTTGTTTAATTTCTGTGTTTTCTACTGTCTAAAGAGAATTCAAATCCATTGTTTGCTCTCTTTAGCCTTCTTATCTTTCTACCTAATCATCCACTTCAGCTAAAGACATCAATACAGGCTCCTACCTCGCCCCAAAGACCCCCTGCAGAAACTGTGCTCAATCCCCGCACCCTGAATTGCACTCCCTCCAATTGCCACCAAAAACCCCAAAAACCCCCAAATCAACCTTTTAATCAGTTTGCTAGCCTAATATCAGTGTTACCTTTGATTGGTCATCTCATCCCATTGAAAATTTACCGAGATAGACCGGAGAGAGCCTTCTCATACCCCGTAGGGCTAGCTACGAGGTGAAATGGTTTGATGTAGCTTTGAGATTTACCTTCTCAGCCTGAGGTGAAATTTCAAGTGCTAACAGGACGCTTGAAGGAGCTAATTCTTCATTGCACATATCATGACATTTTCCACTACACAACGATCCTTTTGCGTCATGATTACTTCCCTTTGAATAAAACTCATTCCCTTTCCATGATTACATTGCCTTCTTTTCCTCGCCATGCTGATCCACACTGCTTGTCCATGAGTTCTTTCCATTATAGTCCTACCAAATCTTTTTGTACAAACTCGCGTTGACTGATGTGGGATTCCTTAAGGCCCACCTTTCAACAAGTCTTGCCCCATCGACATCAGCACCTTATCTGGGAAATAGACTAGAGTTCCTTTTGAGTACCTAGAGGCTTGCATGCCTTAATGGCAAGTTCTCTCGCTGGCGATCATGGGAATACATCAAGGTCCCTTGATTTTCAGATCTTGCAAGTGGCTCGACCTCGACACATCCATTCGCACTTCGCAAGATGTACTCGGGTACCTTGGCACTCATTGACGTCAATGGTGAGTTGCCTCGCATTAGTTAACGACATACATCAATGGTCGGTAATCCAATGATTTCTATTCATGCTCGACATCGACACATTCATTCGCATGTTTAGAATTGTACCATCGGGTTTGTAGCGGGTGAAGACTATACACTTTTTCACGACTCCCTCAGCAGTTACAGCAGCATGAATTCTGATCTATGAGAGTACCACAGTTCCACTTTCAGCATTTCTCTTTTCCATGATTCAGCATCAGCAGTTCAGATTCCTTCATCTCCCAGGATCCAGTTACAACAACATCAGTCACATTTTCCTGATCTAGCAGCAGCAGCAGCTACATTCCTCTTGCATAGTTCATCATTCTTGGGTAAGTAGAGGCATGTTGTTTTCTAATCTTTAATCATGCAATTCCTTATATGCTAACTTGAATATTTTGGAAAATTCCCTCACCATGCTACATTTCCTTTCATGAGCCATGTCAAGTTGCATGAGGACATGCAACCAATTCAGTTGAGGGGGGGAGAACTATATTCACTACATATTCACTACCATGATTCCATTTCTTCACCATTATCACTCCATTTTTCTCATTTACCATTCACCAACATTTATTTTCCAATGACACTTTGTTGCACTTTGCTTCATACGCAATATTGGCATGCTTCATTAATATTACAAAAGGGCTTTCTTATGCACATTATGGTTTCCAGTGAATGTTTACATTATTATTGAAGAAAAGAGAACAGAAAACGAAATGAATGTTGTTAACGCAAGAACCAACATTCTTTGTATTCATGGTTGTCACACAAGAACCAACCATAAGAAAATGTAAGTTGTTACTCATGTCTTTCACATATCCTGGAAACATTCATTATTAAAGACATCATCATGTAAAGCCAAATTTGTTCAAGATGCCAAATGTTCTTAAAGAGACCCATGCATGGTTGCATGAGGACATGCAACAAGTTCAGTTGGGGAGGATGTTGGGACTCAGAAATGTCATATTTTCATCCACCTTTTTCTTCACTATTCCTTACATTTCATCATCCCATTAACCTTTTTGTCATATCATTTTCATACATACATTTGGGTTTCACCTTCTTATTTTCCATTTTATTCATTTTTGTATTACAAGTGAATTTATGATTAAATATTAGAAAATATACATATTTTTAGATATATATATCTCAAAAGTATGTTAGTTTTGTGATGTGTAGGAAATATGTGAAGAATTAATATCTCCTCCACCATATTAAGGAGATAATTATGCAAGCCTATTCCTAAGGAGAAAATCATGGAGGATTTGGATTGGCATATCTTATCCAATTCTTAAGGAGAAAATCATGGAGGATTTGGTTGGCATATCTTATCCAATTCCTAAGGAGAAGATCATGGAGGATTTGGTTGGCATATCTTATCCAAGACATGTGAGAGATTTATGGAGGATTCAAAGGGATCATATTTTGTAATAATGGGAAAGTAGATTAGTGGATGATCATTATGAGTTTGTTACTCATCCCATTGTATAAATAGGAGTACAATCTCCTCCATTTGTAATCTGGAAGTTTTTGTAATCTTAGAATTTTGAAATAAAGGATCATACTTCAATTTTGCTTCTACATCTGAGTCTCCATTGAAGTGGTGTGCTTATGGAGTTATGGAGGGCCCCCATGGCCTCACTTGCATGCTTATTTGTTTATAATTTACTTTATGTTTTTGTTTGATTTCAGCTTTCAAGTTTTCTTAAATGTTCTAATATTGGAAGGATCTTATTTGAAGGTGTTCTTGTAAGAGAACCGTAAGATCTCAGACAATTATTAGATCTAGGTTTATTTCATTTCAGCTGTTAATTTCTTATTAGATGTTCTAATGTTGGAAGAGATCATGTAGAAAGTATTCTTGTAAGAGAATCATAGATCTCAAACAATTGTTAGATCTGGGCTTGACTAGTTATTAGGAATCTTTCTAGATCTATATATTTTAGATAAGCACTTCTAAGTTTACCTTCCCCGGTTGACATTAAATTAAACTCTAATTCGCATCCGCATTTTAGACCACACAATAGGTTTCCTCATTTAGATTTTTCCCTTGTCCTTCTCTACATGATTGGATCAGCATGAAAACACCGAAGCATAAATATCGAGTGTAGGCATGAGGTTTCTAGAATAGACATGGAGATCATGGTTTGGCACAAGGTTTTCCTAACGCAAGGATCGTATTTTCCATTGGAACATCATCGACCAAAAGGTGTAAAGAAGACAAGGAAGAAGAATGGAGCATTAACCAAATGTTGCAGTGTCACAAAGTCCTTCTCCATTTTGCCACATTGTCTTTTCGAGGCCAAATAGTACACCCTTCATGTAAAGTATTATCAATAGAATAGAAAGGAAAAGACACGACACAACAAGGAAGTGAAACCAAAGCACAAATAAAGGAGGCTAAATCAAACATGATGGAAGACAGAAGTAAGAAAATATAAGAAAGACTAAAGAGAACAAGTGCAGAATGAGTGCAAGAGAGGGGGAACTAGAATGCAACTAATCCTACTCCTAACCTAACAGCTAGAAGATTGGGGTCACGTATAATGAAATTTCCAATGAAGCCACCATAGTTGTTCCCGACCTGCAATGAGAAAGATACGATCGATTAAAATAGATATAAAGTAATGTGCAAGAGAAAATATGAGAGCTTGAAGAACTTTCACAACAAAAGGAAGGTATTTCCTGTGGGAAGAAAGATGTGTCACAACCACTACTTTTATCTAGTTCACATTCTTACCTTTTCAAAAGAAACTATAATCAAACAAAACTAGAAGACTTCTTGTGAATGCAACTTCTTCTGCGCCATCTTGATTTGCAAGCATGAGAAAAGGTCGAAACTTGTTCTTTGCAACGGAACTTGACAAGTACGATTGCTCCAACCATTCGACGATTGGATCATGAAATTTTAAACAATCCTCTTGAAAATTCTGAAAAAATTGAAATAATGAATCTTCGATTAAAAGCACGGGATTAGGATGAGAATCTTGTGAGAGAAAATAGATCTAATCATATTCATAAGGCTTGTCAATATAGTGAGGACCTGAAATAACTATCAAAAAAGGTTGAAGTGCCTCAGCTGCTCGACAAGTATCTGAATGGTGAGATAAACCATAAATATTAATCGATGTGAAACAACTGTCATCAAATATACTAGTGGGAAAGTTATAAAATGAATGACAATTAATATTATGATCAGATGGAATGATTAAATCATTGGATTCTCAGTTAGTATTTAATGAAGATAAATAAATTTGAATAGCTTTACAAATGATCTGAAAATTCGAATCAACCTCCTCACAAGCCGAGTGTGACAAACTATTTTCATGTAACTAGTGACAAACTGTATAAGCATCATAATAATCAAAAGAATTGAAAAGGGATGCCAACACAGCAAACACATGAGACTAGTCAGGACATAGTGAACAGAGAAGAATTTTATTCGCATAATAAGTCATGCATTGCACTCAATAGGATTTCAGGTGTTATGAAGAATAAGATTCGCGATACAATTTTCACAAGGAAAACCAAGAGCCGCTTATCATGAAATAAATTTGATAGATATGATTCCTTCAGCCAAATATGATCTTTGAGGTGATCAACTTCACAGTTCCATGACTTTAAGAGAGATGAACATTCCAAACCCGAGTTTGATGCAAGAGATTTGCATGAAGATGAATCAACTGAAGAAGATTCTTGAATCTGATTAGAAGTGAAATCTTGAAAATTTGAAAAATTACATCTAAAATACCAAACATATTTCAAAAAGAAATTTACATCAAGTGAAACCATGCAAAGAGAAGGATTGTGCGAGAGAAACCAAATCTGACTTAGTTCGGGGGGCTTACCAGAGTTGCGAGATCCTGACATAACCATAAAAAAAAATTGAAGTGCCTCGACTTCCCGACAAGTCCCGAAACTTTCAAAGATTGTAAAATCACATCTTGAAGATTGAACCAGATTGTGCATGGTGTGAGGATAGATGCTACCATTGGTTTCAATAAGACCACTTCTCACCAAATGGCAACCATCTTTGTCACTGACTTGACCATATTTTTCAACTTCAACAACCAAATTACTCAAGTTGAAAGATTCATCTGATCGCAAATATGAAGATGTATGAATCAGAGAAATTTCATGAGCAAGTTGTTTTAGAGAGTTGTATTCATGCAAGAGAAGAGATGATGGGGGATGGAAAGAGTACTCAATGGTTTAATTGTTTTCATTTTCATCATGGATAATCTCAACACCTTGTGTCAATTGAGAATGTAACTCATCGGATGAAGAACTTGAAGAGCATGGAGTATCTCTGTCGCAATTATATACATCACAAATGGTAGAGCACAAGGGATAGTGAGATGAAGAGGAAGTTTTGATCAGGACAACTTCTTTGACCGAAATAGATTCTAGTTCTAAAGTAAAGTATTCATGAGAAACTGAAAGATGAGATGATGCACTTGGGCATTTTGGATCACATACATCAACATAGTCATCATCATCGAAATGATTTTTTCCCAAGACTACGGATTGATTGAAAGAATTCATTGCATTTATTCACTACCAAGATTAGCGTATTGAAAATCATCCAAGGATAGAAGCGCATCATCTTCACATGGGGGATTATTAAAAAGAGAAGAAAGATTGAAAGCATCTTCACCTTCGTGCTCCTCTATCTGTGTAATGTGACTGCCTTGTATCTTATCACAATTTGAACCAACAACTCGAAAATCAAGAGAGTGTGAAAAACTAGCTGGTGGAGCCAATTGATCGGGTTGATCATAGTACAAAGAGTCATGGCATGTAGATGATAGAGGATAACAGAAATCCAGATTAGATTTGAGACTAGAGTTATGAATAGTAACATCATCTTGCGAAATGGAGGAGTTAGTCTTCACCATGGGCTTCATGAGCCATTATGGGATTTCCTCCATTGAATCTAAGTCATGAAAAGTAGAAGAAGAATGAGAATATGGATTAGGAATTTGATTAGCAGATCTCCCAACTTTATTATCATCGCAAGGATGCACCCACATCAGAACTGAAAAGGGAGGAGGACAAGGAACAAAAGGAATCGTAGATTCCTCCTCTGAAATTAGAGGTGTCTCATGATTTACAAGAGTTGGGGAAGTAGAAACATCAGGAGGTTCAAATTTTCCATGCAGAAAACCACACAAACAAAATATTTATCATTGATTTCGTAATGTTCACAAAATTTAAGAAAGTTATAAATATGCTCGATTATGGATGTTCCATCATCGCCATTAAACTTCAATTGAGACAAGTGATAAAGAGGCTCATCAGGGATTAACAGTTTACTAGGGGATAGGTTGGAAAATTACCCTGGGAGTATGAATTGAGAATGAGCTATTTATGATAAGAGATTAAAAACAGACTCAACAGGGACAACTTGTCATCTGGCCCTCCTTCTAGCGCCATTTTGTCAACTGTGATGGAAATCCATGAACCAAAGGGGTCTCCCTGATGTGAATTCTCAATTATTCCTCACATTGTTTGGAATAGGAGCTCCATCCGGAGTATCGACCCGATTTCCATGCATTCATATAGATTTTCCTTGGCTCTAAATATCAGTAAGAGAGAGGAATGAAAATGTGCCTTCGAAAAACAAGTGAGTGTGCCTGGTGAGCGTTCGGTTGTAGGTGTGTCAAGGTTCTTCTACTACAGAGGGAGAAAAGAAAGTGAGCCTCTAAGAGAGAAGTAATAGTACCACCCTAGTAGAGACACACACAACCAAGAAGGATCCATCTAACATCTAACAGAATAGTCCACAAAGATGTGATGGTCATTACAACCAATCAGTCTAATATCCAACAGAATAGTCCACAAGGATCTAACAACAATAACAACCATTACAACACATTATCAATATGATAAGTACCAAAATATATGAAAGAGTTCAACTACTTTAGCACAGATGAAATCAAACATGAATTATAAACATCCACATAATAGTCTTACAAATATTCATAATCCATACATGAATAACGTGTTGGACATGAGGCTTTTGATATTAAGTAAAAGTTACAAGACACATGTATACAATGAACACCACTAGCTCCAGTAGTGGAGCGATGGAGCCACTACTTTCTCCCTAAAAGAACTAGCTTGTCTCTCTAATGCCTTGTGGGAGGAGCCAAGGTGAAAAGTCCTTTGGTCATACAACCAGGGTGTATATGTAACCAATGGGGTGATGCTTCACCTCCCTTCTGACTCTTTGACTACCCTTGTGACTATTTGACTTCCTATGACTTTTCAACTTTACATGGCTCATCATATTTTGTACATGTCCTTTGGACTTCCACTTTCCAATACATTTTCAAATAAGAAATTACATAATCCACAAGAATGATGTGGCATATGATGACTCATGACATGACACTGCTGACAAGGATTTCTCGATGACATGGAAATGCCAAGCCATTCTTGCCACTCCTTTATCTTCAACAAGAGATGTGAAATGTTTCATCTTCGTGAGAGATATGTTTTGTTCTTCATATCCACCCTCCAAAGGGTTGTGAATCAGATGGAGTCTTCATGCAGTCCTGATCTTTGATCTTTTGTTGTAATCTAGTGTTCCTTCATCTTCTCAACTGGTGATAATCTTATATCTTTAGCTCCATATGTGTTTTCTAGCATGTCCTCCTTCTCCATCTCCTTCTTCATCATCTTTCCATAGCATGATAAAGTACCTGCATCTTCAATCCACTCATGACAAGACGATATCAGTCCAATAAACCCCTAGTCTTAGATGTTGCATGATGATCCACTAACTAAGTCGGGACAAGCTGAGAGAGAGGATCAGTGACTATGCAGTTACACAAATCAGGCAGTCAGGGGTGAAGCTTGAGCCTTAAGACCGCGCAATGCACAGTTCAGGTTGGATTAGGAAAAAATATTACACAGTTTTGGGAGTCAACGAGCCAGGCTAATGTTTTTTGCATTATTTCATCCAAATGCATAGTTCTAGGAGGCAGAGGAGGCCAGATGACTGCGCAGTTACACAACTCAAGAGCTCAAGGCTGGGCTTGAGGTTTGAGATTTCACAATGCATAGTTCAGGCCTGGTGGGAGGGCATGATTATGCAGTTTTGGAGGCTAAGGCCCGAGCTTAAGCACTGAAATTTCAAAATGCACAATAATGGAAAGACAGGAGGCCAACTGATTATGAACTTACACAATTTAGGAGCTCAATACTAAGGCTTGAGGACTGAGACTGCGCAATGATAGCTTGGATGAAGAGAAATATTGTGCAGTTCTAGGACTCAGGGGATGGGCTTGAGCACTAAGGTTGCAAAATGCATAGTTTTGGGAGGCAGAAACTGCGCATTGTGTAGTGCCAAGAGACAAGGTTGTTTCTTGAGTACTGAGACTGCGTAGTACGCAATTCAAGGGAGTTGGATTAGACTTAGTGGCTCGGTCAGGCGTTTTTCTAATTTTGACTAAGTGTTGGATCAATGAGAGGAAGTTGAATAAAATCAAGACTTGAACATGATCACACCCTTAATTCACTTGTCGACACAACATGGGTCACTCAGAACACATGAACAACATAGTTTCCTCAATGCAACAACATTGTGTCAACCCATTCCAAGTGCGACACTAAATATACACTTTGCGACGACAATGACGACACTTGTGTGACAATGCATGAAACTTTGAAAATGAGTGTGGAACATGTCTACATGATAAGAACAACTCATTATCACAAATATTTCCCCTTGAATTAAACCAAAAATCCACTTTACCCGATAAGTGGCAATTTCCATACCAAAAGACGACACTTGCTATATGAAAATAAAAGTGTGAACGAAACTTGCAATATGAAAATGACGGTGAAAGAAAAACATGTCAGTGTGAAGATAACATGAAAATGACACTAATTGAAAGGAAATTAAGCAAATGTGATAACCGAAAATATGAAAATGACACTTGCAAAAATGAAGGCGTGCAGAGCAATACTTTTCAAAACTCATTGAAATATAAGTACAAACGCAACTGAAAGTGAGAAACTCTCGATGTTAGTGCGCACTAACTGTCAACATGGATTGGACATTGCACAGGCATAGTCTTGATGGATCGTGCTATGCTTGTTCAATCTTGCGTAAAAGAATGCTCTCATGCACTTGTTACAGAGTGAGCATGTGTGAGAAAGTGACTTCGACACTTCCAATCCAAGAAGGGAGCTCAAAAGAATCAACTAATTGAGAAGTGAATATGAAATGACTAATTGCGAGATCCACAATAGGCTTCAAAATTCGAGTGTAAGTAAAATTTTGGAGGGTGTTTGTCGTAGTGACAACACAGAGGTAGAACCAACAGGTAGGACTGCACCTTCCAGAAAGAAGTGCAAATTGCAGAGTAGGTAGCCAAGTAGGAGAGGGAGGAGATTCAGGTTTCTTTTATAGTTTTGCAGATTTTGCAGCTTTGTGGAGATGGTCGTACGATATTTATAGAGGAGATCGTGTGAGTTAGAAAGAATGCATATTTGGGCATTTGATCGCCTTCCAGTTACCGAAGATAAGTGTCGAAGGAAGTATGAGTTATCTAGTGTGAGTTGAAAAGAGAAAAGGGGTCCCAGCCAGGGACTAGGCTTGAAAGGAGATAGTGGGGCACCAGATCATGAGGAGGAGGAGTATGAAAGTCCAGTGTGCTGAATGGGATCTAACACAAAAGCAATAAGGAGATCAGTTCCAGTTTTTGTAGCAGGATCATCACCTTTGCTACAGGGGCCCACAGTATCATAGTAGCAAGTTCATTGTCAACAGACGCAACCAATCATTTAAATGACAACTACAGATATAGTTGCAGTCAATACATGTGAGGTAGTTACAAGAGCTAGATATAGTGACACAGGAAGTGGGAATCACCCATTTGTAGGATTCAGGTGCAATTCCAGCTAGAAGATTCCTAGCATAGAGCTATGCAGTCCAGTTTCCAGTACAGGAGGACAGTGCGAGTTGCCAAGATGGAGCAGAGAGATTTCCCATAGGGAGATCAAGACTAAGAGGTAGTAGCCCTATGGAAGTTAGTGCTTCGGGATATGGGTAAATCAGACTCATTTTTGTAGTAGCTGCAACAACAGTGCAGATGTAGGATCAGAGAAATAACAACAATAGTATGAGTAAATCAGAGTTCATAGTTTGGCAGAGTTGGGTAGGGTCCATTGAGGTGAGCATTGGATAAATGTTTCCTCCAGAACCATACCCTTACTACAGGGGCCCACAATATTCAGTAATAGGAGGATCAGTGTTCATAGGTGCAGTCAGTTCCAGAGTGACAGTTGCATACTAGTGGCAGTCAGATGTTGAGGAGCGCATAGTAGTGATGATAACAATGCAAGAGGCACCATGTAGAATCATCAAAAATGTATATTCCTCAATAGACATAGCAGAGGTTAGTAACAGTCAAAGGCTCAGGAGATAATTGCAACATAGAGACACAATTGATTAATTATTTTGGATGCTTCTCAGTTACAATAGTTGCAGTAGTAGCAACAACAATTGAGAGGAAGTGTTAGTTGGGTTATAGGTAGATGCAGAGTTGGCAACAATACAATATGTATAGTGCAATGTCAACACACATATGCAACATGGTTCAACTATAGTCAGTAGCGAATGAATAAGAGTTAGTGTAGTGGTTGGTGGACAGTGGCAAGGAGCTATAGTTGTCAGGTATCAGCAGCATGTATGGAGGATGTTGTAGCGACAAGGTGTTGTGGTAGATTATGCAACACTAGAGAGAGAGAACACCTTCCTCGCTAAGAGGGAGTGTTAGTTTTTGTAGCATCGGATGGTGTTATAGTCTTGAAACTTTGTGGAGAGGCTAAAACGCAAGAGTTCTCCAAAACCAAGAAATCATTTCTGGAAATTCCATCTAGAAATGACTCAATTAAATTAATTGATCGATAATTAAAAAATGCCTAAGTCTAACTTAGGGAAATCGATTAATTAATAGAATTTAATTGATAAAGGTGAGAATTCTATAGAAACTCACACAGATTGACTTGGATATGATCTCGACCATCGATTAAGTTTTAATTTTGGTTATTGGAGTCCTAAATGGAGATTATAAGAAGAGGTCGATGGGTATATGGAGAAACACACTTGGAGAGTGAGTCTCCTTGGGCAGTTAGATTTTCCAAGGAGAAACATTATGCTAGAGGATGTCAAGCCAAAGAGGGGATGCAAAGACAAATAGGGGTAGAGACAATGAGTCCGAAGGAAGTATTCCACTTTCAGAGAATCAGCTACAAGAGGTTCGAACTTCCTTAGTGAGGTTGCATAAAAGCTTTAGAGGGAGAGTTCGATTTGTCAGTCAGAGGGACGATTCAGTTGTTGGTGGCTGGAATAATTTTTGGAAGAGACCAGTGAGTCATTCTCAGAGGCTTAGTTGGGTAGACGGCTTGATTAGTTGTATTTTCCAAAAAGAGCATACAAGATCGTGTGCAAGTGTGATGCGGAGGCTGACACAGGGGTTTCATGGAGCCGAGTAAATGCTAGTTTTGGAGCTGAATCAATGTTGGGTGAGACAAAATTTGTCTCACTCATTTTTGTGGCTAGTTTCTCTTGTAGAGGATTGCCAATTTTAGGCATCCTATTGTACTCATAATTTCTCACTGCTGCATAATAATAAATCCCTCAGTTGTTGCACCAATTTTCCCACATTGGGTTTTTCCAAGGACAATTGTCCAAAAATAATTATGTCATTTTTATGTGTGTGTGTGCTAGTATTTTCTCAGTTTCTAGTTTATTTTTTGCAACATTTTAATGTGAAGAAATTACAGTGTGATTAATTCAGTATTAATAAGAAAATTAATAAACTGAAAAATTAGTTAGGACAATTAATTCCAGTTACTGCATTTCAAGGATTTTTCACAAAATGCTAACCCTTTTTTTACCAACACCTAGTTGTATCCTTTCTAGTGGTACAAACCCAAACCTTCACTTTATGTGATAAATCCCTAAACATAGGTAAGACCCATGCTTTCACATAAAGTGAGGATTTGGGTGGTAACAAAGGCCATTGATACTTAAAGGAGAATGATTAATTTAAGTGGAGATAGTAACACTAGGTTTTGTATTGATGATCTATTTTTCCCTATCCATGGGATTTGGTGGCATTATCACTGAATGGAATTTTTGGCTTTTAAATTTTCATCAATGCTCATTGTCTATAATGCAATTTGTCATTTTGTGCCAAGGGATTTTATGTGTATCATGCTATTTATGTGTGTCCTTCAACTTTTTGGTCTTCTTGTTTACATACTCCTTTTGACTATTTTTCTTGAGATTGGTTATCCTTACTTCATTCTTTGTTGTAAGAGTTAGGGTTGTATTTACCATCCTTTTTTTGTGCATGTTTTTTTTTTGAAACTATTTCTTACACTTACATCGATTTTTTATTCAATCTTGAGGGCATAATGGCAAGTTTTTCCCGTAGTAGATATGTGATGAAGTTGCACTAATGTTTGGATGTATTTGTGGAGGAAATTACAATGAACCAAGTACCACTTGGAGCCCTTGATACACAGTTTTTCATGTAGGGTATGAAAGGTTTGGGTGTAATTTAACATAATATGGTCTTTAACTTGGTGCAATATCATCCATCCTATGTAGTGGTTGCCATAGTTTCTAACTTGGTGATGCTCTTGCTTGAGGTCATTGAAAAAAACCACCCAAACGAGTTTGTACCATATGTTCTAGAATCATTTTCCATATGGCATAATGAGTGTCACACCAATGTTTGACAAGGGGAGGAATTCAAGTGTGTTAAATACACAGAAATGGCCTTCTAGCTGATATAACCATATCTCCAAATTTTATATGTCTATCTTTGAACTGTAAACTGTCATGGATATTCCACTAGATAGTTTGTCACAACATATATGCTAATATTGTATTAAAAATTCTGATTTTTTACACTATTACAATTTATTAAATTTATAGATCTGTATATTTTACTATAATTAATGCATGCATGCGAATGGAAATTATGCAAAAAAGTAGAGAATGACAAAATAATCTCACATACACACATAAGACACAAAATATGATCTAGGAAACCCTTTCCGGAGAAATTCCCAACTGGAAGGTGAGGCAGCTTCGCTTTGTTTCTCTGTGTGGAAAATAAGGCTACAAGTTTCAAAGAAGTAATGTTTGTGGTTTGTAGGCTACTACAGTGCAAAAGTCATCTATGTGTGCTCTACCTCCTATCTCTTTTGGCTATCTTTTCTCAGCTATGGAACAAAATGATCTCCAAAATAATGGAATGCCTCTTCGTCCTAATGGCCCGGTTATAACACAACCCAATAGCCTACTAGTGGTTAAGTTTGACTACATCAAATCTTAACTAGAGTTACAATATAGACTCTTATAGAGTCTTTTACATCACAACCACGTGGCTAGCCCCTTTTCCATGAATAATGGGGGCCGATGCGACATCCTCCTGAATTGTAGGTGTGAAAATGGGAAAGTCAACTTCTCAGTGGCATAACTTTTGCATATAGACTATGATTGACATGCTTCTTGTGCCATTGGATAGATCTTTGTGTGTAGAATAACATGTAAGGGTGTCACAATTGAGTGACAAAGTTTTATCCCCAAAAAATGTTGTTTGATGC
Source organism: Pinus tabuliformis (assembly GCA_031772625.1). Taxonomy (NCBI): domain Eukaryota; kingdom Viridiplantae; phylum Streptophyta; class Pinopsida; order Pinales; family Pinaceae; genus Pinus; species Pinus tabuliformis. Next base: position 486,885,688 of record CM062813.1, read on the forward strand.
CTTAAAATTCTACCAAAAGGTTCCAGACCCCATATTGCCAAATTGGATCCCGCCGATAAAACGGTCCCATGAGTTGATTCCTCCACTTTTTCCACTCCGAATACATTGAGATGGATGAAAACAATATAATAATCCAATTTGGATCAATCTTCCATTTATGTAGAGGGATATTAAATTAACTTATACCTTGAAGGGTGTCATTCCTTTAAAATCATTGCCTACCTAATATGCCTCCATCGTTGTTGGGAGTTGTCGAAGAATCTATGAAAAATAGTCCATCGTCTTGATCTCTATTGCTTAAGGAATTATTGGAGTACAACTTGAAAGGATATGTGGCCTTGCCACTTTCTTTCTATTTCCCACATGAGGCCACTTGAGGCAATAAAGAAAAAAGGAGTAAGCTTGAGGCCCAACTCTATGTAACCTAACTTTGCAGGGGATAACATTAAAAAAAAAAAAAAAAAAAAAAACCAACTAATCTAGATTATTTTAACTTTAATCATAATTTAACTTTAATAATTATCATCATTAAAAAATAACTAGTAGATATCTTCAGATATCAATAACATCCACCATCTAAAATCATTGAGCTCTGGAGCACTGCCATGAAACCCTAGCTGCACCTCGGCGCCTCTGCACCCTTGCTGCTCTGCGACCCATGGCTTTGGGCCCTCTGCCCTCCTTCTGTGTTCTATTTTGAGTTCCTGCAGTTCAGAGTGTTCATCTGCTGTTGGGAGGGACTAGTAAGTCGGGGTCGCCCTCATGGACGTCCCGGGCTCGCCCTCATGGACGTCCCGAGCTCGCCCCAGGCAGGCCCGCCTTCATCTGCCAAAGCCTTCTCTTGGCTCTTGGCCTGCTTGCCGCAGAAGAAAAAGAGTGAAGCAACCAAGTTTTTCAAGAGGTTGGAAGAAATTCTTGAAATATCCCTGCTGCCTGAGACCCCGATTCAAGTTGCCCTCTCCTTGGCTGAGCGGTCTCTCGTTGGCCAGTTCACCAGTCTATGGCCTTCTCCTAAGACCACTGAGACCTAGGTTAAGAAGAATTGGGTTCCTCTGATCAAGAGTAGCGTCACCTCTTACTTCATAGGACGAGGGTTCTTCCTCTTCGAATTCACCTCAAAGCATGACAAGGACATGATCTTTCAGAATGGCCCCTATTTCATGGGACCCCGGGGCCTATACCTCAACAGATGGACGCCGAATTTCGACCCTGCAGTCGATGTTCCCATGGTTGTCCCTGTATGGGTCAAACTCCCTAATCTCCCAGTTCATTGCTCGAACTGGGACTCGTTGAAACACATCAGAAACGCCCTTGGGAAATTCATAGATAGGGCAAACAACAAAGATCAATATGACTATGCTCGTATCTGCATAAAAGTAGACCTAGAGGTGGGTCTTCTGGAAGCCATCAAAATCAAAGTAGGAAACTGGACCCATTTGCAGAAGCTGGATTATGAGTAGTTGCCTTTCAAATGCCGAAAATGTCATGTCTACGGTCACTCCGCTAGAGGATGCCCAACCAATGTGGAACCAGATAAGGGTAAAGAAGAAGGTTGGAACCAGGTCAAGCATGCTAGGAAAATCCAAAAGCAGGTTGGTCCCAATGGAAGAGGTCCTCAAGTCCCTCCTTAGCAACCCCTTCCCAGAATGGACCAAGAAAATAAATTCGCTCCTCTAAGTTTGCAAATAGAGGAAACTCAGGAATTCAAAAATCAACCCCACCCTATAAAGGTACCCCCTCTTATCCCAAGGGGGCAAGCCTTGTTGAGAGTTCCAAAGGAAACACTGCCAAAGTAGAGGAATATGAGCATGAATCGGATTGCTCGAAGGAAGAAGGGGAAATAGGTGAATCCCAAGCTTCGATAAGGAGATCCACAAGAGGCTGCAAATCAGATCGGGAAAAAAGAGAGCAGGAAACTTTCAAGGATAAGCTCCAAGGCAGCCAACCAACCCTTGAGAAGTTACTAGCATCAAAAACAAAGATGGCGAGAAACCAGCCCCAAGGCTCCAAGGGAGCCAACTAGAAATACAAATGATGAAGATAGTCTCCTGGAACTGTAGAGGTATGGGGAGCAGAATCAAAGAAGAAGCCATCAGAAGTTTAATAAGAACAAAAGCTCCTGACATACTTCTCATCCAGGAGACCAAACTGGAAGACCATGTCTTCCTTCAGGCAAGTAAGAAACTCTGGAACAAATGTGAGGCGAAAGTAGTCTCAGCCCGAGGAGCTTCCGGTGGGTTGGGCACTCTTTGGAACGCTAGAAAATTCTCAGTCATTTCTGACACCCTCAATACTCACTGGCCGTTATTAAATTGCATCACTTAGATTCAAAAGAGATTATTAGTCTCTTCAACATGTACATCCTTGTGAACACTGTGGAAAAAAATGCCTACTGGGACTCCATAAGAACCCAAGCAGATCTCATTAATCTTGAGAATATCATCATAACAGGAGATCTTAACCTCACTCTCTTATCAGTAGACAAGAGAGGAGGCAACATTGTTCAAGATCCGACAAGGGAATGGGCAGAGGACCTTATGCAGCATTGGAACCTGCTGGACATCAAGCCAATCTCTGGTAAGTACACTTGGACTAATAAAAGAATTGGTCCTGGCCACATTGCTGCCAGATTGGATAGATTCTTACTTCAAAGCTTTTTTCTTCTACTTGGATTAGAGGCTAGAGTTCATATTCTCCCATGCAGCACTTCTGATCATAAACCCATCAAGTTGGAACTGGTGTTTCAGTATGAACTAGGTCCAATTCCCTTCAGATTTAGCGTGCTCTGGGCTAAGGAATCAGACTTCATGTAATTAGTTAAGGTTATCTGGATGCAGGGGGTCAAAGACTCCCCCTTTTTTGTCTGGGAGGAGAAGCTCAGAAGAGTGAAAAGGGCTTTAAAAAGTTGGGCCAAAACTCTGCCCAATCTAGCAAATGAAAGAAAAAATCTCCAATGCATTATGAAAAATCATCATCTCCAAGTTGAAATAGCTGACATAACTAAAGAGATTCTAGACAAAGAAGCCCAGCTCCAACAAAACTATCATAAGGCTTGTCTAGCAGAGGAAGAGTACTGGAGACTTAAGTCACACAGCCTTTGGCTTAAAGCAGGGGACATGAACTCTTCCTTCTTCCATAAACAAGCTCATGCAAGGAAATGTACCAATTCCATTTCCGAAATCAAATATGGCACTATTATTCACACAGACAATGTAAGCATCAAAAAAGTTGCCTCCCTTCACTTTAAAAGCCTTTATAGTGAAGATATAAATCTGTACCAAATCTCTGATATGATTGACGTGGTTCCCTCCTTGATTACTGTTGAAATGAACCACCTTCTTGAAGTTAAAGTCACCAAGAATGAAGTCAAGGATGCCCTCTTCGCCATGGACCCAGACAAAGCCCCTGGGCCGGATGGATTTGTAGCTAGATTCCTCCAATCTTGCTGGCCGATTGTGGAAAAAGATCTATACAAAATGGTTATTAAGTCCCAAGCTTGCCAGAAAATCGGAGGTAGCATGAACTCTGCTTTTCTTGCTCTCATCCCCAAAGAGAAAGGAGCCAACACCTTCAATAGGTTTCGACTGATTTCGCTATGTAATATTGGTTACAAACTGATTACTAAAGTCATTGCTAATAGACTTAAGCTCATCCTCGCCAAAGTCATTCCGAAAAGCCAAGGAGGATTCGTTCAAGGGAGACAGATAGTGAACAATTTCATTATGGTCCAAGAGGCAATCCACTCAAGTCTGAGTCGCAAGGAAAAAGGTATGGTTGTCAAGCTCAATTTAGCTAATGCTTTTGATAGAGTCAAGCATAGTTTTCTACTGAAAGTCTTACACAAATTTGGATTTTGGAAGAAATTTATAAATTGGATTCAAGCCTGCATTTCGGAGACTTGGATTGCTCCATTAGTAAACGACAGAGCTGCTGATTTTTTCAAAGCCACGAGAGGGCTCAGGCAGGGGTGCCCTCTCTCACCCCTTCTATTTGTTCTTCAAGCCTCTGTCCTCAGCTTCTATTTAGACAAAAAAATGATGGATTAGGAAATTGCTGGGCTTTGTATAGCAAGAGGGGTTAAAAACATTAATCATGCCCTCTTTACAGATGACACCTTGTTATTGGGAGCTGCCTTTGTGGTCACAGCCTCCATATTTAAAGGAGTCCTAGACGAGTTTTGTATGATTTCGGGAAGCAGTCTAAACAATGGAAAATGCCATATCTATTGCTGGAACACCACTTCCAGCTTGCTCAATTCCATTTCCAGAACCTTTGGTTTCGCAGCCTTCTCAAACTGGACTTCCTTCAAGTACTTAGGCCTGCCTGTATTTCTTAAAAGAGCCTTCAGCAGAGATTGGCTCCCCCAATTGGAGAAATTCAAGAACAGGTTGCTTGCCTGGGGATTTTCTTGGCTCAACATTATTGGTAAGTCTGTCCTTATTAAATTAGTCCTTAACAGTCTTCCCTTATTTCAATTTTTAGTTCCTCTAGCTCCCTCTGGCATTCTCAAAAAAATGGAGGAGATCATCCGGAATTTTTTTTGGAAGGGGGGCAAGCAAAATGAGAAAAAGATTTCGTTAGTCAGCTAGGACACCATCTCCAAACCACTCTTGGAAGGAGGTTTGAACTTCAAAGATATTGGATATCAAAATATCGCTATGGGAGCTAAGCTCATCTGGAGAATTATTGCTCCTAACCCTCGCTGGGCACAACTAGCTCTTTGGAAAAAATACTATAATGGCAAGCGCTCCTGCTGCCTACACCATCCTCTATCGCTCCTGAATACGCCCTTCCAAAATCTCTGTACCAAAGCTTGTATGCTTATAAATACTCATGCCTACTGGGTCCCCGACAATGGAAAAAGGATCAACCTTTGGACAGATAGAATTATGAACAATGAGCCGCTGGGAGACTGTCGCTCTCTTCAAGCGTTGCGCAGTTGGATGAATGATGTTGGATTGCGCTCCTTGTGGGATATCTCAGTCTGGCAGGATTCACGCTGGGCTGGCTGGAAACTTGAAACACCCCGAGATTTGTCTATGGAACGTGAGGAACTGCTCTCCAAGCTTCACGGATTGGCTCCAACGCGGATGCGAAGCAGGGATTCAAGAGGTTGGGGTGTGCAAGCTGGTGGTTATTCCGTTGCTCAGGGATACGCCAAGCTGTGTGAGCGCCCCCATGTGGCCACGAACCCAGAGCCATGGAAAGGGATATGGCATTATCCCTCACTGCCAAAAATCGATTTCTTCAATTGGCTGTTATGCCATTCCAAAATCTTGACAGACGATAATCTTCAGAAGCGTGGCTTCCACGACCCTTCAAGGTGCAGACTTTGCAAGGTAAATCAGGAAAGTGTTTCTCATTTGATGCTTGAATGTTCCTTTACATTGCAGATCTGGACCGAGCTGTTGGAAACTTTGAGTTCCAGCTTCGCGTTGCCTTCCTCCACTGCTGATTTTTTTGTCAAATGGCTGCAAAGGTACCTTGGTCCTCCTCCAAAAAACAAAATTATTAGAGCTGCTTGGTTTATTCTCCCTAAAATTACCTGCTAGCAGATTTGGCTTGAGCGAAACAAAAGGATTTTCAGAAACTGCGAACAAGATGTCAAGCTAGTGGTAGTTAAAATTAAATGCCAGTTAAAAGAGTGCCTGAGAGACCACAAAGATGATTTAAATCTCACCCAACAAGATAAAAATTGGGGATCTTCTCTCGATCTTCAGTTCCAAAAATTGGCAAAGAGTATCTCCCTCCCAAAAGTTTGGCAAATAAGGGCTACAACAAAAGAGTTCCAGGGATGGATTGCAAACCAACAGAGGCACTCTCTATTTTTTGATGGGGCTGCAAAGGGCAATCTTGGAAGAGCTGGTGCTAGAGGAGTTATATTGAATCCAGCTGGTTTTAGGATCCACAGTTTTGCCTGGGGTTTGGGCATCGCTTCCAACATTCAAGCTAAGGCTTTGGCTCTTTTTCAAGGACTCAAGATTTTGAAAGTGTTGAACATCAGGGAGGCTAATGTTATTGGAGACTCTCAGGTTATTATTAACACTATGGTGACTCATTCTAAGCCAATGGACCTAAGGCTAGCAAGGCTGATTCACAAAATTTCAGACCTTGGAGACTCTTTCCAGAACTTGAATTTCTATCATGTGTTGAGAGCCAATAATAAGGAGGCGGACACTGAAGCTAACAAAGCAGCCCTTCTTACGGCTGGTGCCCTGCTCAGAGGCGGACAGGAAATATGGGAACCAATTCCTTAATTTAGAAAATTGTCATGTTTTATTGCCTTCTATTAAATTAGTTTGTTTGTATCCAAAAGCTTGGGAAAATCTCTGAAATTGACCGCATAGTAGCAGCAAAAAAGAGATGTGAGCTAAACATAATTGTCACGGTCTTGCAAGGTTGTTCGACATTTCTGGATTTAGACTCACCTTTTGTAATCCGCTCTTTGGCATTAAGGCCAAGTTTCTAATATATCCACTACCCGTTTCTGTAAAAAATAAAATAAAATAACTAGTAGATATGTATATTGACAAAAATTGCATCAAGAAGATGCAGTAAAAACACATACACATTGATGGCCACTAAATGGATCTAGTTCATAACTGTGGCATCTAGGAAAACTCTTAGAAATATATAAAGGAAAGAAAACAAATGTTCCAATATGAAAGTAACTTCATAATCCCTCTAAAATATGCCTATTACGAGGATAATAAAGCAATGCATTCAAAAGACTGAAAAGAGATTGAGACACCCTATGTTTGATTTCCATACAACCTATATCCTAGGTCAAGGACATTCAAATATGGAATGAGATAATCAGTTGAATAGTACCATTTTTGAATGATGTGAGGGAGAGTTTCTCTGCATATTTTCAAGCTATTGATTCATGGTGTCCTCTCATTGCATACACAAGGCTCCACATTTGTTCTGAAGATTTTGATTTTCCTGGCAGTGTTGTATTAGAATCTTCAGGGAAGTCCTTACTTTGATTGTCATATTAGAAAAGTGGATTTGGAGATGACAAAGCAATGGGTGGAGCTCCTTGAAATCCCATGTAAGTTGTTGAAGGGTGGGCTTGAGTGTAATGTTCACACTTCCCCATGGACTCAACTTATAAGGAATGCATCCAAACCAAATTCACAAAATCAAGAGCAGATAGAAGGCTGGATAGGGCAGAGGAAAGTTGAAGATGAATATGCATATAGAGTTAAGCATTGGACGAAGGGATGTTATCAAAAGAGCCATAACTACCTATCTCATTTCCATTGACACCCGTATGAAAAAATTATGAGAAGTACATGCCCAAAAATCCCACGGTGTAGGTGAAATTACACCTTGGTGTCGGGAGGAGCGTGGGGGTAAGTATAACGTATTCCCAGGGTAAGGAAGGTGATGCCAATAAGATGTGGATGTGTTACGATTATACGAGAAGTGTGTTGATATGACATCGTGAGAAGGTGTTGGAACATGTGGGTCATTGAAGGGGGGACAATCATAGAATAATGAAGGTGGAACTGTGACCATTGACAAAAGGGTTTCATGTTCTGCCTCAAAATGCATGGTTGGATTGATGGTGATCAAAGGAAACATTGATAAGGAGATCATAAAAGAAGGAAACGATAGGGAATTAAGGAAGGAAAGAAAAAATATGATGGAAGATCAAGGACGATTTGGCATAAAAGGGGAGAGAACCCAGTTAGAGGTGTCAAATTATATTTTTTGAATCTTCTACAATAATGAATTTAGAAATGTTGAAGGTTGAGGTAAGTTTAAGACCTATAAATAGGGCATAGGATTTAACATGAGTATTAGTGGTTGATCCAAGGTTCTAGCTAGAAATTAATAGTTTAATTTTTCCTCTTTGGTCATAGAGAACCCCTCCTGCATTTCCCACCCTATTAACTTCAATCATTATTACATTGAATTTCAATTATTAATTTTAAGGAATTTTAAAAAGATTATCTCTAATTCATTATGAAAACTTATTTTATTTTATTTAAATTCATGAAAAAATAAATAATTAAACTCATTCATTAATTTTTTTGTAAGTTCGGTAGTGGTGAGGCTATATCATGGTCATGTCCAAGAATAACACCCGAATAGGGCAGGGAATTCAACCAGTGACTCAACATCTAAGAGTGCGTTAATCATGCACCCGATCACCATCTATTCAGGACCTCGTGGAAATTAAACTCATTCATTATACATTATTATTAGAATTTAATTAATTAAAATTTTATTATATATTATTGAATTCATTTTTTATTTGTAAGCTTGGTAGGACTACATCTTCAACATGTCCAACTTCTCACCCCAATCGGGGGATAGCACAAGATTTGAACCTAGGACTTCGTTTGGTGAGACTTCATTTCCACGACCATTGCCAATTGAGCTACCCCAAACAAACATATTATTAAATTCAATTAAATAAAAAAGACATTACATATATTTAATCAAATTTGTATATATATATATATATATATATATATATATATATATATATATAGAGTTAAAAATACATGAAGTTTTGTTAGCTTTTACAAAAATATTTAACATACAAATTATCATAAAAGTTTTTTATATTTTATTACTTTCCAAGTAATAATTAAACAAATAATTTTATTGAATAGAAAAATAAAATTACATTTGTATATATTTATAACATTTTTATCGATAATTTAATATTATTTCTAGATAAAAATAAAAATCCAATTAATTAAAAAAATACATTAAAAATAAAGAATATTGGAATCACTAAAAGCTACCAATTTATTGTAATTAACCTGGGATCATCTTAACTTTGGATCTATCAAGAGATCAAATCTCTTAAAAAACAAACATCTTATTGAATACAAAATTTGAGAAAAAGTTTGCACCTCGAGAGATTTGATCCCTCTCAACACTTGATAGATCCAAACTTAAGATAGATCTACGGTGATTTAAAAAAATAAAAATAAATAAATAAAAAATTACATTTATATATATTTATAACATTTTTATTGATAATTAATATTCTTTCCAAATAAAAATAAAAATCCAATTAATTAAAAAAATACTTTAAAAAGAAAGAATATTGGAATCACTAAAAGCTGCCAATTTATTGTAATCAACCTGGAACCATCTTAACATCGGATCTATCAAGTGCGGAGAGATAATATCTCTTAAAGATAAAACTTCTTTTTGAATAAAAAACTTGAGAAAAAGTTTGCATCTCGAGAGATTTGATCCCTCCTAGCACTCGATAGATCCAAATTTAAGATGGATCCAAGTTCGAGACCATTGTGTAGGTGCGCTTGTGCAGATTCCTGCCAACCTTTCACTCTCATTCGTGAAGCAACTCCACCAACAGAGCAACGAGAGAGTTAATTCCCCAGGGCTTGCTTGATGAATTTTATGTGGTTAGTCGACTCTGGAAGCTTCAATCTAAGCTAGTTTGATATCAACATGAGAGTTAGATAGGTTATAGACCATGGCAGGCCGCGTGGAGTTTGGAGGTCATATACCTTGGTACTGAAGGTTTCAAGAACTAGTTAAAAGAGACGAGTAGGGAGGTCTTGCATTAACATTATTTTAAGACTAAAGGAACACACAAATTTGGATTTTGAGGCTTGTAGTTTCAAATCTTCAGGGAAACTTCCCAACGTAAGGTCTCTTCTTTTGAAAGGTTGGGAAATGACTCCGTCGTTGTGGATTTGGATCAAGAAGAATAATGGATCTAGGATTGGACATTCCTGTGAATGTGGCAAAGCTGGCGTGATTACTAAAGTAAGATGGTAATGCTTATTTCAATGGGGCTTATTCAAACATGCAACAGGGCAAGAAATTTCAAGACCCGTGGGAAAAAAAGATCTAGGACAAGTGAAAATTGCCTCATTAGCTAAAGTAGGGAAGTGGGTTTGGGTCAATGCTAAACAATTTCGAGGCATTTTAAAGCGAAGACTAGCCCATATTAAATGGGAGTAGATAATGAAAAAATAGTCTCAAAGGGAAAGTACTTGGGCCCTTCGAAATAAGCAATATTCAAACAAGTCCCCTTTGCAAGCATGTGGCAACAACAGGGCCAAAGGAAATGTCATTGATGATTCTGCATTCTATAGCCCCACTTCCACACCTATCACCTGGTCATATTTAATCTTTATGTGAAAGAATTATTAAGTGCAAAGAGGAGGTTGGAGGTTTTAAAAGCTAAAGAGTAGGAAAGAGATCATAAAATTCATGCAATAACAATTGAAAATCAGTCGTTAGCAAAAAGAAATAAATTTTTGAAGGAGAAAGTGACACTGCTACAAGAATCTCTCTTGATAGGGAACACAAAATTTGGCAATACATGAAGATGGATATGCAAAACATGAAGAAATATGTAGTGGAAATTAAAGAGGTGGTGAATTCGAAACCATCTTAGGATAAAGGGAAAGAGGTTTCCCAAATAGATAACCATGAAGTGAAAGCAAGAGAAGAAAGGAAAGGAGGTTTCACACAAGTTTCCAAAACTTGGGTACAAGTTATTAGCAATTATGCTAATAGGGAAGAAGAAGCAAACATTTGGGTTGGCAACACGCAAGATACAGAAAGCAAAGAAAGGTAAGATAAAGAAACAAACATAATTATTAAAGGGGTGAAAGACTATGGGAAAAACAAATGTACTCTTGACCTTGTCAGGGACTTCTTAAAAGACAAGCTGCTTTGGCAAGGACAAATATGTCAAGCATGGAAGATGGGTAAGATTAGCAGTGAGAGAGCCAAGCCCGGTAAAGTCATCATGTCTTGCATGTGTGATAAACACAACATTCTAAGCAAGAAGCAAGTCTTGAGGAATTCTCACTTTTTTCTAGAAGAATATGTAACTATAAGACAATAAGAGGAAAGGAGGGAGGAAATATCAAAGGTTAGGGCAGCAAGGGACGAGGGAAAGAGAGCATGAATTTATAAAGGTAAAGTTGTGATAGCCTGTTTTGGACTTCATTCGAAAACAGACCAACTAGATGGGAACAAAGAAGAGGCAAAAATTCTTTAGCAGGAAAACATTCAGCAGGGTCAGTATGGGAAATCATGGAAAAATACTCAAATGCGAGTCTTGTATGTCAAAACAAATAACAATCAAATCATACCCAGGTTTCCTTAAGTTTAGTTTGTTGGAACTGCAGAGGTTACCCATGGAGACGACGACTTGGATTAGGCGTTATTGCAAAAGACAAAGACATAATTTGTCTCATATAAACACATGAGGATGAAGGGTGCAAAACAAATTTGTTTGAAGGGCACTAGAAGATGGCAGTGTGGAACAAGGCAACAGGAAATGGAAAAGGGAACGAAGGTATCATGGTATTAGTGAGGGAAAAATAAGGTCATTTCATTCAATTAGAAAAAGAAGACTCAACTAAACAATTCATTTGGTTTAAAATATAAAAAAACGGAAATCACATTAGAATTGCAACATGCTATTTTACTCCACAATCTTCAAAAACTTACAAAATTAGAGAGATTGACCACGAATACCCCTTTGTATTCTTAAAATCAGATATTACAACATATTCTCAGCTAGGTGAAGTCCTTAAAGTGGGTTATGCTAGGACTACAAGTGAGCAATCTAGCATTCTTTGTTGTAAAGAAGATTGCAACCTTATCTGGCTTATAAAAGAGAATAATCATCAATGGGAAAGAATTTCAGAGGACAAGGGTTGTAATCTATTTGGTGAACAAATTCTTACTCTATATGGGGCTTTCGATTTAGTCATTTGTAATGGTTTGACTGGATGGGCAAAGTCTGGTAATTTCGCTTGCACCACTTACAATGGAGCAAGTGTAGCAGATTATGTAATTTGATCGCATGGTTTGTGTGAGAAAATGGAGGAAGTTTTGATTGGAGAACAACTTTGGGATTAAAAATTGGATCACAAGCCATTTTTTTTAAGTTTCTCTTGGATTGGAAAGAAGCAGTTAGGGTAAAAAACTCAGTGTGTTCAACAAAATCTCCCAAAGGGCATAATTCTTTTGACTCGAGAAAATTGTAATACCTTAAAAATATCACTAGAGAAACTCCTTGAGAAGGATAAAATTCCAATCCATGGTCTTCATAGTCATGAATTAACACATTTAATTCAAAGCGCACTTTCAGAGTGCAAAAGAGAAAAAATAAGAAGTATGAAACAAATTGCTTTCTGGTTAATGCTTGGTTTGATGAGGAATGCAAAAAGGCAAGGAGAATGTTGAAAGAGTCAAACAAGGATAACATAAACCTCAAAGCTTACAAACATCTATTAAGAAAGAAGAAGTTTGTTTCCATGGTTTCAAGGAGGGAAGAACTAATCTTCCTTGGAAAAAATAACCTCAAATTATTTTGGAATGAGAACCAACCGAGAAAGATACAAATTGAAAATACTATTACAACTTCTAAATTGTTTGACTATGCAAGACAACTTTATGAGCACAATCCCAAGTTGAACCTCCTCCCTTGGTCAACACTTCTACTGAGCTCTTCATGGTACAAGAGGTAGAGATGAGCATCAAGAAGTTGGATGTTGGAAAAGCAAAAGACTTAGTTGAACTCCAAGCAAAGTATCTAAAGTGGGGCTTAAAAATTATGGCACCTCACAATACAAAATTTTTCAACAACATCATACAACATGGGTTCCCCATAGATTGGACAAGTAGTTTGACAATACCCCTTTTCAAAAGTGGTGACATCAATGATCCTTCTAATTATAGGACCATAATGATAAACCCCTTGTTTGCAAATTTATTTGGAAACATACTAAAAAATAAAATCAACAAATGGGAAGAAGAAGGAGATAAGTGTGCTAAAGGGCAAGCATGTTTCTAACCTAAACATTACACAATTGATCATGGTATAATTTTAAGGCACATCATTGATAAAGTTTGGGAGAAAAAGGAAGAAGCCTTTTGTTGATTTTAGAAAATCCTTTGACACGGTCCCTAGGGATAAACTTTGGCATATAATGGAGGAACTATGGTTTCCTAGGCATTTTAGAGAAATTGTGCATAGCCTGTACAAAGAGGTGAAAGTAAAAATTAGAACTTCAATAAGAATCTATGAAAATTTTAGAAGTGATATCGAGGTCAAGCAAGGTTTCCCATTATCTCCTACCCTTTTTTGAATTATATATTCACAAACTTAAAAAGTGGCTAAATTCGCAAGGGGGTGACGATGTCCATCTGGGAAAGTTAGTTATAAGGCTTCTTTTATATGCAAATGACCTTATTTTGATTGCTAAATCTACTCTTGCTTTGCAAGAGACTTACTTTCCCTTGATAATTTTTGTAGAAGGGTGAGGTTGCAAGTCAATATTAGCAAAACAAAATTAGTGGTTTTCTCTAACATAAGAAAACATAACCAACATAAATTCTACTTTGAAGGAAACACTCTTGAAGAAGTTGTGGATTACAAGTACCTCAGAATTGACTTCAATAGAAATCTAAGTTGGGATGGTTGTAGAAAGAAAAGAACTTTGGGGGGGTTGGAAAGCATTTTATGCTTTTCAAAATAGGTGTAGAGAGGCATAGTTATGAGACTGGAAGACTGCTCAAACTCTTTTTGGGTTTTCAATGTTTTCGACGATTCTCTATGGTTATGAAATGTGGGCCAACAATACATCTGACATGCACTGGAAACAAATTGAGAAAATTCAGAAGCGCTTGATTATAAACAAGTTTAAAATTAAAAGTGCAATTCCTTATGATATTTTGTTAAGTGAAATGGGAGTTGCTCCTATTGAAGCAATCACTGTGGTGCGAGTTACAAGAAATTAAAAAAAAATGAGCAAATGGAAGAGGGCATATGGACCGAGGTTGTCTTTAATGACATATTGTACGATAAGAAGAAGAATTGGGTGCAACAAAATAACAAATGGTTGAAAAAATGGGGTATTTCCCTGAACATGTGTCCCACAAGCAGTATAAAGATAAAATCTTTTGTTATGGATAAGTTCCACAAACATACTTGGGATAAGGAGCTAGGGAGAAAGAAAAAGTATTATATCGAAGAGTTTAATCCCACTCATAATCATCAACAAAAAACGTACATAGGGGCTATTATTTATTGGAGAGCCAAAAATCTTATTGCTCATTTAAGGACTAATTATTATAAACTCTGTTATGAAACAAGGTGCTGGAAAAGGCCAAAAGAAGTGTGGGAAGAAAGAGTATGTATTTTTTTCTCTTCTGGAAAAGTGGAAATTGAAAAACATTTCATTTTAGAATGTGAGGCCTTCAAAGACAACAGAGAAAGTTATGCAGACATTATGGCAGCGAGCTCTTGGGATAATTTGTTCAGTGAGGGGTTTGTCGAGAAGTTGGGAGCGTTTATTGCGAGGCTTCATAGGAAAATAGTTGAATAAATGAATCATATGGCAAAACAATCTATCCCATATGCTTTTAAATGAGCTATAATATTACATAAGAATGCCATTGGCAAAATGTGGAACCCAAAAACTGCTAATGGTAAATTGACTTTATGACCTTAATTGTACTTGAACTACCATAACACTATTTTTTTTAAAGTAATGGGAAAACCTATCATAAAACAATAACAATATTTATAAGCATTAATTTGTTATAATTTATTATTATTTTTTTAAATTTTAATTTAATTGAATAAAAATATTTACATAACATTACAACATCTTTTTTACAACTCAACACTCAATTTTTAAAAGAATAATTTTTTTTACTTATTCACAATTGCTTTCCTATAATTCCATTAAAAAAAAGTCAAAAAAACAATTTTCAATTTTGAAGAGGAAAATGATTTTATAGGAAAGGAAGATTAGATAGCCAAAATCTGAATCACACAAAATAACATACAATTTATTTTACAAAATTAAATTTCAGTGATGTAATATTGTATAATTTAGAAAAACATATTTTTCTTTATTCGGTCTTACTTCTTTAAATACTAATTCACTCAATATTAATATTAAATATTAATTCACTCAATATTAATATTAATATTGACAAAGATTGTCTCAATTTGAAAATCAACCATAGTCAACCATGTTTATTTTAGGGTTTATAATATTTATCTTAGCGTTTATATCCCTAGGGTTATAATATTTATTCCTAGGGTTTTAAGTATTAATCCCTTGGGTTTATAATTTAAATCCCCCAGGTTTATTAATCTAAGAGTTCATATTCCTAGGATATAATATTATTCATAAAGTTTATAATATTAACCTTTGGGCTTAATATAAATCCCATGGGTTTATAATCATGGTCAACCATGGTCCAACATCATATTCTGACAAAGATTTTCTCAATATGAAAATCAACCATGGTACAATGCGGAATAACCATGGTACAATGCGGAATTGTGACAAAGATCGTCTCCATATGAAAATCAATCACGGTAAACCATGGTCCAATATGAAAATGAACCATGGTAAATCATAGTCAACCATGATTATTTTAGGGTTTATAATATTTATCTTAGGCTTTATATACCTTGAGTTTATAATATTAATTCCTTGGATTTAGTATTATTCCCTTAGATTTTTAATATTAATCTCTTGAGTTATTATTCCCTTGGGTTTATAATGCTAATCCATTGAATTTATTAATGTAAGCACTCATATTCCCAAGGTAAAATATTTATATATTTTTAATAATTAATTATTGTTAATAAACTAGTTAATTATTATTAATTAATAGTGATATTAAATTTAATAGACAATAAAAATAAAAATATTAATACTTATAATAATAAATAGATAGTATCCCGGATGCGGGTGATTGACAGGCTAAAGGGTACGATGGAGGCGCGTCGAGTGGGCAGGTGGCAGCCCAATTGCGCCACTGGTTATGGTTATGGGACGGCGAGCTGGTCTCGCACACCTCTATTAATGGCAGCATTAATGTTGTCCTTCAGGCTCCTGGTTAACTGCGCGATGGCTCTCAGGCTGTTCGTCACTCCCGCGGTTCCGTTGCAGGCCTTCAACTCCATAAAGGTCGCTGCTCTGAGCGTCTCTGTTAGTTCGTCTTTGTTAGTCAGTCTCGGCTGGGTCTCAAGAGCCTTCTCCATCTTCGTCTTCCGCTCGGCTCCGGCTCCAGGGGCTCACAGCTTTGTCTGGGCTCCGTCTCCGCTTCTCTCTGAGCATTCGTTTTTCTGTTATCCCCCTCTGTGCATTCGCCCCTCTGTCACTCCTCGGTATATCACTATGCCGCGAGAAAGGCCCAGAATGGGGAGTAGGCGAGGCGGCTCCCGCGGTCGCGCCACCCATCAGCACTCCTCCCCCACCTCGGACCCATCCTCGGATGCGTTGGAGTTCGGTCGCTTCAATTATCCAGCCACCAGAAGTGGCAGGGGAAGGGGAAGAGGGCGAGTTAGGATCGAAGACTGTGAGCATAATGCACATCCCACTGCCCGTTTCCGCATTCCGTGTTCCCTGGCAAACTCCTCCTTCATAGTCTCGGTAACGATTGAAAAGTGTGAGAATGCCAGGGGTTCGGGAGCGGCTCATCTTGGGGTTCCTGTAGATCAGAGGATGGCAAATCCAAATGTTAACCAGCGCCAAGTCACAGGAGGCCTTTCCGTGGTGAATTCTGAAGCCAATGCAGGTCCGAGCGCGCCAGCAAGAGGAGAGCCTTCAGGCTCAGAGGTCCATCCGTCTGACTCAAATGACTCAGATCAATTTGGGTGCCGGGTCGTTGAGGAACAGCCGTCTACCTCAGATGACGAATGAACCAGCCCGTGCCTCCGTTTTTGTTCTGCATCTGAAGAAGGAGTTCGCCTCCCTTTTGATTCACTGTGTTCGTGCATGTTTCAGGTCTCTGTCCACTTCACATGTTGGAGTCTGTTAATGTTTTGTTTATGTTTAGCAATGGATCGCTGTATGGTCAGTTTTGGAGTTTTTTGGAATGGCCAATGTTCCTGGAAGTTAAAAACTCTGTTGTAAGTCTTCCGCTGGCTGATGCCAAGAATTATTTTGTAAAATGCCAACTTCATGGCAAGAATCTTCGAGGCCGCTGCCTTGCTGTAACACTTTTTGTATAAATAATAGGAGTAGACCAATTGAGAAAAAAAATAATAAATAAATAGTAATAACAATACTTATTTTAAAATTATTATAATATAATTAATATATAATAATAATAATATTTTTCTTCTTAAAATTATTTTTGTAATATAATAATATTATAATTAATTTTATCATCATATATTTATTAATATAAATATTAAATTTATATTTATCACTATTTTTAACTATATTTATTTATTAATGTAATTGTGTAAATAATTGATATAACTCTATCAACCTATAAACATAATTGTGCTAATAAATTAAGATAAAACCATATGGATATCAGATTATGTTATTCATAATATGCTAGAACATGGAGCTGGAAGTCGGATCAGATTGTCCCCATATTTTATCCTTTTCCAGAAAACAAAATGTAACCGCTATTTTCCCATTAGTAGCCGTTGCACTGCCCCTGCATTAAAAACACCGCCATCAATGGACAAAGTTCACTGTCTCAAGTGATTTGTAATTGATTTCTGTATTTTCTCACGTAAAAAAACCCCGTTAAGGTGGACAGAGTTTCTTGTTTCGAGCGTTTGGTGATTGATTTCTGCATTTTCCTGTAAAAAACTTTCAGGGATTCAACCAGAACTCTAACATAGTTTACTGCTTTGCATTTTGAGTTTTGTTCTTGAAGACAATATTGGAATTTCAATTTGCTCAAAATGGCTGACAATTCTGCTAATAATTGCACAGATCTTAGTGTTCTTTCTGAATCTAATGTCAACGTGCCTGTTGATTTTCACATTGTGGAAATCCCTGTGAATGTCCAGGATGAGAGCCCCTCTGATATTTCCTGTCCGCCTTCTTCTGTGAAAGCCCCACAACATCCATTAGAAGAAATCGCGGATAGCAGCGGCCATCTTCTGCTGTTGAAGCTGTGGCAGAGGGATGAGGAAGTTATGACTCGCCGCGTTGAAGTAAAGGAATCGAGGATTGACAGTATCGGAAAAGAGATCTTCCATCTCGCCTGCTTGTATTTTGCCTTCCATGGGATCGTTCTCACTCTGCTTTTCACTGCTGCCACTCAGGAGAATGCCCGTACTTGTAATAGATGGTGGATTCCTTCTACCTTGTCTGGCATTACGTCTCTGGTTCTCATATGTGCCATTCAGTACAAGCTCATTCTCCAAAGAAAAGTTATGAAGATGCTGCACAAGGATATAAACGATTCCAGAGCTCTGAGCAGATGTGTTCAGGAGCTTAGAATGAAGGGTCTAAGCTTTGATCTGTCGAAAGAGCCTCATATTACCAAGAAGATGAAAAGCTCTAGTGTGGAGAACAAATTCAGCCCTCTCAGATGGTGCTCTCAGTTCTTTCTTCCCTTTGCATTGACTCTTACCTCGGGTTTCATCCTCTGCTCATGCAAGCTTATTGCCTGTAGCTAGTCAGCTGTAAATGCTACCATAATTATGACTTCTTGGCAGACAAATAATCGATTGAATTGCTTGGGGTATCCCAAATAAGGCGGTAATGCGCCCCTGGGATATCGAGGACAGGTAAAGAAAACTCCCTATATGCATGTGAAGGAACTCGATGGCTGATCTTTGCTTTTGTATTGCATTACAGGGTGGACAGTGGAGACCACTGAAACAGAGGACATGAATGAATATCTTCGCTTCGAACCTAACTGAGCAGTGCTTTGCTTTTTCATGAGCCTGAAATCCACTCACTCCGGTATGTTCTTTATTCTATTCTTGTTTTTTCTCCTTTTTTAAAGGCATTATGAAATAGGGCATTACAGGTTCTGTGTTTGGTGGGGCCTCATCCATCATGCCAATTTGCAGTCAATACAGAAAATCAAAGGTGGGATACAACATATGATATGAGGCGGAACATTCCACTTACCATGTGCAAAAGCATCTTATTATGGGAAATCATTGAAATGTTGATATCTACTTCTACATTGAATTTCAGGGCAAAGCTACAGAGGAAGAAGAAACAGAGAGCAAGAGTCAAGGCTCAACCGATTGATCAGTTCTCTGTTACAAGTATCAAATCGGCACAGGTAACTTAGATTTCTAAAGGAAATCTTCTCCGGCAGTAAATTTTAAACACAACCGTGATTGATGTGTTTGTGTGGATTAATCCATTTTATCTTGCACTAAATATATCTTTTTTTAATTAATAAGAATACGAATTTATAATAGAATATAAAAACTGGCCAGATTAGTTAGGTGTAGCGGACACTTGGAAGAGGCTTGTCAGATTACAGGGTGGACACTGGAGACCACTGAAACAGAGGACATGAATGCATATCTTCGCTTCGGACCTATCTGAGCAGTGCTTTGCTCTTCATAAGCCTGAAATCCACTCACTCCGGTATGTTCTTTACCAAATTCTTGTTTTTTCTCTTTTTTAAAGGCATTCTGAAATAGGGCATTACTGGTTCCGTGTTTGGTGGTGGCTCATCCATTATCTTTAGTAGGAAGAATGCCAATGTGCATTCAATACAGAAAATACAAAGGTGGAATACAACATATGATGTTGAGATGGAACAGTCCACTTACCATGTGCAAAAGCATCTTATTATGGAAAATAATTGAAATGTTGATCTCTACTTCTACATTGAATTTCAGGGCAAAGCTACAGAGGAAGAAGAAACAGAGAGCAATTGTCGGGGCTCAAAACCGATTGATCAGTTCTCTGTTACAAGTATCAAATCGGCACAGGTAACTTAGATCTCTAAAGGAAATCTTCTCTGGCAGTAAATATTAAACACAACCGTGATTTATGTGTTTGTTTGGATTAATCGGTTTTATCTTGCACTTTATATATCTTTTTTTTTATTAATAAGAATACGAATTTATAATAGAATATAAAAACTGGTCAGATTAGTTAGGTGTAGTGGACAGTTAGAAGAGGCTTGCCTCGGCAAACTATAAAGCAAAAATTTAGATTGGGAGCTTTTGGGAATGCAATGGATGAGGGCCAGGAAAATACAATTATGGAAAGTTCTGCGGATATAGATGGCTTAATAATAGTTATGAGAATGTCTTATTAATAGTACGAGAAGCTTACAGAGAGGTTTAATATGTAGGACACAAACTAGTCAAGATTCCTATTTTTGTAGGTATATAGTTATTTGTGAAAAACTGTTCTAAGACACAAGAAGAGCTAGAGGACAGAGTTCATGTCGTTAGGGGTGTGGAAGCTTGATGTATGTTATGATGTGCATTAGACCAGACATATAGGAGTTTTGAGTGAATGTATGTCAATCAGGGAAGGAACATTGGACAACTACCTACAAAGAGGGTCTTTATATGATTTTGTTGCACTTCAGATTATGCAATCTTCGATGAAGGAGGACTTGCGTTGAAACAGAGTGATATATGCACAAGGTTTTATTGATTCAAACTTGGTTAGACATATTGATTGCAGAAAATCTACAAGTTGTTATGAGGTTAACCTATTTTGTGGAGCAATCAATGGGATGAGCAAGGGGTAGGTTGTAGTCGCACTCTCAAATACAAAAGTGGAGTATATGGTAGCATTTCATGCCAATAAAGATGTATGGTTGTATAAATTGTGTTCAAGGATTTTTTGTATAGAAAGCTTGAAGGATGGATTATGACAGTGAGAGTGCAATCTTTCTTGCAAAGAACCGTACCTATCATACTAAACATTGATGTGCATTGGTGAAAGTGAAGACATTTTTAAGACGAGAAGGTGCCTTTGAAAAATGTTGCAGATTTATTATCAAAGTCTACAAGTATTGAGAAGTTTTCTTGGTGTAGGGAATCAATGAGCTTAGCTGCTCCTAGCCGTTGATTTTGTGATTGTGTGCGCTCCATTCCAAAGTATTCAATAGGTAGATGACTGTGGATGTGTTGCATTCTTTGTATGTAGATAAGATAAGATAAGATCAGGGGGTGTTGCTTACCTCGTCTGTGATAGCCTCAAGGGCAGAGTATCGGTGGTCGCGACTGATGAGTATGCCAAATTCATGTGGATTCAGATCAGAGCCAGAACATCACCTCCGAGAGACATTTATGTCGCAGTCTGTTACTTCCCACCTATCTCGTCTTCCTACGCTATTCACAATAGCTTAGACGGAGACCCTTTTACAAACCTGTACTCGGACATCACCAGGTTTTCGGCAGTAGGGGACGTCATTCTCACGGGGGACTTCAATGCCCGGACCAAAGACCTCCAAACTCCTATGCACGACCGGACAGAGGATATATTTTGCACTTGGGGGATTGACCCGACCACGATCGGCATGCACTGGACCTCCGAGGATCACTTGGGACACAGCCTATGGGAGATATCTGTTACAGTTGGGAGAATCTCATGAGCTGGTAATTCTGAATGGCCTACTCGCACTTCTTTACCTGCAGACCATTTGGAGGCGGGGCAAGTGTGGTTGACTATGCTATTGCAAACCCAGATCTCCTCCCTTACATCAAAAATTTCTCGATCACCCCCATCCCTCTCGCAGATCATGCACTTCTCTCACTCTCTCTGCAGTTTGACCTCCCGAATCCATCTCCTACTCTTCCCATAGCCCTCCCAGGACCACCTTCCGATTTGAGGAGGGTGACCCTGATCTCTTCTCCTCTATCCTTAGACAGACACTCCCATCGGAGTCCCAGTTCGCCTCTCTCAGCTCCGCCAAGGACAAATACCAGTGCCTCTCATATGCAATCTGGGAAGCTGCGCTCCAATCCTTCCCCCATTCTACCTGTACCGCCACCACCTCCCGCAAACCGGGAAATTGCCCTATGAATAAATGGTATGACCAGGAATGCAAGTCTATGCATCAGGACCTCCGACACGCATTTCGGAAGTCCTTACCAACATATCCAGACCTCTGTTCAGCCTACCTTCGCCTCCTTCGCCGCAAGAAGCGCCTTTTCATTGCCCATAGGAGACAAGTTCTTTCTACTCTCCTCCTTCGCTCCCCTAAAGATTTCTGGGGGACCATCCTTTCCTGGCGCTCACCTACCCCAGTCGACCTTGATCCTGCCTCAATGTTCTCTCACACCTCCCAGTTGTATGACATTCCTGGGCAGCCTCTGATTCAGGTTACTTCCCCCCACCTACTGCCACCTTTTCTCCGACAAAGATATCAAAGAGGCAATATGGACAATGAATAGCAGCAGGGCAGCAAACGAAGAAGGCTTCCAGGTCGAAGAAGACTTCGCCCCTTAGTAGGATATTTGGTGGACCTTTTCAACCAGGTGGTTCGGGATGGATTTCTGGATGGTTGGTCACACCACATTATCTACCTGGTCCACAAGTCAGGGCCTACTTCTGACCCCAACAACTACAGGACAATCATGGTTGGGCACACATTCTCCAAGCTATATGCTACAACACTCCACAAGACACTCTCCCATTTCCTTGAGCAAAGACAACTCAGGGCCAAGGGCCAAGTAGGATTCCGCCCAGACCACCAGACAATTGACCACATCCTTACTCTTCATGCGGTGATCGAGGAGGCTAGGCATCGATCCTCTAAAGTGTACTGCTGCTTTGTAGACTTCCGGAAGGCCTTTGACTCAGTCCCAAGGGAAGATCTTTTCCAGAGGCTAAGAGAGATTGGCATTTCCTCGACTCTCCTGACAACTATCATGTGCCTCTATGAGGCCGTCCTTGGTCGTCTCCGCACAGTCGGAGGAATGTTAGATTTCATTCGAAGCACCATTGGAGTCAAGCAAGGATGCCCCCTTTTTCCTACTTTATTCGGGATCTATATCGATGAGCTTGAGTCCTTCCTTTGGGAGCATATCAAGGATACAAATGGGTGTCTTCTTCACCAGGTCCTGATTTCCATCCTCCTCTTTGCAGACGATATTGCCCTTATTGCCTCCTCCCAAGAAGGCCTTCAGAGATCGCTGGATGCTTTCGCAGCTTTTTGTGACTGGAGGCATCTAACTGTGAACTTGGGTAAAACCAAAGTGATTATCTGCAATGGTGTCAAGAAAACCTCGGACTTCCACTTCCTATTTAAAGGAGAAGAGATCGAGATTGTCAGCACCTATACGTATTTGGGAGTTCAGTTTTTAGGCCTTGCTTCAGCCCTCGGCCAGCCCTTCAGCCTTGGATGGCTCCCTAGCCCTTTTGGAGAGGCAGTGTTTCCGACACCATTTCCAGGACATCTCGTCCAAAATGAGCATCATGGACACTTTGATTCACCCCACAGTGCTTTATGGCTAAGAGATTTGGGGTCCCTCTCTCTTAGAGTCAGATTGGGCTTCAGCGGAGCGGGTCCAGACCAATGTTTTAAGACTCCGACTCCGACCCCGACTCGGCCGAGGATCGACTCCGACTCCGACTCCGAAACGGTAATGACTCGGCCAGCTCGATTTTAATGACTCGGTCGTTGTAAAAAATACATTAAATATTTATTTTTTTTATAAAAAAACATAATTTTAAAGATTTTAAATATAATTTTAAAGATTTATAGTAGGCTCATGAACATATGATCAAAGTAGGCTCATGAACCAATCCATTATATCAAAATGGTACCCAATGGAAATACATAGTCAACTGTCATACATGATCGAAGACTCAAAACAAAAAACACATAACCAAGGAGGCTAGAAATGGCCTCTACAACAAAAGTAAACTGCGACGGTGACCAGACTCCAGTACTAGTACTACAGTACTACTGGCTAGTAGCTACTGTCAGAGGAGCCAAGATTATGTCGATCAATCTCTGGATCATCATCATCAGAGTCAGACAGGGGGCCCCATGGCTCCTCCTCATCATCATCATCCCCAACTGCAACTGTAGAAGTGGTACCACTAGCAGGCTGTGCAACTGCAGCAGATGCAAGCTGAGATAGAGTAGATATGCGGCTGCCTATGTTGCCAGGAAACGTGGGTGCGTGGACGGGGACGGGAACGGGGACGGGGACGGGGATGGCATTTTTGGAAACAGGGTGTGTGGGTTCGTCGGGTAATATAATAATATTAAATTTTAATAAATATATCTTATAAATTATAAATTTATAATTAATAATATATATGAAATTTGAATTTGTATATTTTTTCAACTTTAAACAAGAAAACTTTAATGATAATCATTTAAACATGCACATCATTGAACATTCAACATTGACATTGAAATTTCAAAATTTATCACCAAAAAACTATTCTTTTGAATCTTTTCCGTGTAACCATGACACTGTGACAGCTATGTGAGGGAGCTCAAGGCTACTACTAACACTGAAAATTCAAAATACATATTAGGTTAAATGCTAGACTCGGCTATTTTGGTGAAACTTGGGACAGATTTTGTCACACACAGGCTTTAAAATAACTATGCAGCTTAGGTTCATTTGCAAGGATGCCTATCAATGAATCAGGTTGTGATCGTACAGACCCTTCCTCCTACACAACCAAGGAGTGTTAGCATTTCTGCCTCCTGCTCTAATTTCAAGACAACTTCTCTCCTTATTGAAATTGCTCATTCTGGCTGGAGCTTGAGCTTGTAACTTTGCTTTGAATGTTTAGTCTCCCCTATATAAAAACACAATTTTTTCATAGGAGATTCTTTTCAACCTGATAGTGGTCTAGAATTTTCTTGATGTCTAATCATCCACCTGTCCCATGCATGGTGTGCTCTGTGGTAAAGCAATCCCAAAAACAGTGGCAGCCTTACCCTTCCACAAAACACGCTTATCAGTCTTTGTTTCCCAATAAAATGCACAACAGCCATCTGATGGCTTGAGGGATAGTTTGTCTTTGAGTGCGAAGCTCTGCCTGAATATTAATTATCTAAACATAAAACGTCTTTGCAGTTTTTAGAGATTACTTGGTGTACAAGTCTGTAGAGACCATATATGATTTAGGCATATTTTCCTAGTTTTAATCTTAACATGATGTTATCAGAATGCTGTGAGAAATTGGCAGATTTTGATACTTAATTTAGCCATTGTCCAAAATAGCCCTTCGCCATTTAACAGCATCAGCTGATTACAGCTTATGGCTGGTCCCAATCCTACTTTCTATTTGACCAAAAATGTCTGAACCTGTATGTGTGCATTTACAGTTTATAATTTGATGGTTATTTGGCTCGGGAATGAATGTTTCATTCCAAATTGATTTACAAGAATTCTTAAAAAACAAGACTTGTAAAAAACTTAAAAAACCGGGTGCGGGTACCCGTGCAACACAGGTTTTTATGGTAAGGACCGTGGAAGAATGTTTCATTCCAAATTTATTTACAAGAATTGATTTAGGGTTTTTTAGGTTTTGTTATAAGTTTTACCTTTGTTATAAGTTATTTTTAAAATTTCAATAACAAAATTTATTTGAAAATTAAATTTTTAATATAGTTTTTTTATGAAGAACCCAAAGAACCCTAAGAACCCAACCCGAAGAACCTGAAGAAACCGAAGAACCCAAGCACCCGAAGAACCCAAGAACCCAAGAACCCGTTAAAGGAAAAGAACCCAATTTTTTTTTTTGAAGAACCTGGTTCTTCATGGAAGAACCCGGTTCTTCTGGGTTCGTCTAGGAAGAACCCGTACCCGAATCCAGTACTTGGGTGCGGGAACCCGGGACTGGTTCGAGAACCCCACCCTCGGGTGCGGGTACCTGTGCAACACAGGCGGCTGCGCTTCTGTCGTGGCTGAGCAGAGGAAGCACCTACAATTGGAGTCCTTGCTGGCTGTGAGACTGAGGCTGGTGGATTGGGATCTGCATTCAACTGAATAGGCTGAAGTTGAACAACATGTTCAAGTTCAACTGATGTCTCCATATCTAAATCTAAATCAAGATCCTCATCAGGATCAAACTCTGCTGGACAACTCTCCACTACCCAATCTGATGTTGGATCAATGTCTTCCAACACAATGGGATCTGAATCAGGTCTTTTGTTCAGCAAATGGTTTCGTCTGAGCCGAAGGTTGTATTGGACAAAAACTAGATCATTTAACCGTTTTTGATCCAAACGGTTTCTCTTCTTTGTGTGAATCCTCTCAAAGACAGCCCAATTGCGCTCACACCCAGATGCACTACAAGTTTGACTCAAAATACGAATTGCAAACCTTTGCAATTCAGGACAATGGCCACCAAAGGCCTCCCACCATTGTGCTGCAAAAAACATAGGAGTGTAATGAGTTAGCTCAACAAAATTACAAATTATATCTAACTTTCAAATTATAAACTATTTAACAAACTTTAAAAAAAAAAGTAAAACTATTAAGAATTTGAAAATTGAAATTTTTGTTTACCTGGCTCATCTGCTTCTCTTGCAATCTTTGCTAGGTTCTTCCCAAAGGTACCTGCTGCATTGTTGAAGATATTGGCCTGTCGGTGTATCTCCAGCTGATCAGACTCCAATGGGATCATGCGTTCAATGCAATCAACCAGTCCATCTCTGACCTCCCCCCTCAAAGCTCCTGACTCCTTAGCTTTATAATGATACCGTGGGTTCAAAAAATACCCAGCTGCATATATAGGGCGATGGAGTTGATTGTTCCATCTTTCATCAATGATTGCCCAAATGGGCCCATACTTTGCCACTCTATCCTTGTATACCGTCTTTATTTGCTCCTTTGCTTGATCCATAGCCTCATAAATGAAGCCCATAGCCAACCTTTCCCCATCCACCAACCGCAACACCTTAACTAGTGGCTCAGCAAGCTTCACAATCTCTGCTGCCTTTCTCCAAAAAGTTTCTTCATGGACTTTCCTTTTCAATTCTTTGCCTTCTGGTTTGTTAGACCAATTGCTTTGATTCCATTCATCACTGCAAAACATCTTTTGCAAGTTTCTATGTTGGGAAAGCATAGATTGCAATGTCAAAAAATGTGTAGCAAATCTAGTGATGGCAGGCCTAATAATATCCTTGCCCCCAGTGTGTTTCCTCATGAGGCTCAAAACCAATGTATGATTGTAGATAAATTTTGTTATGCTTTTGGCATGATCTATAGTGTTTTTGACCCAATCTAATTTTCCAATATCCTCAAGCATGAGGTCTATGCAATGTGCAGCGCATGGGGTCCAAAAGATGGTCTTGTGTTTTTCCTCTAACAGTTTACCAGCAAGAACATAGTTAGAGGCATTATTTGTGATGATTTGAACAACATTAGCCACCCCCACCTCCTCAACAACCTGATCCAATAGCTGAAACAAGAAGTGACCATCTTTTATCTTATTAGATGCATCAACTGATTTTAAAAACATGGTTCCCTGTGGGCAGAAGACAAGAAAGTTTATGATGGTACGGTTTCTTTGATCAGTCCATCCATCTGACATGATGGTACACCCTGTTCTTGCCCATGAGTCCCTGAACTCTTGCAAATACTCATTAATGGATTGAATTTCTTTCTGCAAACGAAACCCCCTTAGCTCATGCATAGTAGGGCCTTTGAAGCCTTTTCCAGCAGCATGTATGGCATCAAACATAGGCTCATAATATGGTGAACGAGCAGCATTAAAGGGGATATCAGCATCATACCACCATCTAGCTATGTAATCACAAGCAGTCTCCCTCAATTCTTTCTTCCAATGGTCATCTAAAGTGGGCTACATTTGAGTTTTACTAACTTCAGGACCATGTGCATCTGATGGAGAGGAGGGAGTGAAATAACTTTTGATAGTCACATCACCCTTTTTCAAATTCATTCTACCCTTTCCCTTACCTTGAACAGAACCAAAAGAGGGAGGAACATATCGGAAAGGGTTGGATGCCTCAGTTTGAGGGATAGAGGAAGAACCCTCAAAATCATAGTGGGGGTTGGTAGCCATCATTTTTTGTATCTCCCTCTTCCTCCCAATTTCAGCCTGTATGTCTTTTTGCCTAGCCTTATCTTCTTTAAATTTCTCAAAGCTGGCCAACAAATTCTTTCTAATCTCCCCAATTTCTGGTGAGGTACATGGGGTAATTTGGCCTCTAATCCCTGCCAAGTGTTGTTTCAGCCTATGAATGCCCCCAGGACCTTCCTTAATTTTCCTATGGCAAAATTTGCATTGCATTTGACTATCAACCATTTCAACATATGCCCAAGCAGGATCTCTTGCTCTAGGTGCCATTTTTTGACTAGGAAATGAAAGCAAACAATCTGAAAATGAAAAAAAAAAAACATTGATTCAATGTTCATTTATTTGACAAAAAACACTCTCTAAGCTTTCTAGATATGCACCTAAAATTTACTAAGCAAAAACAGATTCATAGAGGTGGAAAAAAATACCTCCAGGCACAAACTGCCCCCTCAAGCTTGCTCCAAGATTCAGCTCCTCAATGCTGCTCCAAATGGCTGCCCAAGAAGCTCCTCACTCTAGCTACAATGCTCCTCCAAGACTCCTCACTGCTGCTCCAAAACAAGCTCAAGAACTGCTCACTAACTCTCAAAGAAGACTCTCACTCAAATGCATAAGACTGCTGTGAGTGAATGAGAGCACTTGGGTGTGTTAAATAGGGTTTGGGAGGGGGAAATGGACGCCAAAAATCATTTAGCATATTCATATAACTGTTTGGGGTCCAAACCAAACAAAAAACAATTAAAAAATCCATTAAAAAATTATATTTTTTGCTGTTTACGTGTGCCTGGGTCGTTCCTTTGTGACTCGGCCGAGTCATAACGGAAACGGCCGGGTTGGCCGAGTCACCCATGACTCGGCCAACCGGACCGTTTCCATGGCCGGGTCACTAATTTTGCTAGTGAAACGGATCAACCAGGCCGTTTCGGTTTCGAAACGGCCGTTTCTTAAAACAGTGGTCGAGACCCTCCTTTTGCGCCGTTTCAGTAGGTGCAAGCAGACAGTTCCTCATCACATCATTCTAGAAGAGTTCGGGGCTCAACCTTTCCGCCTAGAGGTGATATTCAGGTTAGTGTCGCTCCTGCACAGGCTTCGAGGCTTGCCAGACGCGAGAAAGGGTCGTGACAGATACCCATACTTAGCATATTGCTCCTCAGAGAACATCGCCCGTATGCAGACAGGCCGATCCAAATGCGGGTACACCGGTGTGATAGAGCTTCTGGAGGCTTCAGGAATCCAGATTGACCATCTCCCTCCTTTTCAGTACTCTCTGAATGCTCCAGGCCACCTCCTTCCCAATCAGCAAGAGCTGAATAAAATCATTAAGGAGGATATTTACAGACGATACATTCAGACTACATGGACCAATCCTCCCAATGGGTTGCGTCCAAAAATGGCCTTCTACGCGGAGCATTGCCCGGAGATCAGGGATGGGCTCATCATCAGACCCCAGTACACGTTCCAGCATTAGATGCATGCCCTTAGAATCCCCCTCGGGCAGCTCAGACTTAGGTCTCATAGACTCCGGGTGGAGACAAATCACCACATTGATAGGGCAGATAGGATTTGCCAGCTCTGTCAATTATAGGAGATAGAGACAGAGACACACTTCATCTTCGGATGCCCTGCTTACTACGAGATTCGAGGTCGTTTCCATTGTCTCTTTAGGTCTTCTCAGACTTTGACCAGCTTCCTCAGATATGTTGATTTGAGATGCCTTGCACTTTATCTCCAGGAGGCTTTCAGATTTCAGGCCCGTTTTCTTCAGCCCCCCACCAGATCGGACACCACGCAGAAGATCACAGACTTATTTAGGGCACTACCATTAGTGCGGGGCACCAAAAGAACTATTGACCGACCCATAAACACTGAGACCAGATCAGTGCAGTCCCGGGGGGGCCGACCCAACAGACTGCACCAGCGCTCCAGGATTGGATCCCCTTGGGAGGCGCCCTAGAACCTCCAGGCAACAGCCCAATATGCCCACAGGACAGTAGTCTTTGACAAACTTCTCTCAGTTTTCTTCTCTTGACCTCGGATGTTAGGAGTAGGAACTGGACAGGAGACTCCTCCCTGCTTCTTCTTCTCCTTCTCTGCTTCATCGCAGTGCTTTGTTTCGAAGTCGAGAGCTTCTAGCTTCTACATTTACATTTACTTAGATTATAGATGTATTTTCTGCTTTTTAAAAGAAATGTTAAAGGGGACCGTTTGGTCCACCGGCTTGGCATGATGTAATCATTGTAACCGACAGTCCCGTTGACCTATTATGGTCATTTGTTGGACATTAATAAAATTATCTTATCTTATCTTATCTATCTTGAAAATAACGGTGTGGGGGGCTTGAGCAAATATTGTGCGACTATCTGTAAGGAAGGGGAGCCTCTGGAATCTTACAAAGACAGGAATGGAGCCCCATGTCCTCACTAATCTAGATTCATCTATTTCCATCCACCACTTGGTGGCCTAAATCAAGAGCATTGTAAAAAAGGAGGTAATCAGCTGAGTAGAAGTTGATCTTTTGAGTGAGTGTGGCTGAAAGATGAAAGTGCGGAAACGAAGAGCCTTCTACATATATTGTTAGGCCCCTATACTACTAGTGTAACCCCTTATGGTTATTAGTACAACCCACTTATTATATTGATGTACCCATGTAGTGCCCATATTGTTACTATTGTGCCCCATAGAAGCTCACTATTGTTATTATTGTGCCCTTACATTATTATTGTTATGTCGGCTATGATTATGTTATGACCCCTTAGACTCCTATATATAGAAAGGAGGTCTTTTCATTTGTATCATCTAAGAATTGTTCATTTATGTGATGTAAAGGAGGTTGCCCCCTCGAAGAGGCTGAATTCTAAGGCGTTGATCTATCTTTTCTATCTTTTCTTGAGCTGGTTTCATAACATTTGGTATCAGAGCTTTGGATTCTAGGGTTTCGCTGCTCCAAACAGGTCATCGTGGCATTTTCGCTATAACTTTTTTTCTGCAACATTTCAGAAGTTGAAAAAAAAACCATCTGAGAAGAAATCACGCTGAACCTTGGGTCCGAATTTCAGAGCTTTTCGTGCTATATTTGCGGAGATATGATCTGAGGAAGTTGGTCTTTTTGCAGACTCCTGAATTACATTCCAAACAGGTGACCTGGGGAAAATCGTCATAACTTTCTCTCTAGGGATCGGATTGAAATTTCGTAAGAAGGTACAGAAAGAGGACGGATTGTAGTTTCTTGTATGCATTTTGCAGATCCAAAGGTTGAAACAGTGACTCGTGGCACGTCATACAAGTTCGCTCTACTGAACTAGTCTATAATCAAGTCACTGTGGGAGATTTCACATAACTCTTTCTTGGAGAATCCAATTTGGATCAGACTGGTGGCATTGGAAAGAGGACACAGAGGGCTACTACAAGTCACAATTTCAGAACTTAAAGATCTGAAAGTACAGAGTTACAGTCGTTTCAAGATCGAGCTCCTAAAATCAAGAAAAAGCAAGATGAGGAAGTGTTTGATGGCAAGTATCTGGGAAATTGGATACTTCAGATGGAGCAATATTTTGATCTACATGGTGTACCATTGTTACAAAAGGTATGTATTGCATCTTCATATTTAGAACCTAATCAATTTTTATGGTATGAAGGGCTTTGTTCTCGTAAACGACTTGTTAGGTGGTCAATTTTCACGGAGGAAATGATAGCACATTATGAGGATACAAAGAACAACACCTTCTTTAGAGCAACACCACAACAATTGGAAAGAGTAAAAGGGCTTTGTGACATAGTGGAAAGAAAAATTATGGAAACCAGGAAGCATACCCCTCACAACTACAAAGATGGAAGTGTTGTTTCTCCTAGCCTTCCACAACCTACAAGGGTTACACCACAACAATTGGAAGAAAAAAGAGAAAAAGGGCTTTGTTACAATTGTGATATAAAATGCGCTAAAGGTCATAAGTGTGCTGAGAAGAAATTATTTTACATAGAATATGAAGAGGAGGAAGAAAAGGATAAAAAAACATCAAAAGAAGAGGATCTACGCCAGGACCCCACCCCAGGGAAAGAAGAAATGAATCAGACCACATCTTGTAAAGCATTGGCAAGAATTACCACTCCTCAAACTCTCAAGATAGAAGGACATATCAAGAAGAAAAAGGTGCAAGAAGTGAAAGATCACATTGAGAAAGAAGAAATGAATCCAACCATATCTTGTAATTCATTGGTCGAAATTACCACTCCTCAAACTATCAAGATAGGACATATCAAGAAGAAAAATGTTCAAGAAGTGAAAGATCACATCGAGCATCAAGAAATGAATCCGACCATATCTTGTAGAGGATTGGAAGAAATTGCCACTCCTCAAACTCTAGAGATAGAAGGACATATGAAGAAGAAAAAGGTTCAAGCAGTGAAAGATCACATCGAGCATCAACAAGAAGTTCTCCAACTTTTAAAGGATAACACCACTTCGGTGCAAAATCAAACGAAGCAACAGGTAGATCAACATCGTAGTGAAAAATGTTTTGATGTAGGTGATTGGGTATTTTTATTGCTACATCTCAAGCAAGCTATTTATGAGAAGGAAATGTTGGCAATACTACATGCACTTAAAAAATGGCGACCTTACCGAATGGGAAGACTCTTCAAGGATGAGGATGTGGAAGCATTGTTTTGTGCTATTTCTATTATCCAACCAGATTGGATAAACGAAGCAAGGGATGAATGGAAGAAGGACGAAGAAGTATGGCCACTTATTCAAAAGTTGCAAAAGATCCCAATTCAAACAATATTGCCAGAAATTGAAGAGGAAGGAAAAATCATATTGGAACCTGGAGCAGTCACAGAAACAAGAACCCGACAGCTACGAAATCGATCAATTTCAGAGTTTCTCATCAAGTGGAAGAACTTACCCGCTGAAGATTCCACAAGGGAGAACAAGAATTTTATATAGAAGCATCAAGAACTACTCAAGCGTCGAGGACAACAAGGATGAGGATGTGGAAGCATTGTTTTGTGCTATTTCTATTATCCAACCAGATTGGATAAACGAAGCAAGGGATGAATGGAAGAAGGACGAAGAAGTATGGCCACTTATTCAAAAGTTGCAAAAGATCCCAATTCAAACAATATTGCCAGAAATTGAAGAGGAAGGAAAAATCATATTGGAACCTGGAGCAGTCATAGAAACAAGAACCCGACAGCTACGAAATCGATCAATTTCAGAGTTTCTCATCAAGTGGAAGAACTTACCCGCTGAAGATTCCACAAGGGAGAACAAGAATTTTATATAGAAGCATCAAGAACTACTCAAGCGTCGAGGACAATGCTTTTTGAAGGAGAGGGGCATGTTAGGCCCCTATACTACTAGTGTAACCCCTTATGGTTATTAGTACAACCCACTTATTATATTGATGTACCCATGTGCCCATATTGTTACTATTGTGCCCCATAGAAGCCCACTATTGTTATTATTGTGCCCTTACATTATTATTGTTATGTCGGCTATGATTATGTTATGACCCCTTAGACTCCTATATATAGAAAGGAGGTCTTTTCATTTGTATCATCCAAGAATTGTTCATTTATGTAATGTAAAGGAGGTTGCCCCCTCGAAGAGGCTGAATTCTAAGGCGTTGATCTATCTATTTTCTTGAGCTGGTTTCATAACATATATAAGGCCAAGCAACTTTGGTTGGGTAATCTAAAGAATCCCAAGTGTTTGTATCATGTGGAAAAGATAGTGGAACCACTCTCGAATCTCATAATAAACTGGACATCGAAAGATGAAGTGTTCCCTAGACTCTACCTCTTGGAGATGACATAATTGGCATATCCTGTCTGAGTGGTTAATCTGGTGGTCACTCTCAATTCGTAATCTATGAGATCCATCTCTAAGTTGGCCCAGGGGTATCTGAAGAGCATGCATCCAATGGCGAGATATATAAGGAGGTTGAATAATAAGCATTGTTTTAAGAAACGGCCGTTTCGAAACCGAAACGGCCTGGTTGATCTGTTTCACTAGCAAAATTAGTGACCCGGCCATGGAAATGGTCCGGTTGGCCGAGTCACCCATGACTCGGCCGAGTCATTGAATGACTCGGCTGAGTCATGGGTGACTCGGCCAACCCGACCGTTTCCGTTATGACTCGGCCGAGTCACAAAGGAACGGCCCAGGCACACGTAAACAACAAAAAATATAATTTTTTAATGGATTTTTTAATTGTTTTTTGTTTGGTTTGGACCCCAAACAGTCATATGAATATGCTAAATGATTTTTGGGGTCCATTTCCCCCTCCCAAACCCTATTTAACACACCCAAGTGCTCTCATTCACTCACAGCAGTCTTATGCATTTGAGTGAGAGTCTTCTTTGAGAGTTAGTGAGCAGTGCAGTCTTATGCATTTGAGTGAGAGTCTTCTTTGAGAGTTAGTGAGCAGTTCTTGAGCTTGTTTTGGAGCAGCAGTGAGGAGTCTTGGAGGAGCATTGTAGCTAGAGTGAGGAGCTTCTTGGGCAGCCATTTGGAGCAGCATTGAGGAGCTGATTCTTGGAGCAAGTTTGAGGAGGCAGTTTGTGCCTGGAGGTATTTTTTTCCACCTCTATAAATCTGTTTTTGCTTAGTAAATTTTAGGTGCATATCTAGAAAGCTTAGAGAGTGTTTTTTGTCAAATAAATGAACATTGAATCAATGTTTTTTTTTTTCATTTTCAGATTGTTTGCTTTCATTTCCTAGTCAAAAAATGGCACCTAGAGCAAGAGATCCTGCTTGGGCATATGTTGAAATTGTTGATAGTCAAATGCAATGCAAATTTTGCCATAGGAAAAATTAAGGAAGGTCCTGGGGGCATTCATAGGCTGAAACAACACTTGGCAGGGATTAGAGGCCAAAGTACCCCATGTACCTCACCAGAAATTGGGGAGATTAGAAAGAATTTGTTGGCCAGCTTTGAGAAATTTAAAGAAGATAAGGCTAGGCAAAAAGACATACAGGCTGAAATTGGGAGGAAGAGGGAGATACAAAAAATGATGGCTACCAACCCCCACTATGATTTTGAGGGTTCTTCCTCTATCCCTCAAACTGAGGCATCCAACCCTTTCCGATATGTTCCTCCCTCTTTTGGTTCTGTTCAAGATAACGGAAAGGGTAGAATGAATTTGAAAAAGGGTGATGTGACTATCAAAAGTTATTTCACTCCCTCCTCTCCATCAGATGCACGTGGTCCTGAAGTTAGTAAAACTCAAATGCAGCCCACTTTAGATGACCATTGGAAGAAAGAATTGAGGGAGATTGCTTGTGATTACATAGCTAGATGGTGGTATGATGCTGATATCCCCTTTAATGCTGCTCGTTCACCATATTATGAGCCTATGTTTGATGCCATACATGCTGCTGGAAAAGG
Organism: Pinus tabuliformis; assembly: GCA_031772625.1. Taxonomy (NCBI): domain Eukaryota; kingdom Viridiplantae; phylum Streptophyta; class Pinopsida; order Pinales; family Pinaceae; genus Pinus; species Pinus tabuliformis. Next base: position 486,920,831 of record CM062813.1, read on the forward strand.
CTTCAAAGGCCCTACTATGCATGAGCTAAGGGGGTTTTGTTTGCAGAAAGAAATTCAATCCATTAATGAGTATTTGCAAGAGTTCAGGGACTCATGGGCAAGAACAGGGTGTACCATCATGTCAGATGGATGGACTGATCAAAGAAACCGTACCATCATAAACTTTCTTGTCTTCTGCCCACAGGGAACCATGTTTTTAAAATCAGTTGATGCATCTAATAAGATAAAAGATGGCCACTTGTTGTTTCAGCTATTGGATCAGGTTGTTGAGGAGGTGGGGGTGGCTAATGTTGTTCAAATCATCACAGATAATGCCTCTAACTAGGTTCTTGCTGGTAAACTGTTAGAGGAAAAACACAAGACCATCTTTTGGACCCCATGCGCTGCACATTGCATAGACCTCATGCTTGAGGATATTGGAAAATTAGATTGGGTCAAAAACACTATAGATCATGCCAAAAGCATAACAAAATTTATCTACAATCATACATTGGTTTTGAGCCTCATGAGGAAACACACTGGGGGCAAGGATATTATTAGGCCTGCCATCACTAGATTTGCTAAACATTTTTTGACATTGCAATCTATGCTTTCCCAACATAGAAACTTGCAAAAGATGTTTTGCAGTGATGAATGGAATCAAAGCAATTGGTCTAACAAACCAGAAGGCAAAGAATTGAAAAGGAAAGTCCATGAAGAAACTTTTTGGAGAAAGGCAGCAGAGATTGCGAAGCTTGCTGAGCCACTAGTTAAGTTGTTGCGGTTGGTGGATGGGGAAAGGTTGGCTATGGGCTTCATTTATGAGGCTATGGATCAAGCAAAGGAGCAAATAAAGACGGTATACAAGGATAGAGTGGCAAAGTATGGGCCCATTTGGGCAATCATTGATGAAAGATGGAACAATCAACTCCATCGCCCTATACATGCAGCTGGGTATTTTTTGAACCCACGATATCATTATAAAGCTAAGGAGTCAGGAGCTTTGAGGGGGGAGGTCAGAGATGGACTGGTTGATTGCATTGAACGCATGATCCCATTGGAGTCTGATCAGCTGGAGATACACCGACAGGCCAATATCTTTAGCAATGCAGCAGGTACCTTTGGGAAGAACCTAGCAAAGATTGCAAGAGAAGCAGATGAGCCAGGTAAACAAAAATTTCAATTTTCAAATTCTTAATAGTTTTACTTTTTTTTTTAAAGTTTGTTAAATCGTTTATAATTTGAAAGTTAGATATATTTGTAATTTTGTTGAGCTAACTCATTACACTCCTATGTTTTTTGCAGCACAATGGTGGGAGGCCTTTGGTGGCCATTGTCCTGAATTGCAAAGGTTTGCAATTCGTATTTTGAGTCAAACTTGCAGTGCATCTGGGTGTGAGCGCAATTGGGCTGTCTTTGAGAGGATTCACACAAAGAAGAGAAACCGTTTGGATCAAAAACGGTTAAATGATCTAGTTTTTGTCCAATACAACCTTCGGCTCAGACGAAACCATTTACTGAACAAAAGACCTGATTCAGATCCCATTGTGTTGGAAGACATTGATCCAACATCAGATTGGGTAGTGGAGAGTTGTCCAGCAGAGTTTGATCCTGATGAGGATCTTGATTTAGATTTAGATATGGAGACATCAGTTGAACTTGAACATGTTGTTCAACTTCACCCTGTTTAGTTGAATGCAGATCCCAATCCACCAGCCTTAGTCTCACAGCCAGCAAGGACTCCAGTTGTAGGTGCTTCCTCTCCTCAGCCACGACAGAAGCGCAACCGCATATCTACTCTATCTCAGCTTGCATCTGCTGTAGTTGCACAGCCTGCTAGTGGTACCACTTCTACAGTTGCAGTTGGGGATGATGATGATGAGGAGGAGCCATGGGGCCCCCTGTCTGACTCTGATGATGATGATCCAGAGATTGATCGACATGATCTTGGCTCCTCTGACAGTAGCTACTAGCCAATAGTACTGTAGTACTAGTACTGGAGTCTGGTCACCGTCATAGTTTAATTTTGTTGTAGAGGCCATTTCTAGCCTCCTTGGTTATGTGTTTTTTGTTTTGAGTCTTCGATCATGTATGACAGTTGACTATGTATTGCCATTGGGTACCATTTTGATATAATGGATTGGTTCATGAGCCTACTTTGATCATATGTTGTCTTCCATCTATATTATAATGTTGTGTGTTTGGAAACATGAATGAAAATATTTAAAATTATGTTTAAAATCTTTAAAATTATGTTTTTTTATAAAAAAAATGAATATTTAATGTATTTTTTACAACGACCGAGTCATTGAAATCGAGCTTACTGTTTCGGAGTCGGAGTCGGAGTCGATCCTCGGCCGAGTCGGGGTCGGAGTCGGAGTCTTAAAACATTGATAATAAGTCTACCTCTCATAACCATGAAGTGATCAACATAGAAGGCCATCTTTGGGTGTAGCCCACCTTGGGGGTTAATCCAAGTGGCCCTCACAGACTGCTTGTAGATGTCTTCTCTAATGATCATGTTCAATTGTTGTCATGTGCATCTAGGGAATATTTGAAAAGGGGGAGGCAATCAATCACAATGCCAACATATGCTAGCATCAAAAGCAAGCTAGAGAATTGATGGATGCAATGGACTCTGATGAGCAGTAGGCCAAGTACGAGTATTAGTTGTGTCCCTTTGTAATATCAAATAAGCTTCAAATGTGGTGCAAGAGAGAGATGAGGCCTTGAAAGTGCTCAATGTAGAAGGCCATCTTTGGGTGTAACCCACCTCAGCAGTTGATCCAAGCAACCCACACAAACTGCTTGTAGATGTCCTCTCCGATGATCATGTTTAAGGCCGGTGACCAGGTGCGTCAAGGGAATATTCGAAAGGGGGGAAGCAATCAATCCTAATGCCAAGAAATGCTAGAATATCTGACACACCAGCGTACTGACATTAGGAATGAACTAGAAAACTGATGGATGCAATGGAATTCAGTGAGTAGTAGGCTAAGTACGGGTCCCTGTCTCATCCCTTTGTAGTCTTGGCTAAGCTCTGATTGTGGTGCAAGAGAGAGACAAGGCCAAACAAAGTCTCAAGTCGAAAGGGGTAAGCTCCAAACACTGCAAGAATGATGGTATGGGGGACTAACTGCTTGTGCTTGATAATATGACGAAGAAGGTTGAACTGTACTCTCTTTGCTGAAGACCAATTTGACTCTAATAACCCAGGGTATCACACCTTAAAACCATATAGGATAGTGGGTTAAACTAGAGTATTCAAGAGAGACATCTTGGACGATATGTCCTAAAAGTGGTTCTGGAAACACTGCCTTTGAAGAAGAGCAAGGGAATCATATCCTTTGCTGATTCGGGGTTGTAGTGCATGGCATTGGTTGAAACGAGGGCCATTGGTACCCCCAAGTAGGTGTATGTACAAGTGATCTCAATATATCCTTTATAAAAGAAGTGGTGATTAGAGAGTGTCTTCTTCGATCCATTGAAGATCATGACCTTGGTTTTACCTAGGTTGGCTGTCAGTTGTCGAAGGTCACAAAAGAGGGCAAGGGCATCTAGCTGTTGAAGGTCTTATAAGAGGGCAAGGGCATCTAGCCGTTGAAGGTCACATAAGAGGGAAAGGGAAACCAGTTGTCTCGGCAACCCCTCAGGGGATGAGGTTAGAAGGACCACATCATTAGTGAAAAGAAGGATAGATATCAAGACATGTTGGAGTTGGCTCCATCTCCCTTTAAGATGTGTTTATTCAAAAAGGACTTTAGCTCGTCATTGTAGATCCCAAACAATGTGGGGTGTTTAACCCCAATGGTACTCTTGGTAAAATTTGATAGTCCATGAGTTGTGAAAGACCCAACATGGACTTGTAAAGGCGTATGACAACTGTTAGTAGAGTATCTGATATACCATTATCTCCAAGTCTCTGGAATAAAGTCTCATGGGGGATAGAGTCAAAAGCTTTCTGAAGGTCCAAAAAGCAACAATAGACTTTCAAAGAGTGATGTATTTCCTCAGTAATGGTCCAAAGTGTAAGGATGTGATCAATGGTCTGGTACTCAATTTGGAACCCATCTTGTCCTTTAGATCTAAGTTGCCTCTTCTCAAGCTCCCATGAAAGCATCATGTGGAGGGTCGTAGCATAAAGTTCAGAGAATGTGTGGCTTGCCATGTCCATATTGTAGTTGTTGGGATCCATACTAGAACCCGATTTGTGAATCAGGTGGATGATGTGATGTGACTAACACTGTGGAAAGCTTGCATAGACAACATGATTGAAAAAGTCGATTAGGTGGCTATCCATGGCAAGAAAATCTTGCTTGAAAAATCTCTTTTTGCAATCCTTCCTCATTAGTTGCGTTGCTTGTATCCATCATCCAAATAGCCTCTTGAATATCCTGGTAGGAGAATAAATGGCAAGAAGGTGGCGGGAAGGTAACTTGGATGATAGGTTGTCTATGCATATCATATAGGCAGGAAATATGGGTTATCATGGATCAAGGGTTAGGAGGGAGAGGAGAGTGACGAGAGGGAAGAAGGTATGCTAGAAGTTATTTTGGAAGCGAATAAAGGAAGCCCTCAACTCATGTCTCTGTTGGGAGATGAAGAGGCATTTCTTATTGTAGAAAATAGCAGCGAGAAAGGTTCCTTGATTTGTGCCTTAATCAAAGGGACCTCAACGAGTTCTTCCTTAACATGCTCAAATTCCTATAAGTTAGGAATCAATTCCTATAAGTTAGGAGCTAATTCCTATAACTTAGGACAAATTTCTAAGATTTAGAATAAGTCCCTACAAATTAGGATGAGTTCCTGTAATTTAGGATTCGTTCCTGAAAGTTGGGACGAGTTATGAAGCAGTTAACTAATGCATTGAAGTGGAAGGTTGAGTTTCTTGTCTTCTAGTGTGAGTTAATTTTGGAAAAGGATAAGTGACTGAATCTCAAGTTCTAGAATTGAGATGAGACGAGTTGCATGAGTTAGTTCAACTCAGTTAATCAATCACGATGGTAATTTTCCTAAAAATAAGAGTTGCTAACTTTAGCAATTCGAATTGCTTTAAAAAGAGGAACAAAGGCACCATTGTATTCATTCATGAGTACGAGTTTGTGAGCTTGTGAGGGAAGAGCGTGCAAGAGAAGCTTGTGCAAGTTTTTGAAGAAGGAAGAATTGCTTCGGCAAGCGCTAGGAAATAGGGGCTACTTCCTAAGAAATAGGAGGCAACGCATGCGCTAGGAAATAGGATCTTATTTCCTAGGATTTGTGCAACGATTTTGAGCTCATTCAGGCAAGGAAAGAAGGCAAGCAGATCAAGGGTCTTGCAAATTGTTTCAAGCTTAGTTCAAGAAGGGAGATCATTGTTTTCTCTAATGAAACAGAGTTGTTTTGTAAGAGATCTATTGCTCATTCTTCTTCAATAAGATTCTCGAGGGTTTTCTTAGTTGGGTTCCCTAGAAAAATTGTGTTTCTGATATTGTGTGACTGTTATTTTTGTTCCTATTCCACTGCAAAATAAGTAGAAAATTTTTATATCTATATGAAAAGAAATTAGTTTTAGATTGTTCATATTAGCAGTTGCAGAATTTCGTGGATTTTCTACATGGTATTAGGGCTGTGAACATAATAAATACCAACACCAGATTAACCAGTGAATAGTGAAGCTTCTCTCTTAAGCGTGTCTGCCGTCATGAAGAGCGTGATATCTTAGGCACCCGTAGTTATCAAGGAGGAAAATCATAGAGAATTTGTGGGCCTTCTCAAATATGTGAGAAGGTCAAGTTTGGTCAGGTCGAAGGCTATTATCTTTGCTGGTTTCTTCCTTGAGGGAAGATTGATATAGCTCAAGGAGGTCACGACTCAATGATCTTATGTGCCCTAGTTAGGGCCCTGTTCGGTTACGCACAACCTTAGTTTTTTGTCCCAAAGTCTGTGATAAATTCACTAGGGTTCCTGTGCGTTAAGGAAAGGATAGCGACCATGGTTTTCTGCCTATCTAAAGGGTTGAGTTTTTATTGTTGTGGCTCTGATATGCTGATAAGAAGCCTCTGTGATTGCGGATCAGAGGACAGACTTACCTCAGGTTACAACACAGTGAAGGAGAAGCCCTTTAGATCAAATTTTGGAATATGTAGACCTGAGTATGACCACAGATCTAACCTCAGGAAGTTGAGCAGAAGAGCGAAGTGATTGGTCAAAGAGGAAGGTTGAAAAAGGAGGATAAGAGGAGGGTTGCCATGTGGGAGAGATTGTTGGAAGTTAATGAAGTGTGAAGTCTGTCCAATAGACAACATGTAAATGTGCCCTAAGCACTATCAATTTGAAGCGGCAAAAAGGACAATCAATGGGCTGCTGATATAAACCCTAAGGATTGTGATTTGATGTGTTCAAGTATTGTTGAGTGTGTTGTCTTATGTATGCCTTGACTACAATACTTGACGTGACAAATCAGAGTCAAGTGGGTTGCCTAGAAGGTCCTAGATCAGTCAGAATTGGAGATTGAGTGAGGGTTGGATGGATGCCCTAAGTACTATCAAGAAAGAGCAAATTTGTGACAATTAAGAGGGTTGATTATGGAGCTCTATGACAATCATCTTTGAGGTAGTAAAGTGGTTGTAAGTGGGCAGTAAAAGAAGACCTCATGTAGGAGGAGCTAATCGACTGTTAGGAGGCAGTTTAGTGAAGCCCTAGTTTAGTGAATGCAGGGAGGCATCTCACTAATAGGAGGGTAGTTTGACGAAAGATCCTAAGAACTTGATCCTTTGGAGCAGTAGAGGACATTGTTAGTGGATAGTTTGGAAGTCCCTAAGAGTTGATGATCTTGAAGGAGCAGGATGTTGATTTCTGTAGCATCGGATGTGCTCTAGCCTCAAGATTTCACAGAGAGGCTAAGACACAGGCATTCTCCAAGACCTAGAAATAGTTTGGGAAAATTCCACCTAGAGATGGTTTAATTAAAATAATTAATCATTTTTAATGTATTCCTAAGTCTAAACTTAGGAAATGTGATTAATTAAAGGGTTTTATAAATAAATGTCTTTTGGATTAATCACATCATTAGGATTTGGTCGACGTTTGTCCTGAGGATGAACCACATTAGTTGGTTCGAAACGTCGACCAAATCCTAATGATGTGATTAATCCGAAAGACATTTATTTACAATATGGATCACAAAAGTCTTAGATCTAACATAAAGGGTGTTAATTAAATCTGGTGCGAATCTTCTAGAAGAAGACAAGGATCAACTCCCAGTTCATCTTAGCCTTTGATTATGTTTTAATCTTGGTCGTTGGTGCTCCAACAAGAGATTATAAGAAGGAGATTTATATGAGTTTAGCCTATATACCCCGATGTTTTTGCATCTCTGTATCCTAACACTCTTTGGTGTTCATGAGTCTAGTGCTGCATGGTTAAAACCGTTGTCGTGCCTTCCATTGTTCAAGGGAAAACCTTTTTTCTTTTGTTTCCTCCATCAAACCATCAAGCATATTCTTTCATCATGCCCTCTGTTGTTTTTGAACCAATGCTCAAAGATTCCTTAAAAAACAAATCATTCTTGTCCCGTTTCATGTCGATTGGTGTAGGACACATTATTGCCTACCTTTCAACAGGTCTCTTCCTATCGACTTCAACACCCTATCTAGGAAGACAATCCAGAAACATTTCAGTGGCTGGTCACCTTGTGTTTGATTAGGGGTTCTCATTATTGGCTCCTGGTTAACCGATTCTACGAGTGTTCGACGACAAAAACATTTTTCACACTCGCTAGATTGTACTGTGCATCTTGGAGACCATCACCATTATTGGTGGCCTTCCTCGTATTTGTTAACGGTCTCCATTATTGACTGGTAATCAGACGATTTCGTGCATGTTTGACATCAATGCATATATTCACATGTATCGATCTATGCTGTTCAGTGAAGCGAAAATAAAGACCTTGGGTAGAGGCTTGCATCACTCAACCTTGTTTCCTCTCTCAAGCTAATCTGGTGCGAATCTTCTAGAAGAAGACAAGGATCAACTCCCAGTTCATCTTAGCCTTTGATTATGTTTTAATCTTGGTCGTTGGTGCTCCAACAAGAGATTATAAGAAGGAGATTTATATGAGTTTAGCCTATATACCCCGATGTTTTTGCATCTCTGTATCCTAACACTCTTTGGTGTTCATGAGTCTAGTGCTGCATGGTTAAAACCGTTGTCGTGCCTTCCATTGTTCAAGGGAAAACCTTTTTTCTTTTGTTTCCTCCATCAAACCATCAAGCATATTCTTTCATCATGCCCTCTGTTGTTTTTGAACCAATGCTCAAAGATTCCTTAAAAAACAAATCATTCTTGTCCCGTTTCATGTCGATTGGTGTAGGACACATTATTGCCTACCTTTCAACAGGTCTCTTCCTATCGACTTCAACACCCTATCTAGGAAGACAATCCAGAAACATTTTAGTGGCTGGTCACCTTGTGTTTGATTAGGGGTTCTCATTATTGGCTCCTGGTTAACCGATTCTACGAGTGTTCGACGACAAAAACATTTTTCACACTCGCTAGATTGTACTGTGCATCTTGGAGACCATCACCATTATTGGTGGCCTTCCTCGTATTTGTTAACGGTCTCCATTATTGACTGGTAATCAGACGATTTCGTGCATGTTTGACATCAATGCATATATTCACATGTATCGATCTATGCTGTTCAGTGAAGCGAAAATAAAGACCTTGGGTAGAGGCTTGCATCACTCAACCTTGTTTCCTCTCTCAAGCTGCGGTTATTGTTTTTTGGAGACAGCTCATTAGAATGATCCTATTATGACATCGGTTCCGCATTGTGCTTATTGGCGACCAACATCATCATATCTCTTTTATGAGAAAATCACTCTGACATAGCTACTGAGCATGGAAATGCTCAACTCAAGACATGATTTTAGTTGTTTTATATATATTTGTTGTATCAGGTTTCTCGTACCGCTCGAAGCTCCGATCCTCTCTCTCTTTTTGTCAAGAAGAATAGAACAGTTAAGCATGAAGTATTTCGGCCACCGTCGCAGCCTCTAATCTCACTTTAGGGGGCATCTGTTATACAGGAAAATGACCTCCTCATCAGCTCAGAGGGCAAAGACATGATGAGTGAAGCAATGATCAAGTTCACAAACCTTGTTTCCAAGCTAATGTTGCCTATACACTAGCAACCTACTTTATAAAGCTTCTCAGCAAGCCTAAGGGTGCGTTAGTGACCTAAGTAACTCTACTTGTTACCTCGGGAACAACGTTAGTAAACCCTAATGAGGATCTAAGGGTCAAAGGAGTGGATTGACTAAGAAATATCCCTATATTCTCTCCTAAATCAACTCAGAAAAGCAAGGAAACATCAAAGTTCGACCTATTTGGGGGATTACTAATCCTGATGGAGTATGCAAATGGGAAAGAGCTCAAAAGAATGGCAACATCATTGCTTTTACCTAAAGAAACTCATGGAGAAACTTGGCAACCCTAACCTCACATGCTACATAAGCAAAGCTAGGGCTATTGTGAAAGAGGTCAGATCATTTGAAAGGATAGCTTACTTGATTGTCGAGCAGAGTCTTAGACTTAAGCATAAGAAGTTGGTAAGAAGGGAGATGAAGATAGTGAGATCAAAGGCTGCGATGATGGCCAAACACTTTATACTTAACTATTTTGTTCTTCTTGACAAAAAGAGAGAGGATCGAAGCTTCGAGCGGTACGGGAAACCTAATACAACCCATATATATAAAACAACTAAAATCATGTTCTGAGTTGGGCATTCCCACGCTGAGTAGCTATGTCAGAATGATTTTCTCATAAAAGAGATATGACGATTCTGGCCGCCGATAAGCACAATGCGGAACTGGTGTCATAATAGGATCATTCTGATGAGCTGTCTCCAAAAAACAATAACCGCAGCTTGGGAGAGGAAACAAGGTTGAGTGATGCAAGCCTCTACGACTTCATCGAACAACATAGATCAATACATGTGAAAATATGCGTTGATGTCGAACATGCATGAAATCGTTTGATTACCATCAATAATGGAGATTGTTAACAGACGCGAGGAAGGCCACCAATAATGGTGATGGTCTCCAAGATGCACAGTACAATCTAGCGAGTGTGAAAAATGCTATGTTGCCAGGAAACGTGGGTGCGGGGACGGGGACGGGGACGGGGACGACATTTTTGGAAACAAGGTGCGTGGGTTCGTCGGGTAATATAATAATATTAAATTTTAATAATTATATTTTATAAATTATAAATTTATAATTAATAATATATATGAAATTTGAATTTGTATATTTTTTCAACTTTAAACAAGAAAACTTTAATGATAATCATTTAAACATGCACATTGAACATTAAACATTGACATTGAAATGGTACCCGTGCAACACAGGAAATAATGGTTATCTTTGTGAAATTTTAGAGTTCTCCTTAGCTGGTATCCCAAGTGACATTGCTTCCTCGATTTTGGCCTAAATCCTTGACGATTATGACAATCTGACCGCACCTGGTAAGACGAGTAGCAAATTCCTCAATTGGAGGCAGCTTTGATTCCAAAAATGCAAAAAACCTTGAGATTTTGACTATGATCCATGATTCCATGACACAAACTCAAGGGAAAAATAATAAAAATATCATAATCTCATAGACTCTAGAAGCATGCATGCTTTTCTATAGTAGAAAGATTCATATAATAGAAGGATGACAGGAAATCCCCTTCATGGTATATAGTTTTATGGTTGGTACAGGTGCAGTTTCATGGCTGAGTCAAAGGCCGCATGCAATGTCTTTTCCCTCCATTGAATGAGGGTATAGAGCGACAATTAGTGTAGCTTGTGAGGAGATAATTGTTGATCTGCAAATATCACAAGCTGATTCTACAACACTCCACTATGACAATCATGGTGTACTTAATTGGCAAAGAACCCTATGTTTCATGATTGTAACAAACACGTGGAAGTGCATTGCCACTTCATTTGACTGATGACAGAGAACAAGCAAATTGAGCTGCAATATTGTGCAACCCAAGTCAATTCTTTAGGGCACCTTCAACTTCATCGCCTTTTATTGAAAATGTATTGTAGTAGTAAATTTTTGCATTGAAATGCCGATGTTAAAACTAATACGTGGTTTTCACCTAGAAATGTGGAATATAATAATCATATTGAAATTTCTTACTTAGCTTTTTATGGAAATTTCTTGCTCACCTTTTTATAGAAATTGTACTGTGGATTCCACTTTGTCAACCTTGTTATGTTTGTTGAAGAAAAAGAACTGGAGCAAGGTTTCCAAGTTATGCAAAGATTTTTTAGAGAAAGAGAACTGGAGCAGGTTTCAAATTTATTGATATGTGGTATACATAAAAAGAAGGAAATTTGTTGGGCTTATTCAGATACGATGATAAACCATCCACAGACAGGCTATTTTAAACACATACCCTGTTTATTTTTGATAGCTGTCTTGTTTAGACCTGCTTTCAATATTCTTAGTACACAGAAGTTAGAATTTGGAATTGTTCAAACTTTTACAAGTATTTTCTTAATCTGGTCAATGTCTTGGTCTTTCTTGTGTCTTGTTATATTGCAGCATGTGCTTGAGCATGGCAGACCACATGAGCGCTGTGCTGTAATCAAGAAACTAGCAGGACAAATAGTGAAAATGAGTCAACAAAAGTTTGCCTCAAATGACAACAAATCCAAAAATGGAAGGAATTCAATTTCAGTCTGAGTTGTCCTATACAACAAATATCATGCCTTCCCCACCAACAAAATGATCCTAAATTGATTGTCACAAGAAGTATTAATTTGGACTAAATCCAACAAACCTAGAGGACACACATATTATCATGAAACATGACATAGTGAAGCCATATTGAAGAACCCATTAATTTTTTAATGAAGAACCCAAAGAACCCGAAGAACCCAAGAACCCAACCTGAAGAACCCGAAGAACCCGAAGAACCAAGAACCCAAGCACCCGAAGAACCCGAAGAACCCAAGAACCCAAGCACCCGAAGAACCCAAGAACCCAAGAACCCGTCAAAGGCTAAGAACCCAATTTTTTTTTTGAAGAACCCGGTTCTTCATAGAAGAACCCGGTTCTTCATAGAAGAACCCGGTTCGTTTGGGTGCGTCTGAGAAGAACCCCTCCCCGAATCCGGGACTTGGGTGCGGGAACCCGGGACGGGTTCGAGAACCCTACCCCCGGGTGCGGGTACCCGTGCAACACAGGAAAAATGTTTTTGTCATTGAACACTCGTAGAATCGTTTAACCAGGAGCCAATAATGAGAACCTCTGGTCAAACACAAGGTAACCTGCCACTGATGTCTGCAAGTACCAAGGCACTGAAGTGTTTCTGGATCGTTTTCCTAGATAGGGTGTTGAAGTCGATAGGAAGAGACCTGTCGAAAGGTAGGCAATAATGTGTCCTACATCAATCGACACAAAACGGGACAAGAATGATTTTGTTTTTTGAGGAATCTTTGAGCATTGGGTCAAAACGACAGAGGGCATGATGAAAGAATATGCTTGATGGTTTGATGGAGGAAACAGAAGAAAAAAGGTTTTCCCTTGAACAATAGAAGGCACGACAACGGTTTTAACCATGCAGCACTAGACTCATGAACACCAAAGAGTGTTAGGATATAGAGATGCAAGAACATCGGGGTATATAGGCTAAACTCATAGGATGGTAAGATTCATATTGAGAGGCCGTCACAAGGAAGGTTTATCTGAGGGAGTGCCATGTTCAAGGGAACGATTGCTGCCAAAACACGCTTTCAAATACTGAACACAATTGTATTGTCCACTTTCCCCATCTGATTAGTTTAGTGAGTCCAGACAGGTAAACTCATCAATCTTTTCATATTTTAAGAGTCTGAAAAGGACCACAAAAAGAGCGAATCTATGCCCTATCTGATTAGTTTAATGAGTTTAGACAGGCATACTCGTCGATTTTTTCATGTTTTAAGAGTCTGAAAAGGATCGTAAAAGGCGCGACTCTACTTGACATCTGTGTAATTTAATGAGTCCAAATGAGATAACTCAGTGGTCTTTTGATATTTAGAGAGTCTGAAAAGATCATAAAGAATGACTCCATGGTGGTCCCTTTGTCATAGTTGTTAACTGGGTGCGACAAAGGTTTAATAGTATACCCGGATCGGTTACTTTTCCGTGAGTTAATCTACTAAGTCCGGATAAAGAGAAACCTATGCTCAATAGATGTTGACCTCATTTTGTTACGAGTACGAGGAGACAAATTAAACTTGATATTTGTCGTGAATTTTTAATGAGTCACGCGACGACAAACCCAATACCTTCATCGAATTTTAACGAGTCAACTGAAGAAAACTCAAATCATCCTTTTCAGTTTAGTGAGCAAGGAAAAAGAGATAAAATAACTGCTCATTCCTTCTTCGTAGATTTAACGAGCTCGAAGAAGGGAAAAACTTGGGGATTTTTCGATTTAAGAGCGAGAAATGGTCCCAAAAAAGCAAGTGCTCATATTGTTGCCGTAGATTTTTAACGAGCTCGGTGACGAAAACTCGGGATTTTTCAGTTTAACAAGTGAGAAAAGTACCTAAAAGAATGCTCGAATCATCTTCATAAGTTTTTAATGAGCCTGAAGAAAAATCTCGGGATTTTATTTTATTTTGTTTTATTTTTATTTTTATTTTTATTTTATTTTTATTTTTTATTTTTTTATTTTTTTTTTTTTATTTTTTATTTTTATTTTATTATTATTATTATTATTATTATTATTATTATTTTTTTGTTTATGAGCGAGAAAAAGCGCCTAAAAAGAATGCTCAAATGATCTTTTTCAGTTTAATGAGCTAGAAAAAGAGCGAAAAAGAGTTGCTTAGACCGTCGTTGTAGGTGTTTAACGAGCCCAATGATGAAAACTCGGGGATTTTTCGATTTAAGAGTGAGAAAATATCCCATAAAAGAAAGCGCTCATTGAGAATTGCATGTGGTGATTGCTGCCATTCAATCCTGAAAGTACTTACATCAAAAAAGCAAAAAAAAGCAGCAATTTCTGTCAATATGGGGTCATGCATGATAAAAATCATGGGGAATGGACTACTTTCTCTTTAATGACTTCAATTAAGATAAATAATGTCTCCAAAATAAGTATAAAAAAGTTCCTAAACTTTCACATTCACCATTTTCACTATTTGAGAGTTGTGAGAGTGTTTTGGAGCCAAAGAGGAGCAGATTATCTATGGACAATTGCGGGAGATCCGGGCGACCATTCGACATGTCGTTAGTCCTAGGTAGATGCCAAAACCTTAATCTTTGCTTTACTTAACCTTTTTTTATCAGTTTCTGGGGTGGATTTTTGCAGATCTGGGGAGCCCGAATTTGGTTATTGCGCCTTAACGCCCTCTAGAAGGCCTGCAGGGAGCGTTGAATGCCCTTTACGACCTGCTGGAGGGCGTTAATCCTCCCTGTGTACTACTAGGGGGAGCGTTAAAGCATCAGGGCGCATTTTAAAACCTAGGTAGCGATTTCAAAAGCTTTTTTCCCCAATTTGATTGATTTTTGGGTTGTTTTGCACAGGTTTCGAGCCATTATGAGTAGCTTATGGAGAGAACGGGCCCATGACCAAAAGGAATTGTTGATGCGAAATGATCCAGCATGCATACTTGCATTGCGCCGCTGTGGTTTGATGAAGTATGCGAAGTTGGACTTGATGAAAGGGCAAGAGGACTTGTTGAGATGGATTATCCAGCGCTGGGATGAACATGAGCAGGTGTTCAGGATTGGAGATCATGAGTTGGCCATTGACCGCGATGATATTTACTTTTTGATTGGTTTGTCGTGCCGAGGAGCACAAGCAAACCTGATCGGGGGTAGGCCTGATCCTCGATCCACCCTAGAGCTGGTTCAATCTTATTGTATCCCTGAGAGTGGACTTGTCAGCAACAGAGTCCCCATAGAGAGGATTAGGTCCAGATCTATGAGGGCCATTTTATGGTTGATTGTGCGTTTGGCGGGGTCAAAGAGTCCCCACATTGCAACAAAGGCCCAACTATTGCTTGCAGTTGACTGTGTCCAGCCTCAGATGTTCAACTGGTGTGAAGCAGTGCTTCGCCAGTTGAAGGCAGAATTGACCGCATGCAAGACTCAAACCCAATAGAGTTTTGGGTATGGCACTCTCATTGTCTCATTCATACTTGAGAGGGTACCTGTTATGCGCCTGAGGATGAGCTTAGGTCCCTTTGATCTGAGGGAGCCGAGACAGGGGCGATGGGCATCACTTGATCCTCGCACAAGAGGAGGACCTATCTGACACTTCTTCGAGGAAGAGTTCTTCAAGTGGCTTCGTGGCCAGATTGTGATGATTGACGACTATGCCTATGAGGGCATGGACTTCATCGACGACCCTGACTTGATGCTGCCTCCCGGGATCAACTGGGGTCCTCAAGGTAAGAATGATTTTTGAGAGTATTTAAAGTATTTTTAAGCTTTTGAATATTTACGTTATGTTTTTGTTGATTTTATGGGTGAACAAGTACTGACATGAAGCTTTTTGCTTGACATAGATGTGGCACCAGTATGACCTGCAGGCGAACCTCGCCATGTGAGACAACTTAGCTTCGGGTTTCCATGACATCGTGTGACAAGGAACGACCGCCCAAGTCTGGGGAGCTTCAGGTTTCCGTGTCATTGCGCGACAGGGAACGACCGCCCGAGTCTACCAAACACGGGGCTTTCTATTCCTTGGCATGACGGAAACCACCCAATTATGTGAAACTCGAGTCTTCCATGTCCGCCATGATAGAAACCGTGACCTCGGTGCAAGGAACTCGGGTTTCCTTACCGCGGAACAAAAAAGAATTGCTCGAGT
The DNA here is from genome assembly GCA_031772625.1 of Pinus tabuliformis. Classification (NCBI taxonomy): domain Eukaryota; kingdom Viridiplantae; phylum Streptophyta; class Pinopsida; order Pinales; family Pinaceae; genus Pinus; species Pinus tabuliformis. The sequence continues at coordinate 486,936,660 of CM062813.1, forward strand.
CTGCAGAACCCGGGGGCTTCTATTTCGTGGCATGAGGGAAACCACCTAATTCCGGGAACCTTCTGGGTCTCGATCTCCCACTCGGGCAAAAACCGCGGCCCTGGTGCGGGGAACTTGGGTTTCCATGTCGCAACACGACCGGAATCACCCAAGTTTGTGGAACTCATGGTTTCCATGTTGCGGCACGATGAAGCACTGCCCAAGTCTTGCAAACCTGGGGTTTCCATTTCGCGGCAGGGTGGAAACTGCTTGCTTGGTCTGTCTCCATTGCAACATAATCCGTCCAAGTGCGGGAAAGCGGGGTTTCCCTGCCCCGCCATGACGACAGCTGCCCATGTGTGCGAAATCTAGGGTTTCCATGTCCCATCGCGTTGGAAACCTCTACCACGTAGGGGGGATTTGGGGTGTTAGGTATTCGAGTCAGGAGCGCCCGAGAGAGTCGAAAGATTGAACCTGTAGTATGGGCGTGCCTTGATGTGCGACGAGCGCCCGCGTTCCATTATATGCGACTCGGGTGAGCATTTGGTTATATGCGAAGACTTGGCACGACATTCGCTTATGTGCGGCGGTGATGGGCGCACTCATAGTGGGCGCACCATGTTGGGTAGGGCTCTCGCCCCTTGATACATGCACGATGGGTGATTCACCAGCAGAAGGTGCGCGGGCGACTCATGTTGGTGCCCGGATGAAAGAGGTGACCATGTGCAGACGAGTTAGGACACGGGCAGGGGTGCGACATGCGGCGACGGGTGTAATCACCTAAGTGTTGGAGCTGACCCATGGGTGCGATGATGCACATGAAGGGATGCGACGGTTCGCTGAAATGGGGTGTGTCAAGGTTATGTAGCAGGTCGGCTGGGCATGCATGTTGATGGAGCTGACCCTTGTTATCCCCGAGAGACACGGTCCCTGGGGGGGTGATGCTGACGGTCTTCTCGAGGCTCTGAGAAACTTGGAGGGTTTGAGCATGGGTGTGCCCCCCTTCCTATGAGGGAGATCCTCGCTCATGTGCTTGAGCGGTTTTTGGTTCCTCTTCGGAGGATAGCTAGAGCAGTGTTATCATTTCATGAGCAGTAGGCTCTATTAGCAGGCGCTTTGGCATAGCCAGCGGGTGTTTATAGCTAGGCTTAGTAGCCATTTTGTACTTAAAACACCCAAGTTTTGGAATATTTTGATGTAAAAGATTGGATTCGATATATATATATACAGATATTTTGGTATTTTATGATGTAAATGTTCCTTAAGAGTTTTTGTAAATTTTTAACTCTGTAAATATTTACTTTTCATACATGTATCTATAGTGAATGAGACAGATGCCAATCTAACACATAGTTTGCCAATGAATCAGCAACTATATTAAATTCTCTAGGAATGTGTTCATATGTGATAACTTCAAATTGACGTTCCAAGAGTTGTACCCTTAAATAATGACACAACAAGGTTGGATTACGAATGTGATAATGATTTGTCAATTGCATAACAACAAGTTGAGAGTCTAACCTGACCACCAGATTGGAGATGTCCCTTGATGACGCTTCAGTGAGAAGTGAAATTACGGACATGTACTCAGCAATATTGTTGGTGGCAGTGCCAAGAAAGACTCCCCCGGAACAAAACAGTTTCGACTTAGGTGTGTAAATGACCCAAGCAGCTAATGCAATGTGCCATATGTGACGACTGGCACTACTTGCGTATCCAACATATGTTAAGGGTAATGAAGGCATCTGCATTACGAGAAAGATGTACAAGACAAATACTTCAATAAATACCAAAAAATCCAATCACATCAAAAAAGAAGCAAAACTTATAAATACATAAAATTACAAAGCACATGCCTAGTGCAGTACTAGGCATAATACTTTTTCAGATAGAGCCCATTTCGGGGCTCAGTGAGCGGGACTCCTTCCCAGTCCTAAAGTTCATATGCCCCTTTTGAGAGGGCTTTTTTGATGACATATGGACTGAGCCATAAGGGCTGAAGCATTCTTGCCCCCAAGAGGTCATGTTTGCTATCAGTTGGTTCCGACATTACATACTGCTGCAACAGAGTACTGTCATCGCCTTGGAGAATCCCATGAGACACATTTTGTCTCGTCAAGTAATTGAAGGGAAATATTCAAAATGGATCGTGATCCTCCAACAATTTGATTTGGTTTTCACCACTGCCAAGGCGAAAAATTCCTTAGTCTTCGACAAACTTTTGTCGAATCTTCCCATTGTCGATCCTAACGAGATAACCCATGACCCTCTTTCGGATGAAGCTGTCTATCTTATTGACACTACTGACCCTTGGTATGATGACATTCTTGTCTACCTCCAACCGCAACAGTTCTACCCTGAGTTATCGCCAGGTGACCATCGTCGCATCTGCCACCAAGCGCGACACTATTTAGTGCTTAACGATACGTTATATCGCTGTGGTGCGGATACAGTTCTTTGACGTTGCCTCACTCATGAAGAGGCGGAACACGTTTTAAATGACTGCCATGCTGGGGCATGTGGCGGTCATCTTTCTGGCATATCTACTGCACAGAAAATTTTGCACGCAGGCTACTACTGGCCGACCTTGTTCAAAGATTGTATCAAGGCTATCTGGCAATGCCATCCTTGTCAAGTGTTTACAAAGAAAATGCACGCTCCTCCGGCCCTACTGCACCCAGTTATCTCCGTCGACCCCTTTGCCAAATGGGGGATAGACTTCATAACTTGCAACCCCGTTTCCTCTGTTGGACACAACTATATTATTGTAGCTGTGGACTATTTCATGAAATGGGCTGAAGCCCTTCCCACCTTTTGGGCTGATGGAGAAACTGTGACACTATTCCTGTTTAATCAGGTCATCGTTACAGACCATGGGTCTCATTTTCAGAATCACATGATGTCTAACTTAACATCGCTGCTAGGTTTTCGCCAGGATCAATCATCCTCCTACTACTCCCAAGCTAATGATCAAGTAGAGGTTGTCAATCGCGTCCTAAAAACCATGATCCGTAGGTTAGTAGGGAATCATAAAAGCCACTGGCATTGAATGTTATATCCTGCGCTATGGGCATACTGAACTTCAATTAAGACTGCCACAGGCTTCACACCTTTTCAACTGGTTTACGGCTTGGAAGCAGTTTTATCAATCGAGTGTCAGATTCCTTCCTTACAAATCGCCTGTTGAACTCTTGCCCATCACTACTGCCAAAGAAGAGCTCCTGCTATACCTAAATCAACTGGATGAAACTCGTCGAGATGCCGAATTGGCACTAGAGGCCCATAAAAAGGTCAAGCCTCGTTCTTACCAAGAGGGAGATCTTGTTTTACTCTATGATAAAAACATGACCTCTTGGGGGCAGGAACACTTCAGCCCTTATGACTCGGTCCATATTTCATCAAAAAGCCCTCTCAAAAGGGACATATGAACTTTAGGACTGGGAAGGAGTCCCACTCGCTGAGCCCCGAAATGGGTTCTATCTGAAAAAGTATTAACTATAGTGCACTAGGCATGTGCTTTGTAATTTTATGTATTTATAAGTTTTGCTTCTTTTTTGATGTGATTGGATTTTTTGGTATTTATTGAAGTATTTGTCTCATACATCTTTCTCGTAATGCAGATGCCTTCATTACCCTTAGCATACGTAGGATATGCAGATGGTGCCAGTCATCACACATGACACATTGCATCAGTTGCTTGGGTCATTTACACACCTGAGTCAGAACTGTTTTGTTCCAGGGGAGTCTTTCTTGGTACTGCCACCAATAATATTGCTGAGTACATGTCCGTAATTTCACTTCTCACTGAAGCATCATCAAGGGACATCTCCAATCTGGTGGTTAGGTTAGACTCTCAGCTTGTTGTTATGCAATTGACAAATCATTATCACATTCGTAATCCAACCTTGTTACGTCATTATTTAAGGGTACGACTCTTGGAATGTCAATTTGAAGTTATCACATATGAACACATTCCTAGAGAATTTAATACAGTTGCTGATTCATTGGCAAACTATGTGTTAGATTGGCATCTGTCTCATTCACTATAGATACATGTATGAAAAGTAAATATTTACAAAGTTAAAAATTTACAAAAACACTAAAAAAACATTTACATCATAAAATACCAAAATATCTGTAGATATATATATCGAATCTAGTCTTTTACATCAAAATATTCCAAAACCTTGGGTGTTTTAAGTACAAAATGGCTACTAAGCCTAGCTATAAACATTCGTTGGCTATGCCAAAGCGCCTGCTAATAAAGCCTACTGCTCATGAAATGATAACACTGCTCTAGCTATCCTCCGAAGAGGAACGAAAAGCCGCTCAGGCACACCGACTATGTGCCGCTGCATATGAGCGGGGATCTCCCTCAGCGGAAGGGGGAGCACACCCATGCTCAAACCCTCTAGGTTCCTCAGAACCTCGTGAAGACTGTTAGCATCACCCCTCCATCAGGTAGTTGGCCTCCTTGCCTCACGTGGCGAGGTTCGCCTGCAGGTCGTACTGGCGCCACATCTGTGTCAAGCAAAATACTTCATGTCAGTACTTGTTCACCCATAATATCAACAAAAACATAACATAAATATTCAAAAGCTTAAAAATACTTTAAGTACTCTCACAAATCATTCTTACCTTGAGGACCCCAGTTGGTCCCGGGAAATCAAGTTAGGGTCACCGGTGAAATCCATGCCCTCATAGGCATAGTTGTCAATCATCACAATCTGGCCACGAAGCCACTCGAAGAACTCTTCCTCGAAGAAGTGACAGATAGGTCCTCCTCTTGTGCGAGGATCAAGTGATGCCCATCGCCCCTGTCTCGACTCCCTCGGATCAAAGGGACCTAAGCTCATCCGTGGGCGCATAACAGGTACCCTCTCAAGTATGAATGAGGCAATGAGAGTGCCATACCAAAAACTCTGTTGGGTTTGAGTCTTGCATGCGGTTAATTCTGCCTTCAACTGGCGAAGCACTGCTTCACACCAGTTGAATATTTGGGGTTGGACACAGTCAACCGCAAGCAATAGTTGGGTCTTTGTTGCAACATGGGGACTCTTTGACCTTGCCAAATGCACAATCAACCATAAAATGGCCCTCATAGATCTAGACCTAATCCTCTCTATGGGGACTCTGTTGCTGACGAGTCCACTCTCAGGGATACATTAAGATTGAACTAGCTCTAGGGTGGATTGAGGATCAGGCCTACCCCTGGTCAGGTTTGCTTGTGCTCCTCGGCACGACAAACCAGTCAAAAAGTAAATATCATCGTGGTCAATGGCCAACTCATGATCTCCAATCTTGAACACCTGCTCATGTTCATCCCAACACTGAATAATCCATCTCAACAAGTCCTCCTGCCTTTTCATCAAGTCCAACTTCGCATACTTCATCAAACCACAGCGGCACAAAACAAGTATGCATGCTGGATCATTTCGCATCAACAATTCCTGTTTGTCATGGGCCCGTTCTCTCCATAGGCTAGTCATAATGGCTCGAAACTTGTGCAAAACAACCCAAAAATCAGTCAAAATGGGGCAAAAAATCTTCTGAAATCGTTGCCTGGGGTTTTGAAATGCGCTGTGATGCTTTAATGCTCCCCCTAGTAGTACACAGGGAGGATTAACGCCCTCCAGCAGGTCGTAAAGGGCGTTTAACGCTCCCTGTAGGCATGCTAGAGGGCGTTAAGGCGCAATAATTGAATTAGGGCTCCCCAGATCTGCAAAAATCCACCTAAGAAACTGATAAAAAAGGTTAAGTAAAGCAAAGATTAAGGTTTTGGCATTTACCTGGGACTGATGACACGTTGAATGGTCGCCCGGATCTCCCGCAATCGTCTATAGAAAATCTGCTTCTCTTTGGCTCCAAAACACTCTCACAACTCTCAAATAGTGAAAATGGTGAATGTGAAAGCTCAAGAACTTTCTTATATTTATTTTGGAGACATGATTTATCTTAATTGAAGTCATTAAAGAGGAAGTAGTCCATTCCCCATGATTTTTATCATGCATGACCCCATATTGACAGAATTGCTGCTTTTTTTGTTTTTTTGATGAAAGCACTTTCAGGATTGAATGGCAGCAATCATTGCATGCAATTCTCAATGAGCGCTTTCTTTTATGGGATATTTTCTCGCTCTTAAACCGAAAAAAACCCTCGAGTTTTCATCATTGGACTCGTTAAACACCTACAACGACGGTCTGAGCAACTCTTTTTCACTCTTTTTCTTGCTCATTAAACTGAAAAAGATCATTGAGAATTATTTTTAGGCGCTTTTTTCTCGCTCGTAAAACTGGAAAAATCCCGAGTTTTTTCTTCAGGTTCGTTAAAAACCTATGAAGATGATCTGAGCATTCTTTTAGGTACTTTTCTCACTCGTTAAATTGAAAAATCCCGAGTTTTCGTCACTGGGCTCGTTAAAAATCTATGGCAACAAATTAAGCACTTGCCTTTTTGAGACCATTTCTCGCTCTTAAATCGAAAAATCCCCGAGTTTTTCCCTTCTTCGGGCTCGTTAAATCTACGAAGAAGGAATGAGGATTTCTTTTACCTCTTTTTCCTTGCTCACTACACTGAAAAATATACTTTGAGTTTTCTTCATTTGACTCGTTAAAATTCGATGAAGGTATTGAGTTTGTCGTTGCATGACTCGTTAAAAATTCACGACAAATACCGACTTTAGTGCGTCTCCTCGTACTCGTAACAAAAATCAACTCAAATAAACAAAAAAATTATAGATTTTGACTTGGTAAGGTACTCAGATGTCTTATTTTTCATATTTATTAAGTTAAATTATTGTAATAGCTACGGAATTAACACGATTTTGCAGTTGTTTCATGATTCTGCAACTATCTCCATGGTTTGTCGGATTCTAGTACGCCAACCAAGCAAAGAAGCACATGGGCAGATGGGGATTGATCTCCTCATCAAGGAAATCGCCTGGTGGCGTAGTCAAAGAAGCAGGTCTATACGTGGATAAATAGAGTAGTGAGAGTTCAAATAGATCATGACTGGTCGAGAAACGCTATTTCTCCATTATAAGTTTAGAATTCAGATTAGGATTGTTTTAAGTTTTTAAGGCATAGAAGTCTCAATCGGTTGAGCATGAATTCTATATATATATAACTCTGAAAACAGAAAGTGAGAAGATATATGTAATCGTTAATTAATAGTTTGAAGTTTCATAACTCTGTTCTTTTTAATGGAAGAAGTTAGCTATTGAATTAAAGTCTTAAAACCTATTGTTTTGTGGAGGGCCCCTACAGACAAGCGAGGTTCTTCCTTTTATTTCTAGCTCAGTTCATTTCGCTTTCATTATTTCCAAGATTGCATTATCGCAACTTTAATTTCTTTGTAATTATTTGTTTACAGTCTTTCGTTTGTTGTTTGTCAATTTCAAGTCATTTGTAACCCTCTTCTTTCCATAGCAATTACGTTTGGTCAGATCACATTCATTCTGTTTTCGATTTATTATTTCAAATAGAATTGTTATTTGCAGTGTGTGTAGATCTTAACATAGATTGCTTCATAAATTTACTCTTGAATAGAAGAGATTCTTTTTAGAGCAAAAATAATTGGCTTTCTAGAATATAAGTAGTTTAGTTATATATTCCAGAATAATTTTCTTTTTAGTTCTTTTCAAAAACACAATTTATCTTTAAGAAGTATTCACAGAATTTACGAAGTAGTTTTACTTTTCCATCACCTTGCATACTAATTCTTTTGAAACTAACAATAGTCAGTTAAATAGGATCATGATAGCTTGTCTTACTTTCCTTTTCAAGAGTAGGAATTTAATTGTAAATCTTTAGTTTTCATTAGGAACATAGGAATAAAGAAAATCCTTAAAACAAACACGATCATCATCTTAATAAACTCAAAAAGGCTTCTAGCATATACAATGCACTTGCACTTCACAAGTTTACCAACTCTAGTCGATAATTTATGTAAGAAATTTAAGAACATTGAATTGACTAATTTGGCGCCGTTGTCGAGGAAGTGTAAATAGAAGTCTTGATTTCTTTAAAAAATTGATATGCATAGGGAAAGAGACTCTAGTGGTATATTTGTAGGTAGATGAAAGAGCTTAATTCCAACAACATCACTGACTCCACCACAGCCTCGTAGTTCCACACCACCCACACAAACTCGAATTCCATCCATAGCATGCCTACATAGATTTCTTGAGGTATTAAGATCCGAAATCCAACCTATAGATTCACCAATTTCATCAACAAAAGCCATAATTGAAGAAGATCCCATATCCCCAACAACAAGAATAATTTTCCTATCTTCAACTAGAGAACAACTTCTAGCTCAAGAGTTGGAAGATCTTGCTGAAGAAGAGGAAGAAGAAACCTACTTCAAGCCATTGATAGAAGAACTAGAGGAACTAGAGGAGGTTGAAAACAAAATCTTAGAACCAGAATCAGAACCTTATATTAGTTTTGAAGAATCTACAATGGTTGGAGAAGGGGAAGGAGAGGTACATAATTTAAATGGTGAACAACCTAGAATTGGAGGAGGAAGAGGAGGTGGAAGACAAGGTGGAAGAGATGGAGGAAAAGGAAGAGGAAGGGGAAGAGGAGAGAATATAAATATAGACCCTTTTGGATTTCCAAACCTCGATGAAGATACAACTTTAACAATGAAAAATATCTCACCCTCTATCCTTCCAAACTTTCATGGATTAAGCAGTGAAGATCTTGAGACATTTCTCTTTGAATTTGAAGTATTGTGTAGATCATATGATTATCTAAATGATGCTCAAAAGTTGAAATTATTCCCTGCAACCCTTAAAGATGCAACATTAAAATGGTTTATGGGTTTAGGAATAAACTCCATAAGAACATGGGAACAAATGAAAACTGCATTCTTAGAGAAATATAAGGATTACTATATGCCCCATAACATTAAAGATGAAGTCTTTAAAATTACACAAAAAGAAAATGAAATCTTGAAGATTTCGTCGAAAGATTGCTTACAATGTAAAAAGGGCAAAAATGAATAATCTAGATGAGGAAACTTTGAAAGCTCTCTTATTGAAATCAATTAGAGATGAGTGGATTGATATTCTCAATCTAATGGGTAAGGGAGACATTTCTCAGTTATCACTAGGAGAAATTTGTGAGTTGTGCATACACATTTCAAGAGGGAAAGCAAGAACCGAGAAAAATCCAAGAGATCCTCTTCTATCAAGGATTAATAAATTTGTGGCTGGGACAGTAAGTAGAGCAGAATTAGGAAATTTCTTGATAATTTTAAAACAGATATTTTAGGGAGTCTTAGTGAACAAATTGACACACTTAAAATACAAAACAAGCAAAAAGCTGAAAACGCTGCACTGTGCATTTTTTGTCCTAAGTGCAAAAAGAAACATGCCTTGAGAGAATGTCCTCTTGATTTAAAAAGTATAGAAACTTGTGTTATTTGTGCGGAAAATCATGATACAAAAGAATGTCCCTCAATACCAGGTCTTAAAGTTGTTTATCAAGAAGGAGTATCAAATCAGATAGATCCTCTCTGTTTTATTGCTAAAATACCTTGGCAGAATCCATAGCCAAATACAACTCAAAGTTTTGATACTCAACCATTTGCACAATCTTCGCAAAGTAATTGCGCTGCCCTAATGCCTTGGCAATCTTGGCCACAACCTTGGTGAAAAGGATGGAAAAATCCTTATGGAAAATTCCCTCAATATACTCATTATCCTCAATTTCCCAATGTTTTAAAAAATGGCCGAATCGAATCTGAAACGGCCGAGTTGATCCGAGTCGTTGGGATTTTTTGTGACCCGGCAGAAAAAACGGTTATTGCATGACTCGGTCAACCCAGCCGGTTCTGCAATAACTCGGCCAAGTCAATGAATGCGCCCTGTAACCCCCAAAAAAATTCGATTTTTTTATATATTTTTTTTAAATTTTAACTGCTAGCTGAGTGTTGGGGACTCCAAGGTGTTTTTTAAATTAGTTAAATGCTATTTGATATGCTATTCAAATTTCATGGTAATATTAAATTCTTAAAGTAAAAGTGACATTCTCCTTAATCTTCTTTTTCATCCATATACTTAAATTTTTAACATTACCATGAAATGACTCAGGATGTTTGAGAGTGGTTCCGGCCTCACTGGATTTCATATGGAGAAAGTAGAATTTTAGATTTCATTCAAAATCCAGCAGACTTATCAGTTTTTCAGGATTTCAGGATTGGAGGATTGCAATGTTTCCATTGAATTTTGTCATGTACTAGGGTATGGAACTTGTATTTAATCAAGAGCACCAATCCCTTTATGTACCTTGATGTTAGTGACATTGGTTGTCGAACTCCTATGGGATTCGCTCCCAAACCAGGAGCTTTTGAAAATGTCGCTCCCGCTCTTTTTTTTGCTCTCGCTCCCCACTTTCGCTCCCGCTCCCAAGTAACACTGAGCCAGATGATGTTGGCAACTCTAGCAGTAGCTAGTAGTATTGGTCACAGACTTTTGTTGTAGAGGCCATTTATAGCCTCCTTGGTTATGTGTTTTCGTTTTGATCTCTATATCATCATCGTGTATGTATTAGACAATGCACTGGGTGCCATTTTGATATAATGGATATATTCATGAGCCTACTTTGATCATATGTTGTCTTCTATCTATATTCTAATGTTGTGCGTTTGGAAACATGAATGAAAATCTTTAAAATTATGTGCTTTTATAAAAAAAATATTTAATGTATTTTTTACAACGACCGAGTCATTGAAATCAAGCTGGCCGAGTCGATACCGAGTCGGAGTCGGAGTTTTTTTTTTTTTTTGACAATATCGGTTGCTATATATTGATTGAAAAAAGTGATAAGGCATGACGCCGTACATAGATTGCTTCGAGAGCACTACAAATCCAAGGATAGAGCATGAGGTTCCTATCCTTGAATTGGTTTCTGTAACTTCTGACTAATAAACAACTAGTACTACTATAAATCCGGACGTACTGTTGACACAAAAGTTTGCATTTACAATACATAGTTAATCAATGGAAATATGACTGATATTTCTCGCTGTGGAGTCCTCTGGGTGCTGTTCTGTTTCCATTGGCTTTGCGCTTGAAGATGTTGATTTTTCTTTCTGCTTTGTTTCCATGATTTCCCTTAGGATTGCCAGTGATTCCTCAGCATGAATGCATCTATTGTTGAGCCCGTTGAACTGCTCCTGAAGTGAATGAACCCTGTGGAGAAACAAATTCATTTCTGTGCGGTATTTGGAGTGGAGAATTCTGAACTGTTCATCGAATTTTGCTTCCAGGCTTCGTATCTGCTCAGCGTGCCTAGCTTCCATATTTCGCACTTGATCTTCCAGAATTCGTTGTTGAGCTCTGACCTCATCAAATTCGGCCTGGAGGTCGCGGCAATGGAAGCATTGCTCAGAACGAGCCATCACAAATTGAGATTGGATTCTAAGAGGGACAGTTTCACTGTGATGGTCAGTTGACTCCTTCTGGCTGCAGGAGAAGAAGGGGAGGGGCCGGGTTATGATGCACGGGTTATCGACAGAGCTGTGAGAGATTGAAGATAAACAGAAGAACTTCGAACCCACCGATCTCACTTCCAAGGAAAAGGAGAGGTAATAAAGAAGGTTCTGATTGATAGCGCACAGAACAAAGAGGTATAAACTTGAAAATAGGGGGGATGAGCCGGATAGAGGCGAACTGAGGAGGCAGGATGGAAGGAAGGGGGACGGCCAGCAAGGGCGCAGTGAGAGAAGCAGAAAATGGTGAAGGAGGGGCACTAAAGCTCTTAGCTTCCCTCCGAAGCTATTCCTGTAAAAAACCACGAGATTGATTAGAGAAAAGATAGACAGAGCATAAAAAGCCGATACCAGAGCAGGGGATCTCCGTCGTGACTGATCCAGGGCGCCTTCTTCGTTCCCGCGGGGCTGCTCTTGATCATAGTGATGAATGACAATAATATGCCTTCCTGAGCCCGTATTTATGGATCGGGACCAACTGCAGCGGCCTGAATGCGTATCAAAGATCGGATCCTCTAAAATAATTAGATATTTTTCTATATCTCTAGGACGATTCACTGTGGCAGCAGGATCATTCTTCCGTCCTTCTCTGTGGTGATGATTTTTCCTCGGGATATCAATTGATCTGAGGATCGAATCCTGAGTGTGACTGCTTGAGCACTTCGAGCTATGCCCTGAGGCTGTTTTTGCCATACCCATCCCACGCTTGCTGGGATTGCGCGCCTGAGCGTTGTCAGTATCAACCTGCTTCATGGCAGAGGCTGGAAAAATGCTCTTTGACTGTGCCTCAATGCACCTTCCGATTGTCCGACTGCTTTATTTGCATGTTTATCCGCTTCCCTATTGTATGTGCGAAGGATGTGACAGAATCGGATTTTTTCAAAATGTTCGATGAGGAGGTTGATGCGTTGGATATGCTGTTGAAGACTACTGTTTGGGGATTTCCTGTAATGGTTCATGCAGCCAATGATTATAGAGGAGTCTCCTAGAACAAGTGCATTTCTGATTCCCCTGCTTTTTAATTGCAACAATCCTTGATACAGAGCAAGAGCCTCGGCGTTATTGTTTGTTTTTTCCCCTAAACTCCATTCGTAGTTGCCTATTTCTTCTCCTGATTCGTCTATGATAATACCTCCTGCGCCTGCTGGTCCTGGATTGGACTTGGAGGCTCCGTCAAAAAATAGGATTGGGCAGTTGTTGCTCAGTATCCATCTTTTGAATTCCTGAGATGGTAGCCTTATTTCCCAGTCTTTGGTCTTATGTTGAAGCTGCATGACATTTCTCTGAATGCTCTGGTGTTGGCCTGAGCTACCTAGGATATGCCTGATCATGAGCCTCTCTTCAATTGTATAATCAGTTGCTTTAATTGTTCCTGAACATTTGACAGCCATTGTCTCCTGCGCCAATAGATGAGCACTGCTACACGTTTTCCAGACATTGCCTTCTTTGTTTTGAAATATTTTCTTGTTTCTAGTGAGCCAGATTTTCCAAAGGAGGTTGTGGGGAATGATGTCCCAGGTTCTTGTAACTATCTTGCTCCGTTTATCTTTCCAGGGGCAATTCCTTCTCCAATCTTGGATTGTCTCAGCAATGTTTTGCTGAGGCTGCCATGTTATGTTGCCCAGATTGGCCATGATGGTCCAGCATTTCTTCGCAAAGGCGCAATCAAGAAATAGATGGTGGATGGTTTCCTCCTCGGAGCAGCAGTTAGGACAGATTGAAGGTCCATATATCCCTCTCTTTCTCAGATTTTCCGAAGTGAGGATTCTGCCCTTAAGCAGCAGCCAGATGAAGAATTTGACCTTGGGGATGGCCTCAGACTTCCATATTATTCTCCATTGGTTCCAGACCGGAGCCTGATAAGTATTGTTGCAAATGAATTGGTAGCCAGATTTAATGGTGTAACATGAGCCCGTGGGGTCCCATCTAAACCCATCTAAAGCTCCTTTTTTAATAGGGGCTCTGTTTTGAAGATTTTTAAGGAGGGCTTGGTAGCTAGAATCCAAGTATGGGGGAATAACTGGGAATTCCCAGCTAATCCAAGCACCGCTCTCAGCATCCCATTTTGAAATTTGGTCCAGCCTCTGTATGCCTTTACTGTGAAGATAAAGGATGAAGGGAATGGCTTCTTCAACAGTGTTTAAGGGTTGAAAGCCCATGATTTTGTCAGTGGCATAATTAATACTGCTCCCATCCCCCGGAATCTTTGAGGTGTTTTGAATAAGAGTGGGGATTGCTTTCTTGCAAAGTTGCGAGATTTTGGTGGAGTCTCTTATAGGAATATCAGATTCAAGAAGTCTTTGTCTGTTGTCCGAAAGATATTTGCATTCAATGACCTGTTTCCACCAGGCTTTTGGTTCACTAATTAGTCTCCAAGCCATTTTAATCCCAAAGGCGAGGTTTAGAATTTTGGGGGTTCTGATTCCCAATCCACCTCTGTCTGGAGATTGAATTACACTTTTCCAATTGACCAAATTGTATCTATTTTTTTCTTTTTTCCCTCCTTGCCATAAAAAATTGCGGAGAGCGATTTCTAGCTTATTGTGGAACGAAGCAGGAGCTTGGTAAAGAGTGAAACGATATAAAGGTAAGGAGGAAATACCTGATTTAAGCAGGATTAGTCTGCCCGCTGGGTTAAGCCATTGAGTCCCCCATTGCTGTACCTTTCTTTTGACTTTGTCGATTATTTCATTCCAGGTGGAGGCTTTAAGAGAGCCCAAGGTGACCGGTATCCCGAGATAGGTGAAGTGGTCCCAAGTTTCTTTGTAGGCTACTCCAAAGATATTGGCAATATTGTGGGCTGTTTGGTTGGAGATGTTCCATCCATAGATGCAGCTTTTCTGAAAGTTGACTTCTCCTCCAGAGCACTCCATAAATTGATCGAGAAGATTTTTGAAGCGCCTTGCTATTGTGGTGGAAGCCCCACCAATAAGCAGGGTGTCATCAGCAAATTGTGAATGATTGATATTTTTTACTCCATTCCCAAACTTTATACCAGAGATGAGGCCAACTCTTCGGTTGTGATCGAGGTTGCTGCTGAAGGATTCAGCCATCAAGATGAATAGGTAGGGAGAAAGAGGACATCCTTGCCTTAGTCCTCTTGAAGATTGAAAAGCTTCACAAGGGCGGCCATTAATGAGGGGCGAGATCCAGGGTCCAGAGATGCATGCGGCAATAGTGCTAATGAAGTCAGAATTAAAGCCCATTTTTCTCATGACAGCGTACAAGAATGAATGTCTGACTCGATCGAAGGCGTTGGCTAAGTCAAGCTTGAGGACAAAGCCTTTCTCTTGCCTAGAGGTGCTAGAATGGATAGCTTCTTGAACCAAGGTGATGGAATCATGTATTTGCCTGTTGGTCATGAAGCCCCCCTGGTTTTCAGATATAAGGGAAGGAAGCAAAGGCTGGAGCCTGGCTGCTATAATTTTTGCAAAAATCTTATAAGAAGTATTGCACAAGGAGATAGGTCTAAATCTGGAGAAGGAAGTGGGCCTGGTTTCCTTGGGAATGAGGGCGAGAAAAGTTGAATTTGTGAAACCCCCCATTTTCTTTTTTCTTTGTATTCCTTTCATCATTTTTACAAGATCTTTTTTTATCAAATGCCAATGGTCCCTGTAAAAATTTATGGAGAAACCGTCTGGACCTGGGGACTTGTCTGGTTGAAGAGTCCAGATAGCTTTTCTTATCTCTTCCTCTGTTATTTCACTGTTTATTCTCTCATTCTCCTGAGCAGAGATTTTTTCTGGAAGGTACTTAAGGAAAGCCGTATAGTCCGTGGCTCCTTGATTTTCGGTGAGGAGGCAATTGTAATGATGGAAGGCTGCTCTTTTAATAGATTCCTGGTCATCATGCTGGCTGCCTTGACTATCTGTAATAGTGGTAACAATGTTCCTTGATTTTTTTACAGCGGCCTGCTTATGGAAATATGCCGTATTTTTATCACCTTCCTTTAGCCATATTTCTCGCGACTTGAGCCTCCATTTGATCTCTTCCGCTCTCTTAATTTGAGTTAGCTGTCCCTGTACCTCCCATTCCTTACTTTTCAGCTGATTAGTGAATCCATGATCTTCTATTTGTTTATGGATCTCTTCCAAACTCTGCTGCATTTTTTTCTTTATTTTTTCTGGCTCTTGGTAGCTGACTTTTGCCCAATCCTTGAGCGCTTTCCTTGTGTTTCGAAGTTTTGTTTCCCAAATGAAAATTGGGGAACCTTCCACGTGATTCTTCCATGTGTCTTCTATGATTGACTCGGCCTCAACGCTGTCTCTCCACAAGGGATTATACCTGAATGGGATTGGTCCCAAGTTGGCGTGGGAGTCCAACGTTAATAGAATGGGGAAGTGATCTGAGGCTGTGGCGCTAAGAATTTTGGTGTGGCCTGCTGCAAAGGAGGAAAGAAGGGAAACATTGATCAGAATTCTGTCCAACCTTTCCATAATGTTACCTGGCCCCAATCGTCTATTGTTCCAAGTGAATTTTCTATTTTTTGGAATGATGTCCATCAATTCGTGCTCAGCCATTATAATTTCCAGCTGCCTTCTGAAGGGATCGGGGGTGAAGACGCCCCCCCTTTTCTCATTCGCATGGAGAATTAAATTGAGGTCTCCAGCAAGGATAACATTTGAATTCTGCTCCTTGTCGATTTCCTCCTTCAATTCCTTCCAGCATTGTTCCTTTTCTCGGAAATGGTTGGGGATATAGACATTGTAAATAATTAAGTCACAGCTCTCTTCCTTGTTGACAAGGTTGGTCCTGATCCAGTTTTGCTTGAGGACAGAGGATTTACAATTCCACTGCTGCTTATTCCACATAGTTGTGATTCCTCCAGAGGCTCCTCTGGAATTACTACTGGCCCCTATGGGCTTCTATGATTAACTGCATTTCACTCTGATTTTGTTTGGTTTCCTGAATTAGAACAATTTCGGGTCTTTCTGATTGAAGGAGATCTCGAAGGGCTGCTGATTTAGAGGGGTGCCCCATACCCCTGCTGTTCCAAGATAAAAGCTTCATCATGAGACATTCGAGCGAGGAGGTGCTCGCCTCTCAAGTTCTTTAGCTGCTGTGTCTTTCTCTTGTGAACCTGTAATAAAAGAATCCATAGGAGTTTGGATCCCTAGAGCTATGTCTTTTTGCGTGCTTTCTTCCCGATGCTGCTTGGCTGATTTTCTGCCTGGTCCAGGTTTCTTGTGGATATCCCCGGATGCACCAAGGTCCTTGGAGGAACTTCTGGTAGTTCTGATGGGGGGAGGGCCAAGGACAGGCTGAGATGGGGTCGAAGAGATCAAGGGGGGCTCAATTCGAGTCAGTAATGATTGATCAGGTTGAGGATCATCATAGGTTACCTTCGATTTTTTTTTGATAAGGTCCTTTCCACTGAGGGAGGAGGGGAGGCTTGGAGGGGGGAAGAGGGGGAGGTTCCGGGGCCTTTGGGGGAAGGAGGGGGAGATGGGAGATCCTCTGAAGCCAGGGATCCAAAGGGGTTGGAGGACGAGGGGAAGACAGAGGGGAAGGGAGGGGTTCCGGAGTGAGGCTTCTCAGACTCAGGGGGAGGATGTGATTTCTTTTTTTTCCTTACTATTTCCCATGATTCCTCAGGGGTTTCAGCATTATTATTGACTTCTGTTTTAGATTTAGAGCACCTATTGGCAAAATGACCATACTCATGACATACCTTACACTTGAAGGGAAGTTGCTCGTAGTCGACCTGTTGAATATGCGTCCACTGATCCACTCTGAGCTTAACTGCCTCTGGAAGACCTTTGCCCAAATCTACCTCCACACAGATCCTCGCGCATGCATGCATATTTTCTTTTGGTTCAGATCTATCCACATATTTGCCTATTGCATTTCCAATCGCTCGAACAGATTCATCAGCCCAACAGTGGAGCGGTAGATGCGGAAGGCGAACCCAAACAGGGACTGCGTTGGGGACATCCATTTCAGGGTCGAAGTCCGGGGTCCAACGGTTGAGATAAAGGCCTCTAGTGTCCATGAAGTAGGGCCCATTCCTGAAAATAAGATTGCGATCCTCGACTGTTTCGAAAAGGAAGGTAAAGAAGCCTCTTCCACAAAACCTTATCGTAATTTTCCCCTGGACCATGGCATTCCAATTTCTTTCCACCCAACGCTGAACAGAGCGAGGGGAGGGCCATAGCCCCGTGAACTGGCCAACCAATCCTCGTTCAGCTAATGCAACAGCAGATCTCCTTGGAAGAGAAGGAGGAAGAGGGATTTCCGGAATTTCATCAAGTTTTTTGATAAATTTGGAGGCAGTAGGTCGGATCCTTTCAGAGTTATTCTCAGGAATAAGTGAAGCAAAGGCTTTCTCGAGGTCGGACTGATCTGAAGAAGGAGGATCCATCGAGCCTGGGGCGCTCGACGAAGGGCAAGGGGGGAAAGGGGGGGCAGGAGGCCCAGGATAGCAGAGAAGCAGCAGAAGGCTGCCCTCAAAGGCAGCACGAAAAGCCAGAGACGGGCAGAAGGCCCAGGAAGCAAGCAGTAGGAAGGGCGCAGCGAGGGGAGCCCGCAGAAGGGCCTGCAAGCCCGGCAGCAGGGCTGCCAAGCTCGATCGAGGGCGGTCAGGGCGTCCAGGGGCGGGAGAGCTCCATCTCCAGCGCGCGCGGTGGGATTATGATGATTATTAAAAGGTAGTGGGCTTGGCCCGGTTCGGTTACTATTCGCACGACGAGCACCGACCTTGCTCGGGATCGAACACAAGACCGGTCCGTCATGACGAGGTCGACCTTACCACTACGCCGCCTCCACGACCTTGAGTCGGAGTCGGAGTTTTAAAACATTGCAATTTCCACAATTTCAACCATCATATCCTACTTTTCATCCACAATATTATCCTCAGCTTGTTCAACAAACTCAACTTCACAATGTGAATCCACAACTTCCATTACCATTTCCTCAAAGACCAAATCAATTGCCTACCCAACCACTTCCAAATCCAAATAATAATAAAAATTCACAACATGTTTACAATATGGAAGGACAAAAGTTTCAAACCTACATGATAACTCCACTAGATCTAAATAATATTCAACTTAGATATGGTAGAATATTAGAAAAGAAGTCCCCCTCAGTGGTTATTCAATAAAGTGGAAAAGAAAAGATCCCTGAAGAAGAAAAGTCTCTTAATAATAAAAAAGAAGAAACTCATAAACAAGTTACTCCAACACATTCAAATAATTCAACTCCTTTTATGGAACAACCTTCAGTATCTGTTTCAAAACCACCTTTCCCTGAAATATTAAAAATTGATGAAGGGGTAGAAAAACAAATTTTATTGCCTGATTACGACATGTTAGATGAACTGAAGAATGTTTGCATAAATATTCCTTTGCTTCAAGCCATTAAGGAAATACCATTTTCGCAAAAATAATTAGGGGCTTGAGCATAAAAAGACCTGGAAGAAAGAGAAAAGAAATCAAAAGAATCCAACTTGTTGGAAAAATTGCAGATATCATGATGGGTAAAACAACAATTCAAAAATATCTTGATCCAAGAAGTCCCATTGTGAAAACACACATCAATGGTGTAGAGATCTCAAATACATTGATTGATCTAGGAGCAACCATAAACATAATGAGTAAACAAACTATGAATCAATTAAAACTTTCTAGTCTTCAATATACACCTACACTATTACAATTGACAGATAGATCTATAATCAAACCTGATGGTGTATTAGAAGACATAAATGTATCCTTAGATTCTTGGGAATACCTTGTTGATTTTATGATTTTAACACCCAAGAACAACTTAGGAGGACATCCATTGATTCTAGGAAGACCATGGCTACACACGATGCTTTCATAAGTTGTAGATCTAGTGATATGTTCATTTATGATGGAAGTACAACAAAGAAATTCACACTATATCCACCAGCAAAAACAACAGTAGAAGTTGAAAATGAAGAATGGATAGATGATGACTTCGATATAAGACCAATTTTTGCTACTTCACAATTCGATGAAAAAGATCAAATTTTAAATTTAATGAAAAATAATGAATCTTCATCGTATTGTGAATCTAGTCAGAGTTCTCAAGAGCAATGCAATATTGAATATTTATCATCTCGTCAACTATCCTTGCACTCTATGGAAAAATTTGGCAATTCTACAATTGAAATATTTCCAGGAAAAATTTTGAATATCAACAATAATTTGGAAGAATTTCAAAAGAAAGAATTAATCAAGATGTTACAAGAACATTCCTCTGCTTGCGCATGATAGATCTAAATGCGTTGAACCCATGTGCTAACAAACTACATTTCTATGATTACCATATAATTTGTACGGTAGCCTTGTAATAATGGTTTGCAAATTATTTTAATTATAATAAAATATTGTGTTATGCTTCTTTGATATTTTATTTTTTACATGGTGGCTTGTTATTTACTTTTAAATAAATAATATTTAGTCTTTTTTTTTTTAAATTTAAATGGATGGTTTTAAAATGTCTTCATACAACAATAAAAGATATCATTGTTTATGTTGTGTTCAGTTACAGTTTGCTTCCAAGGGGCTAAACATAACATCAAGAGTTAGATGAAGTAACTAGGGCTAGATCTTGAGCATTGGTTCTAGCTGGTGTGGGAGGTTTCATATCACATTGTAGATGGCTTTCTAGGTGAGCAAGTTGAGCATCCAAACTAGTAAGACAAGAGTGTTGGTAACATTGCACACCCTTAATTTCATTCAAAGAAGAGATTATATCATCGTGGTATTCATGTTTCTCCTTCCAGACCCTACCCAACAACTTCAACTTGAATTTATGTGTTAGAATAGGTTTGTCGGTCATTGGTGGCCAAGGCTTCAAGTTAGCAGATTTCCTCTTGAATTTATGGAGGAGTGGGAGAGTGGAAAATAGTTGCAACACCTTGGGCTCGTGGTCGACCCTTGCCCGTAGACCCCCGACGGTAGTGCATTCCTTCTCAAGGCGTATTGCACCAGATAACCAAGGGCTAGGGTAGAATTCTCACCTAAAACACCTAGAAGCCCGAGGATATGATAAAACCAAATAAAAGTAAAACCTAGGGAGGCTCAAATTTTTAGAGAGGCTTGTGATGGCTTCTAATAGAAAACAAATTCTTTTAGGGGGGGGGGTAGATAAAATACTCATGGCAAGCTCCAACAACCACCATGGGGAAATAACATCCAAACCAAAACTCACCCTCACCGAACTTAGAACATTGCATGCCATCACCTACCAAATAGAAGAAAAACCAACAAAGAAATTGTCAAAACCAAAGGAAGTGAACATAGAGAGAATTACCCAATGTTAACCGACCCACCATACCTAAACCTGCGTAGTCGTGAGAGTTGGTTGAAGGCTTATGTAACTCATTCTTGTAATCTCTGTCACCATGGGTGTCGTCAACACCCTAGGTGATGCCTCCATTGCTTGCCTCAGCCTTTGCTAGTCATCGTTGCTCAACATCTAGAGCATGAGTTGGAGAACCTCCAACCCTGAAGCTAAGTCTCCCAAAATTTTCGTGCATGTCAAGCCACGACCATGGAAAAAAGTTGTCACCTGTACCAGAGAGGAAACCCACAATTTATGCCTCATCCTTGAGTTTTCATTGTCGAATGCAAGCCCCTTAGTGCCTATTGCCTAAAGGAATTGTCCCACCTGCGGCGAAGGTATAACCCAGGCATAGAAAAAACGTCGGAGAGCGAGGTCTCTCATCCTAGAGTGCTCGAGCAAAGAGAAGTTTGCCATAATCAATGTTGCAGGAAGCGTCCCCCCCCGGTTCCAAGCCCCGAAGCGCGTCCAATGTGGATGCGTCCCCGAAAGTGCGATTCCAAAATTCGGAAGTGCACTTCTGCCTGTTTTTTATGCTTCCTGGAAATTTCCAAAGCTTGATTTTGAAGCGCACTTCCGAATCTCCGAAGCGTGCTTCGTACGACGCTTCGGCCGTACGAAGCGTGGCGCTTCGGAGGGCGAAGCGTATGCTTCCCGTACACTTTCGGAAAAGTGCCGCGTGAAGGAAGAAATGCGATTTTTTTTTTTTTTGTTGACTTGGCATAAAGGGGGTGGGTCCACCTTGGGTTAGGGTGAGGTTAGGGTGAGGAATGAAGGGAATAAAGCCCCCATTCATTCCTCATTTGTTCACTTTGAGTTTATGAGAGTTGGAGAAGAGAAGAGAGGAGAGGAGAAGAGAAGAGAGGAAAGGAGAGGAGAAGAGAGGAGAACTTGAAGGAGTGAAGGAGGAGGAGCTAAGAGGAGGAGGAGCTTGGAGGACTTCATCTACAAGAGCTAAAGAGGTAAGTTCAAACCCCAAACTCCCTTATTTTTTTGACATTTTTTGTATTTTTCTCCTCCCTCTCCTATTCTTTTCCATTGTTTCTACTTGCTCCTTTACTTGCAGGTTGTCCACTACCTATATCCATATTCCATGATGGTGTTCTTTTGGCTTCTATGTATCATTCCACTTTTGGTTTTAATGATGGCAAGGGGGAGGAGGAATAGAAGGGAAAAAGCACAAGAGGATAGTGGTCCCAATATGAGTGACCCAATGTATGATGAGGAGGAAGGGTTTGAAGAGGAAGGGGATGAACCTCAAGGGGAAACTGAAACACTAGATGGGAACGCTGCATTAACACCCTTGTGGAACTATGTGACCAAACTTGATGGGGGAAAGGGTGGTGGAACTTACAAATTTGTGTGCCCTCATGGTTGTCATGGAGGAAAAACCATATTGTGGTTCATATACCCGTGTGAGGAGGCATCTTTGTGGGGCGCTGGACAGTGATGATAAAAAGGGTTCTGTGGGGGTACAAATTTGCCCAAACATTTCATTTGAACAAAGAAGAAAATACATCCAAATAGAGGAGGCTGCACAACAAAAAAACAAGAAACAAAAAACTCATTCTGAATCAAGTGCAACCTCTAAATTTGGTAGTTCATCTCCTCATGGTACTTTTGCAAGCTCTGGAGGTAGAAGAACAATAGGGGATTTCCTTAATGTTGCTGGGAGGGATGATGTGGATGGAAAGATAGTCCGTTTTCTTTGTGCTTGCGGTGTACCATTCAATGTGCTTCGCTCTCCCTATTGGCATGAAATGGTAATGGTCATCAATGAAGCCCCAAAAGGATACAAGGCCCCCAACTATGAGAAAGCTAGAACAGTGTTATTAGAAAGAGAAAAAGCTAAGGTTCAAAGAGCTTTGACATGTTTGACAAATGAGTGGGTAGATTCTGGGGTATCCATTGTATCAGATGGGTGGACAAATATTAGAAACCAACATTTGATAAATGTTCTTGGTGTTTCTTCTTGTGGTGCAGTATTTATTACATGCCATGACTCCTCCTCCATCAGTGCATCTGCACAAAACATTGCAGATCTCCTATTGCAATCAATCAAAGATGTTGGTCCGAATAATGTGGTTCAAGTGATCACAGATAATGCAGCAGGAAAAATTAGTGAGCGTACTTATCCACACATCTTTTGGTTTGGGTGCCTGGTTCACACATTGAACCTTTTGATGCATGATATTGTGAAGCAGAAAGAATGTGGGTGGATTACTGAGCTTTACAGGAGAGGGAAGCAACTCATTAAATTCATCACAGGGCATACAAGGGTAAACTACTTTTATGGCACTTACTCCATGTTGCAGTTGCTTAAACTTGCAAAGACAAGATTTGCCAGTTATTACCTCACCTTTAGGCGGCTAGTGAAGGTGAGACAAGCTTTAACTAATCTGGTGTGCGCTGAATCATGGGATGAAATTAACACTGATAGAGATGGTGCTAATGCAGTCAAGGACACTGTTCTTTGACAGTTACTTTTGGTCACAGGTTAAATATGTTTTGAAATTCACCAAACCAATTTATTACATGATCAAGTTTGGAGATTTAGATCGACCAGTAATTGGGGAGGTGTATGAGCAAATGGATAGCATGTTGGGGCAGATTAAAGACATTGTTGAGCCTAGAGATATCACCTTGTACAATTATATTCGTGCAAAGGTGGAAAACTGATGGGAAATGCTAAATGTTCCATTGCATGCATTAGCATATGTTTTGACACCTAAATACTATCATCCATCATGGCTTTCAACACCAGCACCTGGGGGGGGGGAAGCAGGAGAAAACCACACCAAGAACAAGAGGTTCACAAAAAATATATGGCTGCATTGAGTAAATTAATCCTTGATGAGGAGGAGGCTGCATTGGTATGGAGAGAGTTGAGCAACTATACGCTTAACATCGGTCCATTTGGGAGCATGCATGCAATTAGAGATCGAGGGAATTTTTCTTCTCTTGAGTGGTGGAACATGCATGGAGGGGGTACTCCACTTCTACAGACTTTGGCATTGCGGGTGCTATCACAGGTGGTAAACACTTCTTCTGCAGAGAGGTGTTGGAGCTCTTATTCTTTCATCCATAGTGTTAAAAGGAACAGGTTGAGTTTAGATCGGGCAGAGAGCTTGGTTTATGTTCATTACAACTTGTGATTGTTGTCTCATTACTGTGAAGATGCAAAGTTTAATAAAGACCTGTTGATTTGGGACAAGAATCCAGAGGAGCCCTGTTGTCGCACAGATTGTCACGACAATGCTCAGACCGGGGGCTGTCACACTGATTCCCGATCTCTCCGTTTAAGCCTGTCTCCCGCGGCTAAAGGGGGTAGACCCTATGGGATAATGAATGACCAACTGGGGACCAGTTGGGCTGGGAGACATGAAGGGGGACACAAGCACTAAATTGATTTTATTAAGTTAATAGACTAGTGCCTTATGGAGTTAATGACTGAATGATTATTTATCAAATGCTTGCAGAAATATGAGCTCATTAACAATCATTTACCATCAAATAACTCAAACTAAGGTTAACTTTTGCCAAATGTGAGATAATCCTCAATGGCTTAATGATACTCCAGCAATTAAAATACAGAAGATTAAATGCTTTAAATAACCACGTAATTTTAAATGCTAACCAGATTTCAAACAGTTAATCTCCAGATATAAACATTTTAAGCACATTTAACT
This sequence comes from Pinus tabuliformis, assembly GCA_031772625.1. Taxonomy (NCBI): domain Eukaryota; kingdom Viridiplantae; phylum Streptophyta; class Pinopsida; order Pinales; family Pinaceae; genus Pinus; species Pinus tabuliformis. Next base: position 486,961,139 of record CM062813.1, read on the forward strand.
TCATCACAACAGAAAAAAAAAGAAAAAAAAGAAAAAAAAAGAAAAAAGAGAAAGGATTTCCAATTTTTTTTATTAGCCTTTTTTCAAAATATTTTTTAATTTTTATATATTTTTTATATGTTTAAAAAATTCTAAATCAAAATAAAACAAAACCTAAATCCTAAATAAAAATAAAATTCAATCTAAACTAAAGTCTAATCTAAAGTTTAAAAATAACTTTTAGATGCCTTTTTATAAATTATTATTATTATTTTTTATTATTTATTATTATTATTATTATTATTATTTTTCTTTTTTGATATTATTTTTAAAATCAAAACTTAAACAAGAATTTAAATCTAAGCTAAATGAAAATGAAATTTAAAAAGACAAGCATTAAATATATACAAATGAATTGAAAAATAAAAAAAAAGAAACTAAATATTATTATTATTAATTTTTTTTTTAAATTTAAAAATTAAATGAAATCTAGTTAGTTAATTCTAAAAGCTAAACAAAAGTTCAAATCTAAAACCTAAACTAAACTCATATTTAAACTAAATAAAGATCTATCCTAGCCTAAAAATCAAAATAATAATCTAAAAATGAATTAATGTATATACATTATTAAAAAAAAATGAAAATCTGAAGCTTATCTAAATGCAAACGTAAAGGAAAACTTTTTATGATATTTTTATACTTTTTTTTTTAACTAAAACGTATTAAAATATAATCCTAAAAAAAATTTAGTTACATTAACCCTAAGCAAAAAAAATGAAAACTAACCAATGCATAAATGAAATAAAAAAAACGGAATGCCACTTACACGTAGAAAACACATGCATTGTTTTGCTTGTCTGTACGCAGGTCAGCCGGACGGAGATTGCTGGAGCAGATCGAAGGGTTCAGCAAAAATGTAGGTGGAAATACGTATTGCAGATTTAGTGAAGCTGGCTGCGTGGGAGGGCTTGAGAGAAGGGAATGTAAGTGGATGAGGGACGTGAGAGGATTGGCAATGAAAAATGAGTTCGATGGCAGAGTTTAAGCGGCTGTGTGGAGGAATAAGGCTGATAATGGGCAGCGTTAAGAGGCAGCAAACATGAAGCTACATGAGGAGCCAGTACGCAGATGCATGGAGAGCTGAAGTGATGGCAGCGAAGGGCTGCGTGGTTTTTTTGTTTTTATTTTTTATGTTTTTTGCAGTCTGGACATGGAGGAGGCTGCTGAGGTGAAAGGAGAAGGGACAACGATGAAGCTGCGTGAAGGAGGAGGAACGAGCAGTAGATGGAGCCACGGGAGTAGAGGACGCAAGGGATGAGTAGAGAATGAGTTTCATATGCAGGGAGTGAGGAGGCAGCTTCGAGAAATAAAAACAACATGCAGCTGCGTGAGGGTTTGGACAGTGAAAACCCTTTAAAAAATTTCGAAATTTCTCCGAAAATTGAAGACTCCAGGCAACAGCAGAAAAAGGGACCAAAAAACCCTCCAAATTCTCCAGATTAAATTGTCTGAGATTTATTTATGAAATCCCTGCAGACTTTTCTCCAGATAAAAATTTAAAACCCTGGATTGCAAAAAAGATGCACATGCACAGGCTATTTTCTGGGGCCAGATCTGGCTTCACACACAAAAAAATTTCTTCTCAGACTTGCAACTTGCAAATGGGAAAACAAAAACCCAGAAAATATATGCAAGGATTAAAAATAAAACCCTACAAACCAGCTACAAATTTACAGTATTACAGATCTAAGGCTCTTTAGCAGCCAGATTTGTCGATAATCACAGTAATATTATCAGAATTTAATTTTGATGTGAGATACTTCAGAAAACCCTGCATGCATTCATAAAAAATTTCAGATGATAAGCCCAGGATTAAAACTAGCTGGGCTCTTTCAGAAAACACAATCCGGGAGTTGGCTGGTTCAACCGAGAACTTCCCCGAACGCCCGGTAATCTAAAAAAAAGATTTCCTGCACAGCGTAAAATCAACCATTAACATAGAGGGAGAAACAATAGTGAAACCCAGATCAAATGGAGATACCTGCCATTATATTTCAGAATCTAAACTATCATTCAAACCCCAGAGATCAGACAAGATACCTGTGCCTAGATCAATCTTCATTAAGCTATCATCAATGGCTGAAAATAAAATTATGCAGAAAAATAAAACAATCTTACAGCATTTCCAGAAGAGTAACACCAGCAAGATTTTTAACCCCAAAGTCTTTCTTTATTGCACAAAAAATGACTACAAGAGAGCTTGCTTTAGCACCAGACTCTCAGATCCAATCTCCTCTCAAATGACCCCTAGCATCCTATTTAAAGGAAAAATTCCCAACGGCTAATTCGAGTGGTCCATGTCAAAATGATCTCAACCGTCAATGAGGATCAAGATATCTTTTAATCTCATTCGTTGAATTTTTAAATGCATTTTAATATATTAAAAATTTGAAATTCTGCATTAATTTACTCAAAAAATTTGATTTATTATTATTTTATTATTTTTAAAATTTTTATTTTATTTTATTATTTTTATTTATTTATTTATTTTTAAATTGTTTAATTATTTATATCTTTTATTTTTTATTTTTAATTTTTTAATTTTTTTGGATTCTCGAACTTAGCTTTTGGAAAAATTACCTAGGACCTAGGACTTAGGACTTATGAGGGGATTAAAACACTTTCTAACCCTCAAGACATTTTACATCATGACTTTTACAATTTTATATCTCAAGGGGGAAAACCCATTTGACATAGACCCTCATAAACCACCCAGTTCTGCGACCAAATATAATCTAGCAGATTAACACGCTAGGATTCCTCTAAGATTCTAATGACAAAATTCATTCCGGCTTTGGGGTTAGGCTGAAGGAAAACTCTGCCGATCATGTATCGGTGAGACAAAAACCTTCCGGAACGTAGATTATCACTAGAAAATTAGGTCCACCTAGGCAATTAACATAGATGACTCAGATCTGCTAAGATTATTTACAATTCACACATGCAGACTGGGTTTACAACATAATATGATCAATTCGACGATGACTGTCGAATGGCATGGACACGTCGCTCAAGCGCTATATCTTTTGCGAAGAAAAGGGGGTGTACTGCTATGGGTAGTTGACACGTAGTGGTCAACATCTGGCTCCACTTGGGGACACGTTGCTGCACTGTAGGAATGTGAGGATCCAGAATCTGCATCCACGCAACACACAACAAAAATAAGTAGCGTCCATTCAAAAATCATCATATAACATTAAGCACATGAAAGATAGAAGCTCTTCGTTTATTAACTAGTCTAACAACATGAAAAAGTTAATCTAATCCTAAAATAGAAATGAAAATGCTGAAAAACAAGGAGTAGGGTTAGAAATACAATACAAAGGATACCCAATGGCATCAGAGGTGTTCAATATAGTGTATACTGAGCATTTGCCTGCTTTCAAGCGAATCTGTCGGTTGCTTGTCGGATGTGCCATGTCCAATTCTGCATATTGTAGGACCTTTTCCTATCCGAAAGTCAAGCTGCTCGCGGCCGTCTGAAGCATCAAATCTTCTTCTCGTTCTCTTTTTCTTGCGCTTTTTCTTCTTGGCAGGCAGTATCACTGATGACATGGAACTTTCTGCTTCAAAACTCTCAGATGAAGTATGTAAGATATGCGTGACATGTATTTCTTCATTCTGCATCTGCCCTGCCAAGGATGATGGACCAATCTCACAGGTGCCATGAGTTATAACTTGATCTTCAATGACTGGTGGATTAACCGTGTGAGCATCAATCTAATTATTATTTTCCCTTTTATCCAGGTCACCTTCAATTATCCACTTTTCAGTGGAGCAAAGGACCTCATAAAATGATGGAGCTTGCTGTAACAGATAAGGAGGCTCCTGATCTATTGACGTTCCTTGGTTTCTTTCATCCTCTGACAGGTGTGGAAATTTCTGAACCTGTATTTTAATGGCATCTATCTGACTAGAGTGTTCAACCTTTATAGCACCGATTTCCCTGGCATGATCTTCTTCCATGGTCAATAACTTTTTCTGAAGACATCTGATTAGCTTCCATATCTTTTATTACTTTATCGTCTTTTTCCTTTATGGTCATCAAGCAATGCTGCATAGAGTTTATCTCTTCCTTATGATTTGCTTGCATGGTAGCTAACTGATTATTATGATCGAATGTCATGATAGTGATTTCTTCATCCATAGTTAATAACTTGTTTTGCATAGAATTAATTTCCCTATCATGATTAGCTTTCATGGTCGTCATATTTTCCTCTAAGCTTGATAACTTACTTTGCATAAAACTAATTTCTGTGTCATGATTAGTCTTCATGGCCTCAATTTCCTTAGCATGTTGGTTTTGCATGATTTCCATCTCCCTATTACGTTTTTCCAGGTGGGTGCATAAAGTTCTCACATCATTGGCGTAATCAATTTGATTAATCTCCATATTTTTTACCAGCGGCATTAGTTCTTGTATAATTTTCTTCAGATCTTCCTTTTCGTTGTCCCTTGTCCCTGCTTTTCCACTATCATGGATTTGATCTGCAATGGTACAGGTGGATGGCACATTTTGATATGAAGAATTGTCTTGGAATCTTTCACCGACAGCTGAACCTTTCATAAGTTTACTTTCATTTTGTTGCACAATTTTAGGGGCACAAGGCGAGCTATCTGGATTACCATATCTATCTTTAAAAGCATTGACGATGTCTTGTAAAGAAGTGAAAGAATCCTTAGGACAATTGTTAAACCAATTCAAAGCATCACCCTCTAAAGAAAGGACAAAAAGACGCATTTTGACATCTTCATGAATATACTGAGGGGGTCTACAATATATGATCATTATACGAGTAAACAAGCCTAGATGTCTTTTAACAGCGACTGAATCACCACTTGAGAACAAAGGTAATTTAGAAATGGCCACTTCCGGAACATCATGGAGATCATATGTAAAATGACATGGTTTAAACGAATAATCCATGATAATTAATGAGGGACCAAATGGATGATAGAAAGAGATCTCTGCTCAAGAAAATTAATAGATGAAAGAAGTGGAGTCATCACTTGAACAATGAATCTAATTCTAGGATCCAAAAAGCAACAAACAAGCTTATATGAGAGAGGCTTCTTGTCTGGGAAAAAATAAATGAAAAGAAATGGAGTTGCCACCCAAACAAGAAACGAACTGAAGAGTAGTTGCTGTTATGACGAAAGATAAGGCGATGAAAAGATCCAAATGATGCAAAAAAATGTTGAATTTGCCAACTCGAATGAGAGATGAGAAAAATGAAAGAATGATGAGAAATGAGAAGATGAATGTCGAATAAACCAAGGATAGAAAAAACTCTATCCCCGGCAACGGCGCCAAAAAATGTTGGCGTTGCTGGGCCAGATGAAAAGATAAAAAATGAGAAGGATGATTGTCGTTAAAACGCCGAGAATAAAATGTCCCCGACAACGGCGCCAAAAAATGTTGTCGCACAGAACGACGCCAAAAAATGTTGTCGCACAGATTGTCACGACAACGCTCAGACCGGGGGCTGTCACCCTGATCCTCGATCTCTCCGTTTAAGCCTGTCTCCCACGGCTAAGGGGGGTAGACCCTATGGGATAATGAATGACCAACTGGTGACCAGTTGGGCTGGGAGACACGAAGGGACACAAGTACTAAATTGATTTTATTAAGTTAATAGACCAGTGCCTTATGGAGTTAATGACTGAATGATTATTTATCAAATGCTTGCAAAAATATGAGCTCATTAACAATCATTTACCATCAAATAACTCAAACTAAGGTTAACTTTTGCCAAATGTGAGATAATCAATAAATGCTCAATGGCTTAATGATACTCCAACAATTAAAATACGGAAGATTAAATGCTTTAAATAACCACGTAATTTTAAATGCTAACCAGATTTCAAATAGTTAATCTCCAGATATAAACATTTTAAGCACATTTAACTTCATCACAACAAAAAAAAAAGGATTTCCAATTTTTTTTTTTAGCCTTTTTTCAAAATATTTTTTAATTTCTATATATTTAAAAAAATTCTAAATCAAAATAAAACAAAACCTAAATCCTAAATAAAAATAAAATTCAATCTAAACTAAAGTCTAATCTAAAGTTTAAAAAGAACTTTTAGATGCCTTTTTTTATATATTTTTCTGATATTATTTTTAAAATCAAAACTTAAAAAAGAATTTAAATCTAAGCTAAATGAAAATGAAATTTAAAAAGACAAGCGTTAAATATATACAAATGCACTGAAAAATTTAAAAAAAGAAACTAAATATTATTATTATTATTATTTTTTTACAAGAACAGTTATAGGATTTCATTATCTGCTTGGCTAATGGCCACACAATCGGTTACAAAGGGAGGAGCAATTTTCAGCGTGCCTTTCTACCAAGAGGGAATTGGCTTTTGCTCTTATCCGCTTCCTCTTTTTACAATTATCAAAGTGCACTTTTGTTGCTAATTGTCCTAGCTGAAAGATACAAACGAACTGATTTAAAAGATAGCAGTAAAACATGGCTTTTTACGGGATAGGCGCCCACAGAGTTTCCTTATTTTTGAGAATAGTTCCAGCCTCTAAGTGGACTGCAATGTTTGCTTGGGTGTCTGCTGCTTTATTATTTGTTCTCAGTACATGAAAATAAGTCAAGTGTAGAGACTTTGATATGCTTTTGATTCTTGTAAATAACCTTGCTAGCTGCAGATCTGCTGGGTTGGAGTTAGTCGCCATTGCTCTTATGATTACTTGGGAGTCTCCAAAGATATTTGCTTCCCGAATTCCCAGCTCTTTGAGGAAGATTACACCTTGAAAGAGGGCCAACGCCTCGGCTTGCATGCTAGATGTGTGGCCTAGACCCCAGGCAAAATTATGTGGAGAAGTGTTGTCTGGCATAATAATGTGTCCTCCAGCCCCGGCCTTCCCTGGGTTCCCTTTAGCTGCTCCATCAAAGAATAGGGAGGGAATTGATTGCTTGGACAGCCAATCCTGAAAGTCTATCTCATTTTTCCTGATTTGCCAATCTTCGAGAGCTGGGGGTGAGCTTCTTGGCTTGTGGAAGCTAAGCTTAAGGGCAGAACCCAGTTCTCTGTCTTGCTGACTAAGATTTGAATCGTCACCTGTGCCTTCCAGCCACTCGTTTAATTGGCATTTCACTGAGTTGGCTACTATTCTATGATCCTGAGCTTTGTTCCGGAATATCCTCCTGTTCCTTTCTAACCAAACCTGCCAACTAATGAATTTTGGCAATGCACTCCAAGCTGATCTGATCGTTTTGTTTTTTGGTTGAATACCTGGATATCTGGCCATCCAGCCCGCGAACAGATCTTGAACAGAAGTGGGAAAATTGAGATCGAAATTCCAAGGTTCCAGCAGCTCCTGCCAGATAGAGATTGTGTAATTGCATTCAATCATAATATGGAGGGCGGTTTCAGAGTTTGCCTTGCAAAGAGTGCATCTGGACGGTCCATTGAATCCTCTTTTTTGGAGTCTGTCCTCAGTGAGGATTTTTTGGTGGCAGAGAATCCAGCAAAAGTGGTCTATTTTGGGAATAGAGGGGAAATTCCATATGCCTGCCCAAGGGGCAGGATTGGGAGGCACGTGGGGGCGCTCTAGATACTTAGAGTATCCCTGCTTGACTGTGTAACCTGCTCGTTTTTTCCCCCAGCCTCTCGCGTCCTTCCTGCATGCGTGGATAGGGGCCAGTCCGTGTAAATGAGATCTGAGCACTGTCCATTCAGTTTGCAAGACGCTGGGCACAGATAGTTGTTTCCAACCCGCCCAGGAATCCTCTGTCCACATCGAGATGTCCCACAGAGTGTGGACGTTTGCCGCAACAAGCCAGGTCCTTAACGCTGTAAAATCTCCCGATTCTTCCAGAGGAGGGCGATCCAGTATTCTATCACTCCATAACTGTATACGCTTGCCGTTTCCAGGGATCCAATGCGCGTGGTTTTTTATCATCGGAGCGATTCTGTTAATGAAGCTGCTGAAGTGAGTTCTGAATGTGTTTTTTGGCTGATCCAAACACCTGAGCCTCGTTCCTCTGAAATATTTCCTCCATAATGCGATCTGTGCCCAATTTGGATTAGGGGCAATAATTTTCCAAATTAATTTGGCTCCCATAGCTAGATTTTGAGCCTTGAGGTCTTTAAGATTCAGTCCCCCTTCAAGAATTGGTTTTGTGACTGTTTCCCAATTGATTAGGGAGAATCTCTTATCATTTTGCTTGCCGCCTTTCCAGAAAAAATTCCTGATTAATTCCTCCATCTTATTGATAATTCCCACAGGTGCCAGGAGGACAGAGAATTTGAAGATCGGAAGACTACTGAGAACTGCCTTGATGAGCACTGCTTTGCCGGCGATGTTGAGCCAAGAGGATCCCCAGGCTTGCATCTTTGCTTTGAATTTGTCTAGTAGAGGAGACCAGTCTTTGCTTGACGCCCTCTTATTGAAGATTGGCAACCCAAGATATTTGAATGAGGACCAAATAGTGGAGGCTGCAAATCCCAGACATCTAGCTATGGATATTCCAACAAAATATTTGACATTTCCCCTTATTTAACACACTGCCTGAGATCTTACAGAAGTCGTCCAAAACTGCTTTGAAGTTAATAGCTGATTGCGGTGTGGCAGCTCCCAGCAGAAGAGTATCATCAGCAAAAAGGGCATGGTTGATGCGTTTCACCCCTCTTGCAATGCACAGCCCGGTAATAGCATGTTCTTGCTGCTTTTTATTCAAATAGAAACTGAGAACAGAAGCCTGAATGACGAAGAGGAGGGGTGAGAGAGGGCACCCCTGCCTCAGCCCTCTAGAAGCTTTGAAAAAATCAGCGGCCCTTCCATTCACCAGAGGGGCAATCCAAGGTTCCGATATGCAAGCTTTTATCCACTTTATGAGGCCTTGCTCAAATCCCATTTCTAACACGATCAAAGGCATTAGCTAGATCTAGTTTGATAACCATACCTTTTTCCTTTCGGTGTTGGCTGGAATGAATTGCCTCTTGCACCAGCACGAAGTTGTCCACCAGCTGCCTGCCTTTGATGAATCCCCCTTGATTGTCCGGTATGATTTTAGGGAGGAATCTTTTCAACCTGTTTGCTATCACTTTGGTGATCACTTTGTACCCAATGTTACATAGTGAAATTGGGCGAAATCTGCTGAAGGAGTTTGCCCCTTTTTCCTTAGGGATGAGGGCGAGAAATGCCGAATTTGTGCAGCCTCCAATCTTCTGACAGTCCTGGGATTTCTGAATCATTTTGAGGAATTCCTTCTCAATTATCTGCCAACAGGTTTGTAAAAATCTCGGTGTGAAACCGTCCGGTCCCGGGGCTTTATCCGGGTCCATGGCGAAGAGGGCCTCCTTGGTTTCCTTGTGCGTGATTTTACTTTCTAGAACCTGGTTCATTTTGGGGGTGATGAGCTTAGGGACAACGTCTAGTAGGCTGTCATTTTGTTCAGCTCCTATATCTTCCCTGTACAGCTTCTCAAAATGTTCTGAAGCTGCCTTTTTTATGCTTGCAAAGTCCTTTAGAACGCTGTTTTCTTCTTTTATTTCAATGATGGAGTTCCGTCCTTTCCTAGCTTGAGCTTGTTTGTGGAAAAAAGAGGAATTCCTGTCTCCAGATTTGAGCCAAAGACTTCTAGATTTGAGCCTCCAGTACTCCTCTTCAGCCAGGCATGCCTTATGGAAGTTTTGCTGAAGCTTGGCCTCCTTTTCTAGATCTTCTTTTGAAATTTCAGCTGTTTCAAGATGAAGATGCTGGCTTTCAAGTTCTAATTGAGATTTTTTCCTTTCCGCAGCTGGGTTGGGCAGGGTCTTGGCCCAATTTTTTAGCATGGCTTTCACTCTTCTAAGTTTTTCCTCCCACACAAAGAAGGCAGAACCCTTGACTGGGTCTTTCCAGCAGTCTCTGACCTTATCCATAAAGTCTGCCTCTTTGATCCAGAGAGAGCTGAACCTGAATGGAATAGGCCCCAGATCTTTAGTGGTCAGCAATTCCAAGCTGATAGGCTTGTGATCTGATATACTGCTGTGAAGGATGTGCGATCTAGCTTCTAATCCAAGGAGCAGGAAGGAACTTTGCACCAAGAAACGGTCCAGTCTTGCAGCTATGTGTCCTGGGCCAGCCCTCTTGTTTGACCACGTGTACTTGCCGGTAGTTGGCTTAATATCTATCAGATCCCAATCCTGCATGAGATCCTCTACTGATTCTCTTGCCGGATCTCTGACAATACTGCCTCCTCTTTTTTCTGATGAAAGGAGGGTGAGATTGAAATCTCCGGCGATGATAATGTTCTCCAAAACTTCCAGATCTGCCAGGTTTTTGATGGAATCCCAGCATAATTTCTTTTCACCTGCATTATTAGGAGCATATACATTGACCAGACTAATAATTTCTTTAGATTCTAAATGCTGCAATTTTAACAAAATCCAATGAGTATTCAGGGACTCAGAGATAAGGGAGAACTTATTTGGATTCCAGAGCGACCCAAGTCCTCCTGATGCTCCCCGGGCAGAGGTTGCATGTGCTCCGTCTTTTTTCCAAAACTTTCTACTTGCTTGGAGGAAGGCTAAATCCTCCATTTTGGTCTCCTGGATGAGAAGGATGTCCGGGGCTTCCAGCCTTATTAGACTGTTCATTGCTTCTTCCTTGGCTTTGGAGCCCATTCCCCTGCAATTCCAGGAGACTATCTTCATTATTTACTTTTGCTGTGGTGAGCTCCTTTGGAGCTCTGGGTTTGGATCCTCTTCGTCTTCGGGGTTTTTGCTAGGAGTTTCTCTAGCGTAGGCTGGCTGCCCTGGAGCTTGTCTTTGTATGTTTCTTGGTCCCTTTTTTCTTTTGTTGACATTCGGCCTCTTGTAGATCTTCTGGGGGTAGACTGCGAATCCCCTATTTCCCCTTCTTCCTCCGATTCCTCGGACTCTTGGGTTTCCTCCTCCTCCTCTGACATCTTTCCTTTGGATCTCTCTGGTTCGCTTTTAGATTTAGGCGGAGAGACTTCTTTCGGGGTTTCTGTCTCTTGGGTAATTATGGTTTCAGATCCAAGGATCTCAAATCTGTTCCCTTGACTCTCCATGGGTGGCTGCTGAGCAGGGCCCATTTGGGGGGCTCTGGTATTAGTATTTGCGGTCTTCCTGAAGGAAGTTTTGGATCTCTTTACCTGATTCCATCCTTCCTCCTTCCCTTTTTCTTCAACCCCTTTGGACGGGCAATCTCTAGCGAAATGTCCGTAGACTTGACACTTCCGGCATTTGAACGGCAGCTGTTCATAGTCCAGTTTCTGAACATGCATCCAAGGACCCACCCTTATTTTGATGGCTTCTGGTAGACCGACCTCCAGGTCCACCTCCACACAAATTCTGGCGCAGTCATACTGGTCCCTGTTGTTGGCCCTGTCTATGAATTTCCCAAGGGTGTTTCCGATGTGTTTCAGGGAGTCCCAGTTCCAGCAGTGGACCGGGAGATTGGGGAGCCTTACCCATACCGGGACCGCTGAAGGTACATCCACTGCCGGGTTGAAGTCTGGCGTCCATTTGTTCAGGTACAGCCCTTGGGGCCCCATGAAGTAGGGGCCATTTCTGAAAATAAGATCCTTGTCCTCTTTTTCTGAGAATTCAAATAGGAAGTATCCTCTTCCGAGGAAGTAAGATGTTACCTTGTTCTTGATCAGCGGAGCCCAGTTTCTGGAGACCCAGTTCTCTGTTGATTTCGGTGAGGGCCAGAGACCTGTAAACTGACCCACCAGAGCGCGATCCGCCAGAGATAGAGCTACTTGAATCGGACCTTCAGGAGGAAGAGCGATCTCTGGGATGTCTTCAAGCCTTTTCACGAACTTGGCGGCTTCCACAGCTTTCTTCTTGGGCAGAGAGGCCAACAAGGATCTGAAGGCCTCAACAGCAGAGGATGGAGAAGGGGAGGAAGGTCCCAGGGGGGGATCCGGCTCCTCCATGGAGATCCAGCTCAAACCCTAGCCGACCGCAGCTAGAAGCTAGAGCTTTCGGCGGACAACCCCTGGCCGATCGCAGTCAGTAGATAGGGCCCTCGGCGGACCCTCTCGCAGTTACCGAAGGATGCAGGAGCGGGCGAGGCCGCAGGTTTCAGATCCGCAGGGTGCGGATCTCGCGATGCAGGGCCGAGCGAGCGCGCAACAGCTAAGGCAGTCTATAATCGTTCGTAGTTATTATTATTATTATTATTTTTTAAATTTAAAAAACTAAATGAAATCTAATTAAAATTAAAATCTAAAACTGAAAATTTAACTCTAAAAGCTAAACAAAAGTTCAAATCTAAAACCTAAACTAAACTCATATTTAAACTAAATAAAGATCTATCCTAGCCTAAAAATCAAAATAATAATCTAAAAATGAATTAATGTATATACATTATAAAAAAAATAAAATGAAAATCTGAAGCTTATCTAAATGCAAACGTAAAGGAAAACTTTTTATGATTTTTTTATACTTTTTTTTTTAAAACTAAAACATATTAAAATATAATCCTAAACAAATTTTTAGTTACATTAACCCTAAGCAAAAAAAAAAAAACTAACCAATGCATAAATGAAATAAAAAAAACAGAATGCCACTTATACGTAGAAAACACATGCGTTGTTTTGCTTGTCTGTACGCAGGTCAACCGGACGGAGATTGCTGGAGCAGATCAAAGGGTTCAGCAAAAATGCAGGTGGAAATACGTATTGCAGATTTGATGAAGCTGGCTGCGTGGGAGGGTTTGAGAGAAGGGAACGCAGGTCTCTGAGGGACGTGAGAGGATTGGCAATGAAAAATGAGTTCGATGGCAGAGTTTGAGCGGTTGCGTGGAGGAATAAGGCTGATAATGGGCAACGTTAAGAGGCAGCAGACATGAAGCTACGTGAGGAGCCAGTACGCAGATGCATGGAGAGCTGAAGTGATGGCAGCGAAGGGCTGTGTGGTTTTTTTGTTTTTTACAGGCTGGACGTGGAGGAGGCTGCTGCGGTGAAAGAAGGGACAACAATGAAGCTGTGTGAAGGAGGAGGAACGAGCAGCAGATGGAGCCACGGGAGCAGAGGACGCAGGGGATGAGGAGAGAATGGGTTTCGTATGCAGGGAGTGAGGAGGCAGTGTAGAGAAATAAAAACAACATGCAGCTGCATGAGGGTTTGGATAGTGAAAACCCTTTAAAAAATTTCGAAATTTCTCCGAAAATTGAAGACTCCAGGCAGCAGCAGAAAAAGGGACCAAAAAACCCTCCAAATTCTCCAGATTAAATTGTCTGAGATTTATTTATGAAATCCCTGCAAACTTTTCTCCAGATAAAAATTTAAAACCCTGGATTGCAAAAAAGATGCACCTGCAAAGGCTATTTTCTGGGGCCAGATCTGGCTTCACACACAAAAAAATTTCTTCTCAGAATTGCAACTTGCAAATGGGGAAACAAAAACCCAGAAAATATATGCAAGGATTAAAAATAAAACCCTACAAACCAGCTACAAATTTACAGTATTTACAGATCTAAGGCTCTTTAGCAGCCAGATTTGTCGATAATCACATTACTATTATCAGAATTTAATTTTGATGTGAGATACTTAAGAAAACCCTGCATGCATTCATAAAAAATTTCAGATGATAAGCCTGGGATTAAAACTCGCTGGGCTCTTTCAGAAAACACAATCCGGGAGTTGGCTGGTTCAGCCGAGAACTTCCTCGAATGCCCGGTAATCTAGAAAAAAGATTTCTTGCACAACTTAAAATCAACCATTAACATAGAGGGAGAAACAATAGTGAAACCCAGATCAAATGGAGATACCTGCCATTATATTTCAGAATCTAAACTATCATTCAAACCCTAGAGATCAGACAAGATACGTGTGCCTAGATCAATCTTCATTAAGCTATCATCAATGGCTGAAAATAAAATTATGCAGAAAAATAAAACAATCTTACAGCATTTCCAGAAGAGTAACACCAGCAAGATTTTTAACCCCAAAGTCTTTCTTTATTGCACAAAAAATGACTATAAGAGAGCTTTCTTTAGCACCAAACTCTCAGATCCAATCTCCTCTCAAATGACCCCTAGCACCCTATTTAAAGGAAAAATTCCCAACAGTTAATTCGAGTGATCCATGTCAAAATGATCTCGACCGTCGATGAGGATCAATATATCTTTTAATCTCATCCGTCGAATTTTTAAATGCATTTTAATATATTAAAATTTGAAATTCTGCATTAATTTACTTAAAAAATTTGATTTATTATTTTTAAAATTTTTATTTTATTATTTTTATTTATTTTTTAATTTTTTTAATTATTTATATCTTTTATTTTTTATTTTTCATTTTTTATTTTTTTTATTTTTTTTTGGATCCTCAAACTTAGCTTTTGGAAAAAGTACCTAGGACCTAGGACTTAGGACTTATGAGGGGATTAAAACACTTTCTAACCCTCAAGACATTTTACATCATGACTTTTACAATTTTACATCTCAAGGGGGAAAACCCATTTGACATAGACCCTCATAAACCACCCAGTTCTGCGACCAAATATAATCTAGCAGATTAACACGCTAGGATTCCTCTAAGATTCTAATGACAAAATTCATTCCGGCTTTGGGGTTAGGCTGAAGGAAAACTCTGCCGATCATGGATCGGTGAGACAAAAAACCTTCCGGAACGTAGATTATCACTAGAAAATTAGGTCTACTTAGGCAATTAACATACATGACTCAGATCTGCTAAGATTATTTACAATTCACACATGCAGACTAGGTTTACAACATAATATGATCAATTCGATGATGACTATCGAATGGCACGGACATGTCGCTCAAGCGCTATACCTTTTGCGAAGAAAAGGGGGTGTACTGCTATGGGTAGTTGACACGTAGTGGTCAATAAGCCCAATTTGGAGGATGGAGTGTTGCGATTAGAGCAATTAGAGGATGCTCTTATTCAGGTATGTCCATTGTGGAATGAATTTTCCAATTTTTCCTTATAAAGCATTTCTCTAATTCATGTTTTTAATTTTTTTGTTAATTAGTGTTTTTTTTGTATGAATTTTTTGAGCGATTCCAGGATGATGATAATCGTGTTGATATGCCACCCCCACCCCCATCTGGTCCCTTGGTTCCTAGGTTCCATTGTTCAACACAAACAGCAGGGGGTTCTTCTTCATCAGTTACAGTGCCACTGCCACAACTTCCACAGGCACCATCTTCTTCATTGCCACTACATGGAGGTCTGCCACCACGTGGAGGCTCGTCGCCACGTTCTCTTCGTGGTGGAAGGAGGAGAGATTAGTATATATATTCACAATTTACTACTTTTGTCATAGATTACTCATTAGACTTGTAGGCTTGTGAATTTGAATTTTGAACCTTTTTTGTCTTGGCGGTGACCAAGTGACATATTTTGTAAACATTATTATTTGAATTTTGGACATGTTCACAGTTGCTTACTTGCCAGATAAATCATAATATGCTCTATGTTTTATGTTATATATTATGCTTAAATGTTTTATGTTTTATAATATGCTTAAAAATTTGATGTATGTTTGTAATCGCTAGAATATAGATGGTTGATGTTACATACTAGTAACTACAATGGAATCATGGATGCCATATCTATCTTGATTTATGCAAAAATATGCATGTTTTCATGTCTTCTACAACTAATTTGGTATTTGGGATGTTTGTTTTGAGTATAAATGCAAAAAAATATAAATATAAATATAAATATAAAAATAAATATATATATATATATATATAAATATATATATATATATATATATATATAATATATATATATATATATATATAGTAGAGGCTTCACTTCCTAGATTTTTGGAAAATGACGCTTCCACGTCCCTGCTTCGTCTCCGCTTCGTGCAACATTGGTCATAATATTGAAAGTTGGTAATATTTGTTTGCATGTGTGTTGCATGGGGTGGGTTGGCCATGCCACTCCCTCTTAAATGTGATGGGAAGTGGTGCAGTGGCGGGTTCCCCCCACTCCTCCAACATCTTGTATTCCAACATTCCAATCAGGGATATTTTATCTAGATCTAAGATGAGTTGGAATGGTTCCTTCTAGTTGGACCATGCCTCATCAATGCATGTTGTTGCCAGATAGATGCTCTAATCCTAAAATCCCAAGTTAGCGAGGAAGTCACTCGCTTTGTTGTCATTTCATCGAAAGTGTGAGGCTATGACATAGGGAATAGATTGGATCGACCTTTGAATGCAAGAGATAGTGTTCTCCAATCACCAACTCTTGAACTATTTTCCTATTGGGGTCTCGTTAATTATTTTCTTAACAGTTTAGATATCCAACTATGAATCACCACCAACCTGTAATTTTAAGTACCCTTCATTGTTAGTTAGGCTTAGACCCCTATCCAAAGCGAGGAACTTTGCCACATTATTACTCATGATGCCACAATTTCCAGTATACAACTTTAAGGCTTAGCCTTTCCTATCACAGAAAATCCCTCCATAACCTGCTTGTGCAAGATTTCCTTTGGAGGCACCATCAAAATTTAACTTTACAAATCCCATTAGAGGAGGGTTAAAGATTGTATGAGAGTCGTTTCAATGAGTAGAACTATTGGAGGGGATTTTTGAGATCATTAATGGTGAGAGCTTTAATTTGGTCAATATCCCTTATTCATGTTGGTTAACTTTCCTATCCTTCTAAGTCCAGTCTTTTGAGAGGATGGTATCCCTGACGTTTTCTTTCCAAGTCACCCACATAACAAATCCTGGAGCCAGAGTCCATTCTCGGTTCTAGACTAGGTTAGTGAATATGCTTGGTCACCATTGCTCCAAAGTTTCCACCAAGATATTGTAATTGTGGTTTGAGTATCCGAAGAGGTGTAAGGGTTGAGACCAAAGATGGTCGACAAAAGGACAAACAATTAAGAGGTGCTCCATGTACCCTAGAATCCCTTCTTTCTAATTCGATCCCATGAGAGGATCTTTATTTTTCTTACTAGCCATAAAAATTGTGCAACTTTAGGCCAATAACCATTCGTCTTAAAAATTATCCATAGAGGTTCCTTGTGACCAACCAACAAGGAGTAGGCCTCATTAAGTCAAAACATCCCTTTAGTTTGGCAACCCAAATGGAGTTTGTTGTGGTCTTGAATAATGGATACTTTGCAGTTCCTAAGATAGAATAGGCCAGGTTGTAAAGGTTGGGTGCTCTGGCCAATCCTCAATTGTCTTCCACCCTCTCCAAAGAGTAGAACAGGGAGAAGGTTTGCAAAAATCCTTTATTGTAGTAAATTATTGCTAAGAAGTAAAATCCTCCAGCTCTTGAATTTCCTCAAAGTCCCCCAAGTGAGGCATTTGTTGCCAAGTGTCTTTCTAAAAGAGTGTGGTGCAACCATTCCTAATCTCCTAAAAGGCATGATTTTGAATAATACTCTGGTTTGTTCGTGCTAAATTCCATATAGAGGGACCTAAGGGAAATTCGGTAGCTCTTAACATATTCGACTAAGAGGAGGTGTGATAATATTTCCTATTCCAAATTTGTTTCCAAATTTCGTTACCTCCCTAAAGCAACCTCCACCATAATTTAACTCCCATTGCCTTATTCAATATCTCTGGGTCTCTCAGGACCAAACCCCCTACCAGCTTGGGGATGCAAAGTTTTTCCCAAGCAACTAATAGCCATTTTCTTTCTTTGTTAGATCCTCTCAAGAGAAGTTATCTATATAGGGCAGTGATGGTTTTGAAAGTTACTTTAGGGGTTGCTAAGATTGACATTTGGTAAATTGGAAGAGCTTTAAGGACATACTTGAGAAGGACTAGGAAGTCAACCAAGTTAAGAGAGTGGATCGCCAAGCTATCGCATGTGTTGGAGAGCTATGAAGTATGTCCTACTAGCAGGCTGATCTCAAGGAGTTCTCCACTAGTGGAGCTCCTAGGTACTTAGCAAGAAGCACAACAACAACACTAGCATTAAAGAAATTTATATTTGATTTGTCAATGTTTATCACCTTACATGAAGCCTCCATGAATTCACGAGAATGGTTTTCAAAGCCATAGTCTCCCCCACTGTTGGAATTCATAAGAGCATAGTATCATCAACAAATTGTTGATGAGTGATTGGAAAATCATTACCATATAAGCAAAGTCCTCAGATGGTATCTTGTCGCCTTGTTTCTTTGATATATCTTCCCAATCCCTCTACTGCCAAGATAAATAGAAAAGGGGAAATAGGATCTCCCTATCGAAGACCTCTATAAGGATTAAAAATCATGGGTGGGGATCCATTCAAAAGAAGGGAAAAAAAGGGAGTAGAAATTACAGACTTAATCCAAGTGATCCACGGATTTGAAAACCAAAATGCTTGAAGGGTTTGGAGCAGACAATCTCAATTTAATTGGTCATAGGATTTTGAGAGATCTACTTTTATCAACATTTTGGCCTGTTTGGATCTCTTTATGGAGTGGATATCCTCATGAGATGCCACTATCTCATCCAAAATTTGGTATCCTTTGAAAAAATCACTCTGCTCTGGTGAAATGATACCACTCAATAGAGATTTAAGACAATTGGCGATAGCAGTCAATATGATCTTATAAACAACATTGCAAAGGGTGATTGGTCTAAAATCACTGGCATTATCCACTCTATTAGATTTTGGAATTAATGTAATAAAAGTAGCATTAATACCATGCCATACTATTTGTGAGTGGTGGGATTATTCAACCAAAGCAAGAACCTTCGGGCCTAAGAAATGTCAGCAAGCTTGAAAGAAGTATGTATTGAAGCCATTGAGACCAGGGGCTTTATTCTTTGACATCGCCATCACTACTTCTTCCACTTCTATGAACTAAACTTCTCACATCATGCCTCATTCTAGGCTAGATGGATTAAGTTGGGTATATGCGAAGTAATTCGTTGGATATAGTTGATCTGTTGGGTGTGGGATGTGTAAGTAGGGAGTAAAAATAGTAAACAAGTTCTTGCTCGAACTTTGTATGTTGGAGCAAGCGTTTCCCATCCTTAAAGTATAGGGAAAATATCCTATTGTTATGTTGGTGTTTTACCATTCCCTTGTGGAAGAATTTCAAATTTCATTCTCCTTCTTTCAGCCATCACACACAAATTTTATGTTTCTAGACAATTTGTTCTTTCTTCCTTCACTGCTCTATTTGATTTATCATTTGTCCATCTTCCATTACCAGGGAATTCATGCATCCTTCTAGAATAATCTTTTGTTGCACCTATATCATATGAGTCTCAAGGACCTATTTCTCTATGAATATATGGCTGAATTCTTTTCTATTCCATTCCTTGGCATTCTTTGGCACTCCCTAGCACACCCTACCACTCCCTGACATGCCCTGACACTCTAGCATGCCTTGGCACTATCTAGCATATAACCTTGTCACTCCCTCCTTAGCACACCTGAAATTCACTGACACTCCTTATCATACACTCTTATCTATTCATTTCCATGCATTTTGAACTAGTTCTCCCTTGTGTTTCCAGAATCCATAGCACTCCCTAAAACTTCCTGGCACACATTAACACACCCTGACCCCTGACACATCTTGGCATGCCATCTCGACACTCTAGCATTTCTTGGCACTACCTAGCATACCTTGTCACTCCCTCCTTAGCACACCTAGAACTCGCTGACACTCCTTGTCACACACTCTTATTCATTCATTTACATGCATTTGAAACTAGTGCTCCCTTGTGTTTCCTTGACACTCCCTAACACTCCCTGTAATACATTGGCACACCCTGGCACCTGGCACATATTGGCTTGTTGCCCTGGCCTCTAGCATGCCTTAGCACTGCCTAACATACATTGTCACTCCTACCTTAGCACATCTGGAACTCACTGACACTTCTTGTCACAAACTCTCATTCATTCATTTCCATGCATTAATTTGACCTGGTGCTCCCTTGTGTTCCCCTGGCACTCCCTAACACTTCCTAGCATGCATTGGCACACCCTGGCACCTGACACATCTTGGACGCATGTTTCCCTGGCACTCTAGCATGCCTTAACACTAACTAGCATACCATGCCACTCCCTCCTTAGCACACTTGGAACTCGCTGACACTCCTCTCACACACTCTTATTCATTCATTTCCATGCATTTTGACCTAGTGCTCCCTTGTGTTTCCCTAGCACTCACTAACACTCCTTATCAAGCATTGACACACCTTGACACTTGACACATCTTGGCATGTTTCCCTAACACTCTAACATGCCTTGGCACTGCCTAGCATACCTTGTCACTCCCTCCTTAGCACACATGGACATCGCTGACACTCCCTATTATGCAGTCATATTCATTCATTTCCATGCATTTAAAACTAGTTCTCACTTCCTAGCATGTGTTGGTGCCACACCCTGGCACTTGACACATCTTAGCATGCCTTAGCACTTGTCTTTTTCTCTCAATTTATCTTCTTTATGAAGCAACTGTAGTTGACAAGGGAACCCCCAATAGTTGTGATAAGGGGATTATGGGCCCCCTTATCACAACTCATTAGCCCTACTGCATTTAAGCCCTTAGTCATGGTGGCCCAAGGGTGTAGTTGTAGGGGCATTGGGGCCAAATTTTGGGTTCATAATGTTAGGATGAGTTGAATGATATGACCAAAAAGGTGGGAGGAGTATTTTGTGGTGTATTGAATGGGACTAGGGGACACAAGGGTAGCATGGATGGGCAGAAGTGGGATGTCCAAGCATGGTTTATTAAGATCTATAATCCTAGCATTAGTGAATGATAAGGGGGCTTAGGACCTAATGTCATAGGGGCTAGGGGGCCTAGAGGGAAGGCAACAAGAGAAATTGAAAGGGGAACCCTCGATAGTGGTGATAAGGGGATTAGGGGGCCTAGAGGGAAGGCAACAAGAGAAATTGAAAGGGGAACCCTCGATAGTGGTGATAAGGGGATTAGGGGGCCTAGAGGGAAGGCAACAAGAGAAATTGAAAGGGGAACCCTCGATAGTGGTGATAAAGGGGCCCCATTATCACAACCCATAAGACATTAACCCATAACCACGAAACTCCCTATCCCTTAAACCCCCAAGCCATAATCCCTTAAACCCTACACTCATAACTCATAATCCATCAACCCCTTAGCCCATTAAACCTTAAGCCATTAACTGCTAACCTAGAATCCATGAACCCCTAAGCAATAACCCCTTA
Source organism: Pinus tabuliformis (assembly GCA_031772625.1). NCBI lineage: Eukaryota > Viridiplantae > Streptophyta > Pinopsida > Pinales > Pinaceae > Pinus > Pinus tabuliformis. The sequence goes on from CM062813.1 coordinate 486,982,302, forward strand.
TTCTCTTAACCCATGTCCCTTAAACCTTAACCCCTAACCCCTAAACACCTTAAAACCTAACCCCTTAACCCCTTAACCCCAAACACCTAAATCCCCTAACTCTTAAGCCCTTCAACCCTAGATCCCATGGCCCCTAAGCCATTGGCTCTTAACTCTTAACTCCTGAAGCCCTTAACCACTTAGTATCCGAGGCCAAAAACAATGCCTCAAACCAACAAACTAACCTCTTAGGAGAATCCTTCACCTCTAACTAAGAATATTGGGACCATTTGATTTTTAGAGAACTAGGTATTGGTCTCAAGGGCATGTGTTTGTGTGTGATGCCCTTATTACCATGTATACCGAATGTAGAACAACTCGATAATCTACAAAAACCTCAATCATAATTGCTCACAATATCTACACTTCATGTTCACATGGAGCTTGTAGTGTTCTCCCACATGAGGAGTTGGCAAAGAATAGATCACTCATAATGACTTGACCTCTTCAGCCCTAATGCACAAGGAGTTAACCCTTGATACAAATATTTTGTTTTCTAAAAATCTCAATTGTGTCAATGTAGAATACTACACATAAGAGAAAATAAAATGATATTATCCACATCAATGCTTGAAATAGCCTCACATTTGCCATGAGTGGTGAGCTAGGGGTGAGTAGGGCACTATTAAAGTTACATCGTGTTTAAATTCCTTTTACATAATGAGATTATTCTCCATTAGGGTTGATGCATCATCACAAGGGAGAATGGCACGTTTTTTTGGGGGAGCGATTAAAGTTGTAACACAATTCAAGTGACATACACCTCCAATGTAAATGACATCATTATATGTTTGTGTCAAGTCGTTAAAGAGGTTATTTATAGACAACAAGTTTAGTGTACCTGGAATTCATCTTTTTATGGCCTTGACTCTAAGATGGATATGTACTAGGAACACTTCATGCAAATGAGAGGGGGCCTTATTGTTTAACTCATACACACAAGAACACTAGATGTTGCCCTTTAGATCCCCCTTGGTGGATTTAAAGTGGGTTTACATTAGCATCTCGTTGAAACTAATCATCATGACATTCCTCTTCTCAATAACATCTTCTAGCTTTGCCATATACACGAGATCGAGTTAGAGGATCACCTCATTTGTAGATGCTCCATTTATTATGGGATTCAAGGGATGTTCTATTTTATTATTATCAAGATTTAGATGGGTCGTTGTCTACTTTCTTTCAATACATGTCTAACTCTTTTTATGAGGGAGGTCCTTCGATTTAGATCTTTATATAAGACCTTATGTGGCCTCATACATCTTCTTGAATTGGTGGGACCTCATACATCTTCTTGAACCCCTCAATGGGACATTCTTTCTTCAAAGAGACTTTTGAGGATTTCCCATTGCAAATTGCAGGTTGGATGTCATAGGACCTATTACCCCACTTTCTATATGAGTTTTTAGAGGATAGTTTTAAATTTTGATTGACATCTCAACCCCTGTGATTCTTGTGACATTAATCATTTTCCAACTGAGGTATATAGATGGATGTATAACTGGTTTGATGACACCTTGCCTTGGCCATCTAGGACACTAGGTGTAGGAAGATGTTGCTTTAGCGACCACATTTAGCTTGATATCTATAATCCATGTGTATATAATATCTCTAATATGTATTATTTTTATTATGATCACTTAAAAACTCTATTCTAACTCTTAAATGCTTTGGCTATAAATTCTAAAGTGAGTGGTTCCATAATGTTTCATAATTTTATTCACATAAATGTTTGATATTGATGGTTTGAATATGTACATGGTGATTTGAGTAAGTACTACGCATCATATCTTAGTATACCCTTATTTCTCTTAGTCAAAAGTCATCCCACTTAATTCCATAGAATATTCATTGTTTTTCATCATCATGTCTCACCCTATGATTTCCGCTGGCAAGAAATCAATAATTTTATCCATAAAACTTACTCTCGCTGGCAAGAAATCAATAATTTTATCCATAAAACTTACTTTGTAAACCACTCCATTTTCAGTTTTATCAACATGCTTTCATGTCGGGGTTTTGATCTCAATGATATCAGTTGTGCAAGTTCGTTGAACAAGCTTCATTGTATTATGCTCTTCGTCTGCCCAAGCTTAATCCACTCCATTTTCAGTTTAATCACCGTGCTTTCATGTCGGGGTTTTGATCTCAATGATATCAGTTGTGCAAGTTCATTGAACGAGCTTCATTATATTAAGCTCTTTGTTTGCACAAGCCCTGACATCAAATGGCAAGAAAAAGAAATTACATGTATGATGAATCACTTGGCAAGTAGAGTCATTACATGGTCATGAGATAGTGGCTGACTGTTGATGGTGCCCTCAGAGTCACCCAACTGGACGATTGTGTGAAGAGGGTTCGCAATTTCTTTTATGGGGATTCTTTCTTCTTCCATGGATCTGGTTCCTCCATTGCTTTTAATTTTGGCCCGTCCTCAGACATCGCTTTTGTTACCTTAAATTTCGACCAAGTATGTACACACTTTCTCTAAATCCTCCACAATGAAAATGTAATTCGAGTTTTTAGGGTATATGAAATTGTAATGATTTCTCTTTGCTACTATTCAAAAATGAATCTTAACTAATGTCGTATTAAATCAAGATTTTAATCTCTACTATTCAGGGAGGACCAAATCAATGCTATATGCCCTAAACTAAATGAAGTAGTCACCCACTGATCTTAGTGTTTTTTTTAATCGTTGATGACCCTCCTTTGCAATTGACCGATTTTGGGGAGAAACATCCCTTTGTGCCCTTGTTTATCTGTTTTTTCAGAGTAGTTTGCTGAGATTAATGGAAACTGATCTGATGGTTTTTGGGAATCGATACTACATCGGATCTTTTTCCTTTACAAACTACTCTATGACCACTCATTTCATAAATTCAGTACTTCCTTCATTGCATGATCAACTGTTTCGATTTTAAGGAAATCTGCACGTTAGCCAATTTTCTCAATATGAGAAACATCATTGTGTAGAGATGGATAGATAATTGTTTCTCGAGAGTTATCATTTTGAAATTTAGATATTCAATTCCTTGCCTATTAATAAGATTTATACATCTACGATTAAATATTTTAATAAAAGTTTGGATACTTCTTCTGTCCACACCTCTATATGCTTTGCAAATCAAAGCATGCTCAAAATGCCCTTGTTTCCATGATAAAAACACATACATTTCATTAACTATTCTGTTTGCTTGGCATGCATTTCATTTATTTCTGGTCATTTGGTTGTTTTCAAGGTTTGTTTTTCATGTCTCTGGGTTTGATTTGGAATTCTTGAGAAAAACAAGACTTTTGAAAAACACAGTGACTAAATCACTCCTGAATTGTTGCAATATGGCTCTGCTTTCAAAGCTCACCCTTGTTGGATTCAATAGAGGTTTTCGGGAGAAATTAAAATAAACAAAGAATAGAATGAGCAACAACTTAAAATAATCAAGAAAAACAGTTAAATTGCTTCTACCCCTCTGTTTTATGCAAAATACTTTGCTACAACAAACATCTAACAGTCACAGTATACAACCTGTGTGTAGTAAATGAAACAACTAATAATAAATTCACACTATAAATTAGACATAGATGTTTTAAAATTGGACACAAATTTTCTTGGGGTGAAAAATACTCTAGGTTGCATTCTTAGCAGTGCACAAATCAATATTTTATGTTCGCGTGAATAATTAAACCCAGGAGGAGTTTCGCTCGTCTGACAATGGTCCTTTCTTCCAGTGAGTTTTAAGAGTCTTCAGTTTAGGGTGTTGAGCTAGATTGGACCTCTTCCTTCACCTGAACTTGAATGCATGAACTCCACCTAGACCCATCTTCTCTGATGCCCTTTTTTCCATAAAGATAGCGTGTCGCTGGTGGTTAGGGTTTCCTAATGTAAGTTCTTGGTATCTTTCCATAGGATACATGACAATGTGGCATTTTGTCCATGTCAGCTAACTTTTAATTCATGTCTTTGTTTCTATGATTTTCATTATGAATCAGGGTTAGAGTACAATATTTGATGACTGTAGATGTCATTAGTTTAAGATAGTCAACATAAAATACATAAAATAAATAGAACGAAAAAAGGATTGTAGTAGTAAAATAGACAATTTTTTTATGGTAAGGAGAAATAACATTAATATATGAAACAAAAGCACATCAAGAGTGAATACAAACACCTAAGAGTGCCCTTGCCAATAGGAATTTTGGTTAGGAGCCTCAACAATAAAAGTCTTAGTTGATTCAAAATGCACACATGAATGAGTGTTTATAACGTTATGCATCTTGTGGCTATTGGACAAAATCTTGCTAAAATGTTGCATACTTGGTTGCCTCTTTAGCCACTGACACAACTTGGCAAAATTGAGAATCCCATAAACACAACTGGATACTTATAGCCTTCTTTCTTTCACCTTAAAATTGTAGAATCCATATTCAATTGTACCAAGTCCAACCTCCTTGTGGGAACAAAATTGCTCATGAGAAACTTGGAATTTACATTTATTCGTGCAAAATCTAAATGTACAATAAGTTAGAAATCAAATAGTTGTTACATGGCATCATACTTGTAGGGTTATAGTTGGTTGGAAATTATTTATGGTAAAGGAATTATTTATGGTCAAGGTCAAACTTAATCTTATCTATATAGTTACAATTAAGTGTGCCTTGCATATAGTGTTATCCACTTACACAGATTATTATGTCTTGCTTAAGAAATTATGTTCAAGGTTCAGTTAGAGTGAGCATGCATGCCTATTGTTGGTGAAGAGTGGGGCTTTGTTATTGCTCAAACTCTCACCATGTTTAGAAGTATAAACCATAAATGTAAGAGCATAGAGGCAACTTCTAGGTGAGGCTTCTAAGGTCAAAGCAGGTGGCTTGCCTAGTAGTTGCCTCCAAGATCTTATGATTATGGCAACTTTAGAATTTTCAATGTAGTGAGAATTTGAGTCGTGACAGGACATTACTAAAAAGGACGGTACATCTATTTAATTAGTCTTCAGAGATGGATAATTAGGTTTGATCATGGGGCTTCATTCTCCTTTCTACTTGTAATTTGTTCTTAGGATTTGATGTCAATACAATTAGTAGTTTGACCCTCATCTCTTTATAGTTCCAAACATCCTGGATTCAAAGCACTCTGGGACCTAGGATAAATGTGTTATTCCTTTATTTAAATTCCATTTTTTGGTATTACTGGTATCTTGCCAATTAGCTAGAGTCTTCTGCATGAAGTTCAGATCTAGCTAGCTAGAAGCTAGACTAAATGGAGTTTTAATAGATCTTAATGATACACATTGTTTTGATTATAATATAGGAAATTTATTAGATCAAATGACCTTGACATTTTAGGGTGGCTTTATCGAGGAAGAATGAGTATGTATTCCCGATCCTGGCCCGAACCCTAATTGGACTTGATCCCAAGTGATCAAGTTGTTGAACATCATGCATCCTACTCATAGGGAGTATGGCAGTACATGATGCGTCCATCGGTAGTGCTATGGTCCCTAACCACTTTTCCCAACTCATTGGCCAGATGAGAGGTACTTCCCATGTGTCCCAGACTACATGGGTAGGATGATGCTGGAACACCAGCTGGGAAAGAATATATCACATCCTGCTCACAACCACACGTAGGGAAAGGAGAAACCACATCCTACAAACATATGTCACAACCACGCGTAGGGAAAGGATAAACCACATCCTACAGTCACATGTCACAACCATTGTAGGGAAAGGGTAAACCACATCCTATGCGCATGCAAACCACTGAGAGTAGGGAAAGGATGAACCGCATCCTACATGCATGCCAATCATCAATGGTTGGAAGGATCCTACACGTGGGGAAAGGATGAACCACGTCCCACCGACATGTCAACCATCGATCGTAGGGAATGAGCATCCTACATGTGGGCAAAGGATGAACCACGTCCCACCGACATGTCAACCATCGATCGTAGGGAATGAGCATCCTACATGTGGGCAAAGGATGAACCACGTCCCACCGACATGTCCACATGTGACAACCAGCAGATGCCTATATGCATCTCTCACTGGGGTGTCCGCACGAGAAGGTGAACCACTCATCCTGCTTATATGCCATAGGAGAAGGTGAATCACTCATCTTGCTTATATGCCATAGGAGAAGGTGAACCAATCATCCTAGGCATATCTCATCAATCGTAGGGCAAGGTGAACCACTCACCCTACACACGTGTCATCAATCGTAGGGAAGGTGAACCACTTACCCTACACACATCAATCATCGTGGGGTATCATAGGGGAAGGTGAACCACTCACCCTGTACACAGCACACCTTTAGGAGAAGGTGAACCACTCACACTATGGTTGCTTACAGCTAAAGAAGTACCCTAAGCCCCCAGGAGCTCCCAGAGCTTAATGTTCAACCGAGACCCTCATAGTAAGGTCTATCTTTCTGAAAGAATATTTCTAGGAGACTTTGAGAGGGATGGTGGTAATCCTGTACATCCATCCTATAATGTTGGAGCTTGATCATATCCCAAATAAAGTGGTACCTGATGCCAAGCGGTGGTTTCCATTATGTGCTCAAATGATTTACTGAAGAGATTTCTCAAATGTCTTCATAATAAGCCATGCTCGCTACTTTATTCATTCAGCCTCAATGGATTTCCTAGAGCCACAGACTTCAGTCTTTAATTCATCCATGCAATAAAGGTGGATCTCAAGAGATACATCACATACTGTCAATCTAACAGTGTTCGATAGTGCACTTCAAATCATAGATAATAGAGTCACAAGGATACCTCAGTAAGAAATTGTCCAATATATGAGGCTTATCAATAGAAATAAATAGGGATCCTCAAGATATATGAATGCAGACCAAGAACTTTAAAGGGCAGGGAACAATGCAAAATGGTAAGGTCTTCCACCTTGACTTTAAGAGTCAACTTCTTCTTATATTGATAAACATGAAGATCATCATCATCAGTTACTGTATATTTATACTCTAATCGACATATCTCTTCCATACATAAACATCGAGATATCTGCAACATCGAGATATCAAAATTTATTGGGTAGGAAAAGTCATCAGGGATTTTGTCGCTCCCTCTGAAGCCTTGCTTCAGGTGTTCACCTAGCCTTGAATCATAAAATTACTTAATTCGTGATTTCTTATTCAGGCATCCATATCTTTCTTCAAGGTACCTTTGTTTTCTTGCACATAAGGGTCATTACAAGAAACTGCTTCAAAGTGCTATGCACTTCTTCTCTTAACGGCCAGACTTCCAAGGGTACCCAAAGGTGCCAAGATGACTGCTACCAACATGGTTTCATCAGGTGCTAGGCTTCTTCATACTGTCCCTTTTAACAGTCTTTGATCTTTGATTAGAACCTCAGACTTTAATCTGAAGAAAACTCAGATTAGAGTTGTAGACTTCACTGAGAAAGATCATTTCCAGAGGTACTCATTGTATTATCCTTCAACAGTTGTCATTTCTTCTATCTCAATTACAATACTTCAAGAGAACCAGACTTATTGGAAACGAAATTGCAGAAGATGAGATAATCATAGAGCACCCTCAGATCTGTTCCTTTACTCCAGAGGATTTACACTTCTTCATTGGTTGCCAGGCACCTTATGCAATGTCACATGGTTCGTGTTCGAGTTCGGGTTCGACAATGATTGGGTTCGGTTTGAGTTCGAATTTTTTGATGAGGTTCGCTATTAGGTTCGTCTATATATATAAATATTAAATATATATTAATTTAAAATGAATTATAGGATAAAATATTAACAAATCAACATCAATAAACATAAAATATGCTATCACAAACTTGGAAACTGCAAGGATAAAATACAAGCTTGAGTTGTGACATGAAGTTATGTGTTTTGATCTATGGACTTGGTCATTGGCTATGAGGTTCGATGAGATTCGTCGAACCTCAAAACATTTTTGAGGTTCGCCAAAATTCGAACCTCAAGGTTAAAGTTCGACGAACCTTGTGACATAGACCTTATGTGTATGCATCTGACCTTTCCAGCACTGGCAAGTCCCAGAGAGGAGTATGGCTACAAAGATCATTTCTGATCTTTGACTCCTTAAGGCAGTATTTTGGTAGCATATGTGCCTGCAACACACCTCTTTGTACAACATCAACAATCTATGAGGACTTATGGCTATACGTGTTGAAGAATAGCATTCTGACAGAAGAGGTCATATCAGACTTAGTTCTGTCTTGAGTATGATCAAAACAACATATGCACAACCACGATGCCCTGTAACAAAATTTAAATAAAATGCTCAGAAGATTTATGCTGGACGTAAATCACCTCTAGGCTACAGGCTTTGATCAGATTATAGATTTGTTGCAGATTAATGCACAGATACAAGGTGTTCTTCCTTTCGCCGTGACTATCCTCTCGTTCTCAAATTATAATTTTATGCTACTGTCCAAAACTGTAGAGCAAGGTGATGAGTTTTAACTGGAGATCCATCATCGTAGGTCTTCTTTTCGTATAGGAGACTTAGCTCCCTTTTCTTTATGATACAGGTTTGAATGTCATTGTGATTAGAATAATGAAACATTACTCCTTCTTTTCAATGATGAGGAAAGAGAAGTTCAAAGTTCAAACTACCAATGCCATGACTTGTTCCCAATTTTAATTGTGAAGCCATGACATCAGAATTTCAATATGATACTGTCATCAATAATTTATCAAAATATCATAACTGTCTCGGACTGCAAGTATGCCATACCAATACTTCTCCTAATGTTGACTGTAAGTATGTATGTGTGATGATGCCAATGTTAACCTGCCTGCAAGTGAGATGCCAGAATAGTGTTCTTTATTGTAGAGGGACAAGAAGTCACACATACTGCAGGCTTCTTATAACTATACAATGTGCATCAACTTACTCGTTTGAGATGATGATAATACAAAAATATGAACCTGATTGCCATGTCTTACGTATGATTCAGTCATACCAAAGACGTTGTCTGCCATATACTGCTTGAAGTCTGTAGCTTTTCAAGCTGCCTTCCAAAAAGATGAAGGGTTACAAGATGTACTGGACTTTTACAAAGCATCAATAAGTGTGCTTAGATTCCATAGTTCAGAAAACAATACTTAAATGCCAAATACTGAGGATGGATGATGTCCAGTATATGATCAGACTGACCAAGCTCGGAACATCCTTCTTCACGGATTAAGACCTCTGTTCAAACTAATTAAATAGATCAAATAATGTTGAAGTTTCAGGACTTCAGAAATTGATACTTGGTCTGAGGAAACCCTTTTTTTCGCTGGCTTCTCGTCTGTCCTTCAATTTGCAGAGGTAAGGATTCCTTCTCAATCAAGGATGAAGACGTAGAAATCCTTAAGTATTATACTTTCTTCACTTGGGCTGAGAGCTTAGAGAATAATCACAAGATTAATTGTTGAATAGTTGCTTTCTGTATGAATCGAAGGACAACTTCAAAAATATTTCCAAACAGAAATTCGGGCCTCTGAGAAAACACTGTTAATTTGATCCCCCTAAATTGTGATATGCTGAACCCAGAACTCTGATTTGTTTGAAAGATAACTTGGCTTGGTGTGGGCTATTAGATTAGACCCTCAGTCCTCTAGATCAGGGAATATATGCCCTTTAAAATCTTTGCTTTCTTTAGATAAGATTTAAGCCTAGTCATAGATACTATGACTAGAAATCATGCCCAGAATGAGGCCTTAATCTTTATAGATTCTCCTTCCTTACTAGGGCCTGAAACGAAGTTCTTAGTGATTTCTTTCTATCTTGCTTGGGCTTGTCCTCACCTGAGCTCTGATACCATGTTAATTTGTAGGTTAACATGTTCTTTGCTTAGGTCAGTTTCTTCAATATTCAATGTTAGCCCATTTATCAGACCATATCATTTCCATTAGCAATCATATGAATCATTATTGATAGTAACTGAAGAAAGAACATAAACAATAGATCCAGAAGACAAGCAAGACGAGAGAACACAAGGATATGGCTCAAGCTAGGGAAAAACCCCAAGATGGGGAAAACCCTTGATCAATTCTTCTTACTATTAATATCAAATGTTCAGCATAGAGAGTACAATAATTTAAGGGAAAGATTGACTTTCCAATTTGGAGATTCAATATCACTGTCCTTAGATACATAGCTGACTCAGCAACGCAATTCTGGAGAAGACAATTTGTGCCCTCTTAGGCTTGAGTCATACAGCTGTAAAAGCTTCTGTATTCTGGTGTTCTGGTTAGGGTTTGATGGCAAGCTGCGACAGCCGTATTTCACTGATCCTAGATTGTCTTCCTTCTAGTTGATATGCCTACATACAAGCACCCTCACATGCTGGTACAAGTCTGGTCACTGGTAAGGTTTGTTGGCAGGCTGCTACAACACCCTTTCCTCGCCATCCAAACCTCTTCCTTGACTGCAGCCTCCTTCCAAACACTTTTGCTCCAATTCGTTGTTGATCTGGGCTAGTAACCAGCCCCAAAACAAGTGACACAACCTCCTGTTCAAGAACTCCAAGTCATGCGGCCTCCTATCATTCCTTCAGCCCCTTGTCCAAGGTGATCTAGGCCTGTGGCCCACCTGAAGCACACAACTAGTGCTGCGGCCTGCTATAGGAGAGAAAGCCCAACCAAAGATAAGCCCAAACAACATACAAATGTCCCTCATGAATGCGGCTTCCTTTCTGCTGCAATTCTGACCTGTTGTAGATGCAGAACCACCCACAAAACAGTCCAAACAAATTCAAACAAGCCTTTAACAGGCTCGGCCTCCTTCCTGAGGAACTTGGTCCTTTAGACAGCCCAACCAAGACGTCAATCTATCTCTTCTTCACTAGAGCTATCCTTCCTTCTGCGGCCATTTCAGAGATAGAAAATGGGTGATAGAATGTGTCCAATATGGTTGGAGGACACTTCTATTTATAGGATTTGGAGAAGGGTTCCACTTGAATAATTTACCCCAAGCTGACCTTGACAATTTGCATATGTGAGGGATTAAATTCAAAAACATATTTTTCCTTGTCCAAATTTGATGATATTTATGTTGAATTTGGTCCTTTCGAAAAGAGGAATTTAGTGCAATAATCGTATTTTATCAAATCAGATGTCCAAAGTGGAATTTGGCCCTAGTTGCCAATTTTAACACAAACTAACTTCAGTCCTTTGTTGTCTGCTTATTGTGCCTGGAATGAGCCTCAATTGTACCTTTGTTGTTCTCAAACAAACCTTAGAAGATTCACAAACCAAATTCTTCTTAATGAGTAAGTGCCTTGCTATCTTGGTTAGGTTTTGTAACCTCAAGGAGGACTTCTTCTTCCCTAAGTTCCATTGACCAAACAAACTGGAGCTTAGATACACTGCCCAACAATTAATAATAGCCAAAATATTGTAACACACCCCCTTACATCCTGACCCAAAGGAGGTGGCTATTAGGTTGACCTGACTCCCTAGGTGCAGTTAAAAGAATGGGATCTATTTTCTTTTTCTAAATATATAAATCTCCAAAATATCAGAATGCTTAGGTATTTCTTCCGCACTCCAACCATGAGTACCAATGAGGAAATGCATCTCTATTTATAAAGAGATATTTAACTAATATTTTAAGGGAAGTCCACTAATCTAACCAATGGAGAAGTAAAACAAAGTTCTCTACCATTAACCAATCCAAAATGCATAAATTATGGGTTGTTCAAGCCACATGTACAGTAATCAAGTGAAACAAGCCCCAAATAGAAAGTGTTTGGATCCAATTGCATTGTTAGAACTAGTCTATTGGAATTGGATGCAGAAGGCTCCATTTGGTTGCAGCTAGAAGTAGTCCTCAAGCACTATGAGAGACATCTCTACCACCACACCATTCAATAAGTTTTAATACAATGGAAGGAAATACCACTTGAGGTGGCACCTTCCAGCCTGCTAACATTCTACACCAATTTCCACATCTCAACTCTCGAGGATAAGGTTGTTCTCTAAGGGGGAGGACATGTTAGGGTCCTAGCCTCCCTAACCCTTAACAAATAGATTAATATATGGTTATATAAGAAAGGCCATCATTATTAGACAATGATGGTAGTAGTGTGACTGCAACTATTATGAGAGGACTTGCTAGAAGGTTTTCCTCCTCTAGAATGTTCTAGAAGGTTAGAAAGTAGTATATATAGAGGTAAAAACATTGTAAAAGATGCCTTGGATTACTATTGTAACTAAGCTTTACTCTACTAGAGGTTCCCTCCTAGAAGAGGCAAGTGAACATTGTGCTCCTAATAATCAAGGTATCTTATTTTGGTTACCATTACAATTGCATTGAGTATTTTTATTACTTTATACTAAATATATGGATGTTATTTGCATTTATCTTTGTTTCTATAGGGTATATTACACTTATCTCATAATACAAGCTATGAAATCCTCAAACTCTACTTATAGATCATGTGAATTCCATTTACCCTTGCCACGTTATACCATAGAGCTTGTTATATTAATTTCTTATCATAGAGTAGAGGACAACCCCTAGGAGCATTATCAAGGTTTGGAGAGTAGAATACAAACCTTAGAAGAAATATCAAACTCAAGTTATTAGGGTTGGTTGGTTTTAGGTGAAATTACATACCTGGTGTTTGGAGCCTATCCAAATATTGACAGCATTAGATTACTCTCTAAAGCTGCAAAAAGAAATATCTCTCTTGTCCTTGACCTTTGAACACCTTCGATAATTTGAGCTTGGTTTTAGTAGAGTGCCAATGGACATGATATTCTCTCACTGGATAGTCTCATTTACAAGAGATCTATTTACCATGGTCATCTGAATTTTATCCTTTCAATATAGAGCCACATTTCCCCTGCTTTGAACAAATCCAAAAAACCATTGAACTTTCTTATAAATCAAGGCATCCCTCTAGTATGACATCATCTTCCCTAAACAAACTACATGCATGAACACTAAGCATTGTGGAAAAATATTGATCTTCAATTTTCTTCCATTGATTTTCCATCTAGTAGTCATAGATTGGATCCTTTCTTGTCCATCAATCAAGGGAGAAGATAGATCATATTACAGTTCAGTCTGATTTAAACTTGCCATCAAATATAGAAAATGTATTATCAATTTATCATCGAATCAATATACTAGGAAGATGGGCCAACTCAAGGTTATATCTCCACTACAACTACTGTAATTCGCATGTCAAAGAAGAGCCTTGGTGTGCATTATTGAATCAGAGGTCGAATTGGGCTTATAGGAATGTTGTAATTCTAAACATGTTGTTCTTAGCTCACTTCCTAGAATGTTATGTCACAGATTTAAGATGCACACTCTGTTCTTTGATAACCCTACTCGTATTTTGTTTGTTCATTATATGTCTTCAATCATGCAACTAAGTTTTCCAATGTCATCTGCACTCTTCAGAATTTAATCATTGTTTCCAATAAACTACAATAGAGCCTAGGTTGTCACATTTAGCGCTAAAAAGTCTAACATTTTACGTTACCTGGAAGGAAATGCCTCAAGGGCTCAACATTCTTGGATTCTCAATTGGCACATTGTTTCTGCCCTTTACTAGTTTCTAGTTGACATGTATAGAAACCTGCAAGATCTTGGGATTCTACAGAAGTATTGCTGCTGTAACTGCCTTGATATTTAGAATTTATTTAAATAAAGAGAGCTGTCATGATCCCTATAGTACTCAACATCTTTCTGCAAGCAATATTTCTACATTGACATTGCTATGAAGTATGATGTCATGCAGATTAAAGGGTCCCTTGATGCTTTGTTGATGCCTAGCTTGTTCCATCCTATTTTAATTTGATATTTGATGACAGAGTTGTTTTCCTGCTTCAAGTTTGGTAAGATTAAATCTAATGTAGCTTTCTGATGTGTTTCGTTGCTAGCCTAGACAGCATAGACTTATTAATACTACCAAAACACTTTTCATTACGCATGACATTGTGGGTACCATAAAAAAATCGAATTTGAGAACGAACAACGATGGCAGATTTATCATTTTTCCACTTGGACATTTTTCTGGTATTGTTCTGAGTTTTTTTTTCAAATTGGACCATTGAAAACAAGCCTTTAATATCTTTGTCCCTGGGAATGAGATATTTTTGATAACATAATATGGAGCATGTATTAAGTCCCTTCTCTCATAGCTTGTGAAATTCTATCTCTTAGAGGTCTTTTCCAATTTCCAGATTCATTGCAAACTCTAACCAACCACGTGCCAAGATTTGTATTATGTAATGTGTATGAATCATGCCAGACCCTCCCTTTTTGTAGCCATCTCTTGAATCAAGCAACTAATAACATAAGTTTCTGCTTTTGCCTTGCACCAATAAAAAAGTTCTGAGAAGACTGGCCATTCATAAGTAATGTATTTGGGAAAGAATCTAACATGACTAGTAGGCATGTATAGTAGCGAGCACTCTTGAAGTGTAGCCCATCATAGGCCTCTTTGTATCGTGTGTTTATTTAGGGGTGTATTCATCCCCATTTGGGAGGGAATTCTCACCCATTGCATATTTATTATTTGGTTTCTTAAATGAATCTGAATATCCAAATTGTAGAAATATAGCATTTTGTCAAAATTGTGGTTATAAGTTTCTTTGAGTATTACTTCAAAGTTTCTCTAACACAATCACTGTTGCCTTGTTCTAAATTTGCTTCCTAATCCCTTGATATCTGGATCCACTGAAGATGGAAATTATATAGATATATGCACCATTGTATTTGAAGATAGTCCAATAAGAAAGATGATGAACAACAATCTTGACCTTCATATAGTCTAGGAACCTATTGCTGGTAGATGTTGTCATAGTTATCATGCTAGATGATTGATGGATGAACCTGCATTGTTGAACTTCTCCCATCTTCACAAAAAAATCCCAGTTTTTGTAGTTCAATGCAATATAACACCACAAGCAGAGCATTCTTCATCCTGCTTCATTAGATCTAGAATTTTCACGGGCTTATATTATAGCCTGAAATATAAAGTAGTCAAGAAAGTGTTCAACATGTAGCAATGGTGATGCTACAATCTTCTAGTTGGAAATATAACTTCATACTGATAGAAATGGCCTCTGCATTAATTCATTCCAAACATTTAAGTTGAATGAAAGAATTATGTTGATCTCCTTATGGATGTATGATGTCCCATATACGATATAAAAGAAAAATGCTTATTGGGTTGTGTTGTTCTTTTATTCACTTCATTCCAACTCAAATCCCCATTTGCTTGGTATGCATTGACTGTAGTCTTGTATTTATAAATACAGAGAGTGTTGACTGAAATTTATTTAATTGAAATAATAGCCACTGCTCCCAAGACTCTTCCAGTTCCAATCCAAACTGAGACATTTTAAAAAGATCTGTTCTATAAGATGACTTTCAGCATATAGAATGGTAGTTGCCTCAGAATAATTTCCAATGATGACTTGATATTAATTGCACCATTTTGTTCTTTCCCACATACTGAACCTATAATTTCCATCAATGGTTTAATGGCTTTCCTTCAAGTATTACTTCTTGAAACAACATCCATAGTAATCTCTTCCATGTTGGGAAATCCTTTTCAAAATGGGATCAAAACTATCCACAACACTAATATTCCACAAACAGTCTCTACACGCTAGATTTACAGCCACCAATTTCTTAAGGATATAATTGACAATGCAAAGTATATCTAATTTTGTACACTAGCTCATGATGTAGTTGGAGAAAATAATGGTACATTGCACCACCGGAAATGAGAGAACTAAAGAAACAAGAACAAAGTTGAAAAGTTCATGCCCCTTTATAGAACTGGAATGCCAAGAACATATGGCTGATAAGGTGTTTATCAAGAACACCAGGGATTCCACAAGATATACATGTGCAGACCCGTCGCTTTTCCTTCTCATCGGACCTTTAAGTGTAGAAAAAAAACAAGGCTAGGTCTTTCTATCTTGACTTTAAAAGTCAACTCCCTTTTATATTAATAAATGAGAGGGTCATTAATTAGGCATCATCAGTGCCCATGGGGTTTTGGATTGACGGTGAATGGGTGCACTGTTAAGACACTCCTTGCGATAGGTCACCGGTTCAATTCCCCGTGGGTGCTTAGTTTAGTCTTAACATAGAAAAAAAAAAAAATTAGGCATCATCAGTAATGGTGTCTTTATAATTCAATTAACCTGGCTAGTTCATAATTTCCTCTAAACATAATCAATGAGCCACCTGCAACCTGTCATTTTTCTACTATAGACCCTTAGGCCCATATGCCAAGGTCATCAATGCAGCTAAAGGCATCATCAGAGTCATCATAATCAGTGGACATGACTTGTCTTTATCATCAAGTTATTCTGCTAGAGAGTCTATAGCTCCCTCTGAAGTCTTACTTCAGTTCAGTCTTCATCAATCTGCCCTCATCTTGCTGCAACTCCATCAGCAAACATGCCCGGACAATCTTTTTCACATGCGCTAACCATTCAATAATAAATTCAACTTGGCAGAATCATACCTTGATATCATAAATATTTCTAACTAAATGAAGATATTAAGAGACTTGCTTTGGATTTTAACTTGGAGAGGACTGCTCTGTTCCTTTTGAACTGACAGCTACAAATATGACTGAGCCACAGGTGTCTTAATACTGATTCATAGTCCTTATTGGCACTGTTCCGAATCTCTTCTGCTATACTTTAGATAAACTAGAGAAAATCTAAGCAATGCAAATCAAAGTATTTCTCAGCCACAATATAACCAAGTTCTGTAGATTGTTGCCATGCTATCTCATTGTTGCTATGAAGGTCAAGGACATTATGCCAAACAAGGTGATTTCCTTTCTGAAGGTTATTCTGCCACATAATATTGTCAAAGGCCTATTCCCATACTGGTCACTATTCCTTAGTCAACACAGTCAAAAGGTTAACGTGTCACTGCCTTGCTATGCCCCAAATAAGTCAAGAATATAGCAGAGACAAAGGGCCTCCTGCATGTATAAGGCCAAGCATATCTGTTCAGGGTACTTAGAGAAACTGCCAAGTATCTGTGTCTCTCTAAAAAGATCACGGAAGCATCCTCAGACCTCATATTAAACCAGGCAATACAAGATGAAGTGCTCCTCAATCTCAATCTGTAGGAAATGACATAGCTGGCAAATCCTGTCTAATTGGTCAATCTGATGGAGAGAGAGAGTGAGCATATATTATTTATCATATTTGCTGCCCACCTCTCCCCTGGCTGCCCAACCCTCATCTCTCTTCCCCACCCTCATGGATGGAGAGAGTGAGCAAATCTTATTAAGGGTGTGGGTGGGGGAGAGCCAGTGAACAGATATTGGAAATAAGGGTGGAGGTGGGGGGAGAGTGTAAATCAAATATTATCTAGGAAATGAGGGTGGGAGGGTAAGGGGAAGAGAGTGAGCAAATATTATCTAGGAAACGAGTGGGAGTGGGAGAGAGAGAGAGTAAGCAAGTATTACAAGGGTGGGAGATGGGGAGAGAGGAGCATTTCCAACATTTATTTTGGTTCACCATTTCCAGCATTCATATGAAGTAGAGCAGATTTAGAACAGATTTTACACACTTGTATTTCTAGAAGATTCATTGATTTCTTAAATGTAGTCATGACATGATAAGAAAATACCAAAACATTCTCAATCTTGTCTTCAGAAGATTGAGGAGTATTGAAATCCACATCACAAGCATACATTGACTGAAACAGGGAGTGATACTTTGGAGAATTCTTGGTGAAAAATCTTCATCCCTGAAGCTACTCATCGCATTGACATGTTTTGGCCATGAATGTCATTAATATAATTCCATTTCGTTTCTATTTTTCTTTCTCACTTTTTCTTCTATTTTGGTATTTTTCTGCTAGGCCGTCCTCTTGCCAATACAATGATCATAAATCTACCAGCTTGGGGATCCAGGTTAGAGCCACTGGGGTTTAATATGTCTATCCTGGGCTGCCTCGCATGGTTGGAACCACTACCATTTAATATGTCCTTCCTAAGCAGCCATAATTTGACAGCAACATACTTTTTGTGCTTGCAAACTTTATCATCCTCATTTGCAATAATAAAAAGGCAGAACCTGCCAAACGACTCCTAGAGGATTTGTGCCTCAGAGCATAGTACCTCTTGTGATAGCAGACTTCATGCTCTCAGATTTTGTTGTTGGCGAGCCATGGACCATTAACATGTCTGCCCCACTTGTATGGCATGAACATATAAACTTACTGGGATGTGCACAAGTGCAAGCCCGATGCATTTTGGGTTGAATAGATACTCCTCACTCTCAGGCACAAATTTTTTTTCCTTGCTGCATCACTTTCTTCAGCCCTGTCTTTAGGACGGAAAAAAACAGAAGGAACAGAAAGCATAGAAACAATGATCAAGACTTCATTGACACAGCCAAGTTGTTGCAAGGGGAGGATCAAGAGGAAGCTCAACCATCTTCCTTCCAAGAGTAGTCAATCTGCCCACATTATCAAGTGCACCAAGTACCCAAAGCTGATACATTGAATTGAGAATATTGTCTTGTGGAAGAGGATCCATAAAATCAAAATCCAAAAGGTTTTCAATGTTCAACGACTTGAGTAGTAAAACAACATTTCCAAGGTTGGTATGTTGGATTTCAGGCACCATATTTGGCAGCATTACATTCTGATATGCTGTCTCAGTGTACAAACGATAGCATGTCCCAGGACCTGTCCTACCTGCTCTACCAGCAAGTTGATCTGCTGCAGCTCTGCTTGTAGGAAAAACCTGAAGAGCATCCATACCCATTCTTGGATTGTAGACTTTCAACTTTCCATATCCAATATGAATCACATGTAAGATGCCATCGACAGTAAGCGATGTCTCAGCAATATTGGTGGCTACAATACACTTGTGAGCACCATTTTCTGCTTTTTGAAATATTTTGGCTTGAAGATCTGAAGGCAGTTGAGAATAAATAGGGAGTATTGATAGTTCAGTTACTCTAATTTTTCTAGTTCCCGCTGATCCATACGTTCTGCCAATGGGGTCTTGGATGTGTATGGATTCTAAGGAATGCTCGTCAGAATCCCAAGCCTGAACTTCTCAGAACTGTCCCATAGGCTCATCATGAGAAGTTCAGGCTCGCAAAGAGTCATTTCAAATGGGCACTGTAAGAACACACTGATAACCAAATGTTCTAAATTCTTACACTCTGCGGCACTTGGTCAATCTGACTTCAAACAAAGTTTGATAACTATTTTAGCCAGCAATACCTCTGTCCTCTGCAACCCTTGCTTGTTTGGCAAGTGAATCTCCATGGAGAAAATGTGACACTGATACAATCTCAAGGATTGATGTGGATGTAGTAACTACTGGAGTATCAGTTCAAGAATTTCGTCTTTAAGATGACACTTCATAGAAAAAGGATTATCCAATGCCTATTGCTTCAATTTAGGATAGATTTCAATCTTCGACCTTCATCAATTCTGCTACAATATTTAAAGTGTTGTTTAGTATAGTGACAAATCATTGTTGGAATACCACATATTTGCCCATGGAATGGTCTTCAAATTGTTGATTTGAGTACTGCTATATATGTCTGTTTAGGTCTCAGCACTGGTCACTGATGCTTCAGGTCTATATTAAAACATGCCTCAAATGCTGCTACAGTTTTGTCCTGATACAGGACTGAACTGCCTCCACAAACTGTCTTAGGTTTGTAATAGAGTTTAGTGTCAAGAATTTTTAAAGTCAAATTGCTTTGCAAGGAGATACATTTTGTGAGCATTACACAGTGAAGTTATTAAAGTTGGGGCTGAATCATGCTGGAACAATATCCTTTCACACAACTTCAAACGTTCAAGAATTCTAATACGCTTTGGAAGGAGTAAAACAACTTCAATCATCAAAATACTTCAGACCTGTAACATGAAAGTTTTTGAACTGTCCATTGGAGTCTTGGATGTGTATGGAATGCTTGTAAGAATCCCAAGTTGCAGGTATTGAAGAAATCATAAGTAGAAGGTAGTTCGATCCACAAATGGAGTCATGTTGCCCGTAACTTAAAACATGCCTTAGATAAGGTCGAACTTGCTCAATTTACGTGCGCCCTAACAAAAGGGCCGAGCCATAGCACAGAAAACAATAACTCTAGACATGTGTGAGTGCCCAGTAGTGCTAATCGTAGCCCAGAAATACTCCTTCCTGCTCAGAATTTTAGCTTCTGATAAAAAATTGTTAAAGATCATGACCAGCCAGATATAACTTGGAGTATTCACAAAAAAAATATTTCCGTCACCTGCAAAGGACAATAAATGGCCAACGTGAACCCATAAGGAAATAAATTAAAAAAAAACTTGATCCCAAATCTTCAACTTCAGTCTCCTTGCCCAGAAACATGAAACTTCAGAAATTTCCCATATGCCATTGCAGAAATCATGAGAACTTGTCAATGAACTTCCCTTGGTGATTGCTTTCTCTTTTACTCTAGCTTGGGCTTGTCCTCACCTGAGCTCTGATTCCATGTTAATTTTTAGTTAACATGTTCTTTGCTTAGGTCAGTTACTTCATTAGCCCATAATTAACTCCATTAATCCATTAGCAATCACATTAATTATTAACTTATGACAGTAACTGATGAAAGAACATTCAACATAGATACAGAAGACAAGACAAGCCAGGACAGGAGAAATAAACTTTGACTTTGCCAAATCGTAAAGGTTAGAAATTAGATAATCATTTAATACTTTTTCAAAACAATCTACATTGAGGATATTGTAAAATCTGTAAATAGGGGGAGGAAATGACTGTGTGAGACAGATCTTAAGGTGCAAGAATGATCACATCTTGATGACACTTAGATTGCTGATAAAACTATATACAAATGTATGATATAGCATTTATGAATGCATCTATGAGTGTTGCTGTGTTGATGTGTATGTTGGTGACAATATATCTCTGAGTTGTGCTTTGCTCTGTCTTGCTTACAGGGATTCCTTGAAAGATAAACAGATTGGTGAACATAAGTAAATAATCTGAACTGTAACGAAAAATCTGATATGAATCTGCTATTAATTGGGGTTCTAATACCAATGATTTGAGCCAACCCAGAATTCTGCTATTATAACTGAAATTTGAAATCCAAAAATTCCAGAACTAGATCTGAAATCTGAAAAATAAAGCAGACCAAAAATCAGAAATTAAGAAGACCCTAACTGTAGCAAAAACTTGAATAATTACAAAATAATAGCAAAGATATGAAGACAAGCAACAACAAAAAATACTAGTGATTTCAACCAGAACTAGATACTGACTTTGAAGAACAAATGTAAATGCTAGCAGGAAGTAGTTTGTAGCTGAGTAACCCAGAAAATAAATATGATACAAAGGAATTCTTTTGAGAAGGTATGGATGCCAACTCAGGTCAAATCAACAGCAGTATGGATGCTGCCTACCCCAAATAGTCTCTTCCAAAATCCATGCAATAGCACACTTCACAAACAGCTTCGTCAAGGTATGGATGCCAACTGAGGACCAAGGCAATATGGATACCGCCCTTGCCCCAAATGGTCTCTTTCAGACCGCCTTCATAAAAAGCCTCTACTCCAATGTCTAATGGTAATTTTATAGTTAGTCTTCCCACTTTTTGTAGAAAAGAGGAGCTGCAAACTTTGATTAGTGACACTTATGAGTGAAATTTGTAACCAAATATGCATGGAGTTACAAAGGATTTTATGATGAGAGGGACATAATTTTTAGCTTTTTGGGTTACTTTGAAAATGTTTACACCATGTTTGGGCCTTGGGGGTGCTTTGTGAGATGTGGGGTGCATGGTGTATGGTTGGACCATGCTCTTCCATGATGGACTTGGACATTGGAGGTGGTTTACTATTTGTTGCTAGACCTTGTTTGGATGTTTGAAAGACATTCTTCCTCGAAGTGTTGGATAAGTATGGAGCTTGGTGACTTCATGTTGTTGATGCATGAAGGCAATTTATGTGCTTGGGGTAGAGTTGGGTATTTCAGAGGAGGTTATTGAGCCCTAGATAGCACAGGGTTGCTTGGTTGCTTGCATGGAGGTTTACACTTGACATGTGGATTCTTGGGTTGAGGGAGTGGATATGTAGGTGTGCGAGTCCTTAAGGTGACACATGACCTTGGATATGCATTGTCCTTGAGAAGACACATGACCATGGAGATGCATTGGAGCTTTGGACCTTTCAAGGATTGTTGGACCATGGGGAGTAGTGCTCATTCCATGGAGGCCTTGCTTGTTAATCATTGTCACCTTTGAGCCTCACACATGTCACTTAGAGTAGAGTGCTTCACATGGGTGGACCTACTTGTGTCTTGCAAGTTTTCTTGTAGTGGACTAGGTCCACTTGTTATTGTAAAGCCCCTTTACCTCTCATATAAATAGAGGAAGGAGTGAGTTGTTATTATAGTCGATCATGCACTTGTGCATATTCCTTTTCATACTTGGGTTAGAGATGTAAGAGCAGTGCTACTTTCTCTCTCTCTCTCTCTCTCTCTTGTTCAATCTTCTTTGTTCTTTATGTGTTTTTGTCTTAAGGTGCTAGTGTTTCTTGGAGCATTCACCTGAAAACTTCATATATATAAAGAAGAAATGAAAGATGTGGGGTGCATGGTGTATGGTTGGACCATGCTCTTCCATGATGGACTTGGACATTGGAGGTGGTTTACTATTTGTTGCTAGACCTTGTTTGGATGTTTGAAAGACATTCTTCCTCGAAGTGTTGGATAAGTATGGAGCTTGGTGACTTTATGTTGTTGATGCATGAAGGGAGTTTATGTGCTTGGAGTAGAGTTGGGTATTTCAGAGGAGGTTATTGAGCCCTAGATAACATGGGGTTGCTTGGTTGCTTGCATGGAGGTTTACACTTGACACATGGACTCTTGGGTTGAGGGAGTGGATATGTAGGTGTGGGAGTCCTTAAGGCAACACATGACCCTGGATATGCATTGTCCTTAAGGAGACACACGACCATGGAGATGCCTTGGAGCTTTGGACCTTTGGAGGATTGTTGGAACTTGGGGAATAGTGATCATGCCATGGAGGCCTTGCTTGTTAATCATTGTCACCTTTGAGCCTCACACGTCACTTAGAGTAGAGTGCTTCACATGGGTGGACCTACTTGTGTCTTGCAAGTTTGCTGGTAGTGGACTAGGTCCACTTGTTATTGTAAAACCTCTTTACCTCTCATATAAATAGAGGAAGGAGTGAGTTGTTATTATAGTCGATCATGCACTTGTGCATATTCCTTTTCATACTTGGGTTAGAGATGTAAGAGTTGTGCTACTTTCTCTCTCTCATTCAATCTTCTTTGTACTTTGTGTGTTTTTGTCTTAAGGTGCTTTTGGAGCATTCACACGAAAACTTCATATATATAAAGAAGAAATGAAACCCGTGAACACAATCACAACCTATCATATAATTCTCCATGCTTTCAAAAAGCCTAGATAGGGAAAACCAAAAGAAACACTAGCTCCACCAAAGATACTCCAACAATCAATCTTTTTGAAATATCTTTGTTGGAGCTAAGGTTTCTATTGGTTTTCTCTATCTAGGGTTTTGGAGAACTTAGAGCATTATATGATGAGTTGTGACTGTGTTCATGGATTTCAGTTCTTACACACACATATGAAGTTCTCAACTGTCCAAAATTATGTTATTTCAAATTTGACTTCCAACTTACCACTGCCATAAATTGTGTTATTTCAAAGATTTGACTTCAAGATCTTCATAAATACAATGTCCTCAAAAAGATTGCTGAACACTTCCATATTCATAGTTAGATCATATTCCAAGAATATATACATTTGTTGTACGAATCAACAATTGTCTCATGAACAACAATCACATCACAGCTACAATTGCACTTGGTTGGGGAGGATATTAATTTATCCTCTCAAGTTCCTGAGTTCTTTCTGTTTTCAAATCAAATCGAAACTAGATAAAAAAACCAGATAAAAAAATTGGTTGACCAAAAAGTACATAATTTATTCAAATTTAAGAAAAAAACATATATATTAATGTGCATCCATATGAATCACAACCATTATACAAAAAAATTCCATTTAAATTGAGTTTTCCTGGAAACAGATTTGGAGGTTTCCCAACATGAAATTCCTAAAGAATATGTTGTCTTGAAGCCAAGTGTGCACCATATCATAATTAAGATCGAAAGTCTTTGGCACCCTTAAACCTGGCATTGGTCTGAGAATCCTATACCATACTAAGAGCATATTTGTGCTATATGAGTTCAACATGCATTTACAACCACATTTTTTCGTAAGGGTGAAAGTGGTTTTGTGCCACATAACTCTGATTGAAGGACAAATATCCATATCATAAAACGAAGGGGAGCTTGAGATGCTTGTTTTATAGCTAGAAGTATTGTTATGACATTGTTCACAACTTTTAAGTACTTTGTTGAAGGACTCTAAAAGGATGTAAAAGTGATTTAGTGGGTCAAAATGTTCAATGATGGGTATTATTGTGAGATTATTTGCCCAACATGCTCCCACTAAATTGAAAATGGGTTTTTTCTGTTTATTGTTTGGGCCAAATATTGTAACAACAGCACTAGTGCATTAACTATGCTAAAAGGTCACCAAAAAATACATAAATTATTCAAATTTAGGAAGAAAACATATATATTAATGTGCATCCATATGAATCACAATCATTATATAAAAAAATTTCCATTTAACTTGAGTTTTCCTGGAAACAGATTTGGAGGTTTCCCAACATGAAATTCCTAAAGAATATGTTGTCTTGAAGCTAAGCGTGCACCATATCATAGTTAAAATCCAAAGTCTTTGGCACCCTTAAACCTGGCACTAGTTTGAGAATCCTATACCATACTAAGAGCATATTTGTGCTAAGAGTTCAGCATGCATTTACAACCACATTTTTTCTTAAGGGCGAGAGTGGTTCTGTGCCACATAACTCTGTTTGAAGGACAAATATCCATATCATAAAACAGAGGCAAGCTTGAAATGCTTGTTCTATAGTACTTTGTTGAAGGACTTCAAAAGGATGTAAAAGTGATTTAGTGGGTCAGAATGTTCAATGATGGGTATTATTGTGAGATTATTTGCCCAGCATGCTCCTACTAAATTGATTTTTTTTTTTGGGCCAAATATTGTAATAGTAGCACTAGTGCATTGACTATGCTAAAAGGTCACTTTCTTGTTAATTTGACCATGAATATATCTTTTTTTTTAAACTATAACGGTTATATTAATTATTTAAAACCGGTTGGGCTGAAACCAAAACCTAGCAGACGCATGCTAGGTTTGCTTTTGCATCTGCTTCCTTATTTGAGCCACGTAGAATATGGAAAAGGAGATAGGAAGAGAAGTCTTGGAGCACGTATCTCAGCCTTTGAAGTGTCTTGTTGAGAGCCAGATTGTTGAAGTGGTCCTCTGAATTTAATATCTTTATCAAAATTTCTGAGTTCCCGAAGACTTGTATTTCCTTAATGCCTTTTTCACGTGCTATCTGACAGGATTTTAGCAGCCCAAGGATTTCTGCCTAGTTGTTGGTTCTCTATCCAAGTCCTCAGCTGAAGCTATCTTCACGAATACCCTCCGAGGAGTAGATCACTCTGCCTACTACTGCTATCCCTGGATTGCCTTTGGAGGCACCATAAAAAAAAGATTGTTGCTTTACCCTGTTTCCTCCACCAAGCTTGAAAATATGCGTCCGCTTCTCGTAGTCTCCATACAAGAGTTTTACTGGGGCAAGTGGTGTTGTTTATCCTGTCTCGAAATATATAAGTTCCCATCCATTTTTTTTCTTCCGGGAGAAGCATGTTATCGTTTTTAAGGGGATGATTGGCCACAGTCTCGAGGAGTAATGCTTTTGCTTTTGCTGCCACCTTCAAAGGGGAGTTCAGAATGTTGTTGAAGATCTGGTCGTTTCTGGCGAGCCATATTTTCCAGTAGACGTATTTAGGTACTGCTTTCCAGATTTGTTCCATGCTGTCTTTCTTTGGGTCATGTGAGGATAACGCATTCTCCAGGTGCTAAAAAGGTTAGCTACTTTGACTTGCGATGGGGCAGAGACATTGAGGCCTTGAAGGATGCAGTCCCAGACTTCTTGAGCAAAAGTGCAATCCACAAACACATGCTCCATGGTTTCTTGGCTTTGCAACAGAGAGAACACTGATGTGGCCTGTGAATACTTCTTTTACTCAAATTGTCACCAGTTAGCACTTTCCCATGCATTAAAACCTAGGTGAAGACATTTATTTTGGGGAGACCGAGAGGGTCCCATACTTGTTTCCACACAGATGCAATATGGCTCGAAGCTTGCTGTGGTTGAAGAGAGGCAAATCCATACCTTGCGTTGTAGATTCCAGTCTTTCCCCATCCCCATTTGTTCGTCAAACGCATGTGAATCGGTGCTAGTCCCGTTAACGCTTCTTCCAGGAGGGTCTTTTGATTGCGCATTTGATCTGGAACTCGTGGGATTTCCCAATTTCGCCATTTTCCGGAGTCGTCCCACGTCGAGATATCTGCTAGGGTGAGGAATCCTTGCTGAATGAGCCAACTCCTGATTTTTTTGATTGCTTCATTTTTGCTCAAAGGAGACTGTCCCATTATGTTGTCTTGCCACAACATTGCATTTTTTCCATTGCAAGAATGCGATACAAGTGCTTTTGGAAGAACTCTATCCCACGGCGGCAGAGATGCCATATCGACATCCCTTTGATGCTGTTATCTATCTGAATGTTCCTTAGCAATGAGCCTTTTAGATATTTTTTCTTTATAACCTGATTGATAGGGTGTTTGTTGTTTGAGAAGAGGGTCCAAAGTATTTTTCCTCCAAGAGCCAGATTGGCAAAGGCCTGGGTCTCTTATTTGCAGGCCTCCTTCAGAGATGGGGCGTTTAACTGTATCCCAATTCACTAGGTGGAATTTTCTTTGGTTTCCTCTTCCTCCTCTCCACAGAAAATCCCTGATAAGTCTGGAGATCTATTCCGTGATCTTCTTTGGAGCCAGAAGAAAGGAAGCCTGATAAATAGGCAGGGAGGACAAAACATATTTTATAAGGATGAGTTTGCCAGCATTGGTGAGCCATTAACCTCCCCAAGCTGTAATCTTGGACTTAATTTTGCTTATCACCTCTTTCCACAACGATAATTTGTTAGGGCCTAGGGTTATTGGTAACTCAAGATATTTGATTTTATCCCAAGAAGCGAATCCCACAAAGCCTAAGGAGAGGGCAATTCTCTGAATTGCTGCTTGATCCACATTCCACCCGTATATTGTACTTTTCCTTTTATTTATAAGAGCTCCTGATATGCTGCAAAATTTTTGAACAATTCCACTGTAAACTTTGGATATCTTGATGGAGGCTCTGCCCAAAAGAAGAGTATCATCTGCAAATAGTGCGTGATTGTGAGGCTCTAGCACTTTCGTCAACCTGACTCCTGGAGCTGTCCCTGCTTTCTTTTCAGCTGTCAATTTTCTACTTAATGAGTCTGCCATCAGAATGAACAAGAAAGGGGAGAGGGGGCAGCCTTGCCTTATTCCTCTTGAGGCTTGGAAATAGTTTGTTGGCCTGCCATTAACTAAAGGAGCTATCCATGGCTTTTCAGTACAAGCTTTAATCAAATTGAGAAAGTTAGTGCTGAAACCAAAGGAAAGGAGGACTTTGTATAGGAAAGAAATATTTACCTGGTCAAATTCGTTTGCCATGTCTAACTTTATGAGCATACCTTGCTCCTGTCGAAGATAACTGGAATGTATGACTTATTGCCCCTGTATTACATTGTCCAATATATGTCTCCCTTTGGCAAAGCCGCCTTGGGTGGGAGAAGTGAGTTTCCCAAGCAGTGGCTTGATTCTGTTTGCCAGCAATTTTGTATGATGCATTGCAGAGCGAGATTGGCCTAAACCTGTCAAAAGTGCCCGGATTCAGTTCTTTTGGTATTAATGCAAGGAAGGTAGAGTTAGTATTGCCTCCCACTTTGGCTTTTTGATGAAAAGCTTTAATCATCCTCAGAAGATCAGTTTTTATTATTTCCCAGTAGATTCTATAAAAATGAATTGAGAAGCCGT
Organism: Pinus tabuliformis; assembly: GCA_031772625.1. Classification (NCBI taxonomy): domain Eukaryota; kingdom Viridiplantae; phylum Streptophyta; class Pinopsida; order Pinales; family Pinaceae; genus Pinus; species Pinus tabuliformis. The sequence continues at coordinate 487,010,388 of CM062813.1, forward strand.
CAGGTCCTGGTGCCTTGTCTGGTTCCATGGACCATATTACTTTACATATTTCTTCCTTGGAGAAAGGTTTCGTAAGACTAGTGTTGTCCTCCTTGCTTACCAAAGATGGAATGTGGGAGAGAAATTCAGAGATGACTTCTTCACTCCCATTCCCATCCTCTTTATACAGATTCTGGAAATGATCTTTTGTTGCCTTTTCTAGCTGTTCTTGACCTTTGAGCACAATCCCATATGAGCAAGTGATTTCGGAGATATGATTTCGAGATAGCTGGGCTCTATATTGCCAATGGAAGAAAGAGGTATTTCGATCTCCAGCTTTAAGCCACAGGCTACGAGACTTAAGCCTCCAAGTCTCTTCTTCATGGCGGAAAGCGCGAAATGATTTGATTTGGGCAGCTTGTTCTTTTTCTAAATCTGAAGCAGAGATCTCCTTACTTTCCAAATCCATTTGCAGGTCTGATAAAAACTAAATTGTCTCCTTTCTGTTGCTGGTAGGAGAATTTGAGGGTTCTTTAATCCATTTTTTCAGAGCTCTCGTGGTTATTTTTAATTTCTTCTCCCACATGAAGCTGGGAGATCTTGTCACGGGTATGGACCATGCCTCCAGAACAGTTTCCATTAACCCTTCTTCCCTGACCAAAGCGGGTTGAATCTAAAGGGGATAGGGGCCAAATTTTCTTCCTCTTCTAGCTGTAAGAGAATAGGTTTGTGATCTAAGGCCAGCTTTGGGAGAATTTTCGAGGAGATCAGTGTTTTTCCTAGCAACAAAGAGCTCTGCGCTAGGAAATGATATAGGCGAGCAGAGATGTGTTCTGCGCCAACTCTATTGTTTGTCCAAGTGTAAAGACCTTTCTTTAGTTTGAATTCAAGAAGATCCCAATGAAGTATTAGCTCCTCTACTAATGGAAGCATTTGGTCCTTGCCACTATTGCCACCTCTCTTTTCTTTTGGATCAATGACGAGGTTGAGATCTCCAACCACTATTATATTATGAGGGGAGTAAATGTCTAAGAAATCAGACATGGTCTGCTAGCATTCTTTCTTCTCTGTAAGGTGGACTGGAACATAAAGGTTGAAGAGAGAGATGGAGAGCTTACTAGAGAGGTGCCAAAGTTCGGTGAATATCCAATGTTGGGTCTCAAAGGAGCTTTCTAGTTGATACTTGTCCTCTGACCACAATGTTGCTAGGCCACCAGAGGAACCTCTTGCATTAATGGCCTTTCCTACATTTTTTCCCCATTTTAATTCGCTGATCTTAAGAAGGGTTTCCCCTTCAATCTTAGTCTCTTGGAGCATGAGGATCTCAGGAGTTTCTATTTTCAGAAGATCTTTTACTGCTTCAGCTTTCGAAGGGTTCCCCAAGCCTCTGCAATTCCAAGAGACTAGTTTCATTATTTAACGGGGTTGGAGTGAGTTGATCCCCCCTTAGAGGGCCTTGTTCTGGTGTTTCTCTCGATATACATTTCAATGGTGGATTGGCTGCCTTGCATTTTTTGCCTCTTCGCCTCTTCTTCCTTGGCTTCCTTATGAGATTTCCTTCCAACTCTTTTAGAGGGTCTCTCGAGTGTCTCGTCTTCCAATGACCCAGAGGTTTTTGGGGGTTTTTTCCTTGTCATTTTTGCATATGTAGGTGAGGAGAAGGTTCCTGCAGAGGAGTCAAGTTACTTCTATGTTCTTCTTTTTTGCTTCGAGTGAGGAAACTTGGCATTCAATCTCCTCTATCTCTATTTTTGGAATTTCGATTGAAGTGCCGAGGGTTTTGAATGGGTTTGTTGAGGCTGTTGTCTTTGGCTATTCTCCTCTTCCTTTCTTTTGAACCATTCTTGTTAAGGGAGTTCCAGACTCCATCGGTACCTCTTTCCCTTTATTCCTGTTACTCTCCTTGGCTTGGACTGCTTTCTGCACTTGGATCCATTTTTCTCCTTTCGACTTCTCTAGATCTTCCTCCTTTTTTTTTGCAGTATCTTGCAAAATGCCCATATTCATGGCAATTTCTGCATTTGAATGGTAGCTGCTCGTAGTATAACTCTTGGATATAAGACCAGTCTGCTATTGTTAACTTTATGGCTTAAGGTAACCCTATTTCCAAGTTGACTTCGACGCATATTCTTACACATGAATACTGATCCCTTCTCTCTGCTCTGTCTATGTATTTTCCTAGGGTGTTACCAATCGTTTCTAGTGACTTCGGGTTCCAGCAGTGCAGTGGAAGATGAGGGAGGCACACCCACACTGGAACTATTGACGACACGTCTTGTGTCGGATCGAAATCTGGTGACCATGAGTTTAGATACAGACCTTGAGGTCCCATGAAATATAGTCCATTCCTAAAGATGATATTTTTATCTTCTATTGAATCAAAAACCAGGACAAAAAAGCCCTTACCAACCCGAAAAATTCTGATGCCTTCCTTTACTAGTGGTCACCAGTTCCTTTAAACCCACGCCTCGACAGCCTTGGGAGAAGGCCATAGCCCTGTAAATTGATGGATGAGCCCTCTTTCAGCTAAATTCATAGCAGATCTGTGAGAATCTTCAACGGGCAGGGCAACTGTGGGGATGTTGTCAAGTTTCTTTACAAACTTGCGCTGAGTTTCCCTTGCTGGGCATTTACTACTATCACCCAATCAACTTCCTGAATGCAAGGATCTCCGGTGGAGGAGGCGAAGGAGGAGGGGCCTCAGGGTCCCCTCCTGGGCCCATGGTGATGAAGGGAGTACTCAGATTGCACCAGGGGTTGTTGCGTGAGCGAAAGGGAATATATCTTTTACAAAGCAATATTTCTACAGTCTCTTCACTGAATTTCTTAAAGTTTTTACTATATGCTTTTTGACAAAAAAGGGCTAACATTTTACCATCAGGCTAAGTAAGGATTCTTTAAATAACCTTCTAGCTTGGTTCCTTTTTGTTCCATCTAAGCTTGGCAAAGTGTCATTAATTTACATTGAACAATGTAAGAATCTAGTCTTCTCCAGAAGCAATCAAGCCAACTCTTTCATTTTGCAAATTACCTACCAGTTTTGGACATATTCTTTGAAATTTCTATGCTGAAGGTGTTGGATTTAGGTAAGTAATGCAAAATGCACACCTACAATTCTATTGTTCACTTGTTAGACTAGTTGCAAATTATAGGAAAACTTGGAAGGGTTGGACATGATTGTTCCAACCATACTCTTATTGGCCTGCAATACATATATTCATAACACATACCTACAATACTATTGTTCACCTATTCGACTGGTGCATATTGTAGGCAAACTGTTAAATGTTGGACATCGCTGTCTCAAGTTCACACACCAGCACTAAAGATGCAACATATTGTGTGCATCCTTAGATATGTTTGAGATTGCAAGCTAACTGTTTAAATAAATGCATGTATAAAACTTCTATATTAGCAAAATAACCATCAATATTTTTTTCTAGCATTTTGGGTTGAATTCACAATAATATGCTAAAAGGTGTCATTTCAATGTCTGGAAATTAGGATATATAAATGCGAGATATATACTCTACATCTCTGGGTTATCTCCTTTTCAAACATGAGCTTTTTTAGGCTACATGTTAATTGTTTGAACTTTGAACTTTGAAGAAATTTTTGAATGGACTTTGTAAATACTGAATGGACTTCGTAAGGCAGTGGTACCATAAATGGTGTTATTTCAAAGATTTGACTTCCATATTTTCACAAATTACAATTTCCTCAATAAATACTTATGTATAGATACTTATGTTTAGGATTATATATGTGTTGGAGCAGTTCCTTTATGTTTTACTAAAATCCTGATGTTGACAAGCTTTAGTAGACTTTTTTCATCAATTGTTCATAGAATATGCAAAAGATTTCATTGTCAAAATGTGGCAAAATTACATTTCTCCTAATTTATTTTTTTATTGTTCATGACAAGATAATCATGTTGCAAGAATGAGGTATCCTACAGTCTGTTTCAATTCGTGGATATTTTTTCCTCCCATTTTTTTACAAGGATGTAGATTTCATTTTCATGTTGATGGTTTTTGCATGTATCTTATCTAGCCCCAAATGTTGGTAATGGAGCGGATCTTGAGAAGTAGTCGTGGACACAGACTATCAGAGGTTAATGTTACAATACCATTTCCACCTGGTATTAGGAAAAGTTTAATGGTAAGTGACATAAAGAAGAGTTATTTATGTAGGAATTTATAGGGTGAGTTCCTAAGACAGAACACTAAATGACACCGCTCACAATTTATTAATAAAATAATGAAAATCTACATGAGCTTCTCTCATGAATGGTTAACCTACAAATGACCCTCTATGCTCTTTAAATAGAGATCATGGACCAATCGGGTGTTAAGCCACAGATCAAGTGTCGGCAATATCGAGGGGAGAATGAACCGTCAGATCACTTCATGTTTAGAACATATTGTGACCATCGGATTGTAAGTTACAAAAGTACATAGTAAAGAAACACACTTTACCTAACTCTACACTAGACCAAGTTATACTTAACTATTTCCTATGTGTCAGAATATCCTAACATCCCCCCTTAAGAACAACTTGGGATAGGATTGAAGGATGTACAAATATGACACAATAGGAGAAGGAAGGAGGCATTAGAGCCTATCCCCCCTTAGTGACAACTTCCTGAACTCCAACCATAAATCGAAGTTTAGTAAACTTCGCCTCTGTGAGAGTCTTTGTAGAGATGTCTGCAACTTGATCATCTGTTGAACAATATTGCACTTCAAGAACATGGTCATGAATGAGCTTTTTGATGAAGTGCATGTGCAGTTCAATGTGTTTGTTGTGCTGATGTTGGACTGGATCTTTGCATAGTTTAATGGCACTTTGATTATCACACCAAAGTGTAGTCGGGTGCTGCTGCTGAAAGCCAAACTCTAACAGGATTTGACGAAGCCACAAGGCCTCCTTACTAGCTTCTACGACACCACGATATTCTGCTTCTGCTGAAGAAAGAGATGTTGGAAATAATACTGAGAGGGGGGGTGAATTAGTATTAGCAACTTAACGATATTTCATTTCCATAAACAGATTTATATACACTACTTCTGTTAATGCAACTTGCGTATATACACAACTATGTTTAGAGCAATTAGCGTATACCTTCTAAACTTATTATTTAGTCAGTTGATCTTTAATCTATGAATCAAAACCATATAAGCAGTAACATGTACAGTAAAACAGAGCAGACAATCACACACAAGAACACAAGATATAAGGTGGAAACCCAATGTGGGTGAAAACCACTTGCTGCAATTCGTCTCTATCTTCTTTTAATAAGAAACTTCTTTTTACAATATTTCTGTATTGGTGCAGTCTTATATCAATATGCAGGCTTCTACTTGCAAAAGGCTACAACCTTCACTCTTTCTCCAGCTTCTCCTGGAAGGGAGCTACAACCCCCTTAGCTCTTGTACTAGCTGATGTACTAGTACGTAGGTGCTGACCTACAGAAGACTACAACCTTCTCTTTTCTTCCAGGGACCACGTTTCATAAATTTTCAGACTGGATCCATCAATAGCATCAATCAAACATCAAAATATATCTGTATCAATCAATCTCCCTTCACTAACAAAAACTGAATCAAACAATCACTTCTCTGAACGCTGTAACCAGAATACAGTAACAGTACCAGAACCCAACTAGAACCCAGAACACTGCAACAGTAAACAGAAGTAGCTAAAACATATTTTATGAGACGTACACTAATTCAGTGTGTCGAACCTGTGTGCATACACTGTTATATGAAGGAAAATTAGCGTATACGCTGTTTTGAATTGCCGAACCAACATGTATACGCCTTTGCTATACTGAACCTGCATACAAATCTGTAAAAGATGATTTACCCTTTTCAACTATTTAGACATTAGTTTATACCCAGATCATTAGATTTACAGATTAAGACATGCGCCAATTATAAAAGATCAAAACCACACAAAGATACTTCTCCTCAAGCCTTAAGATCTTGACCCATCAATAGAACTTATCTTTCTTCAAGCGCTCAGGTTCCTCCTTGATTCAGATCTAGCTATGCACCTTAACCCAATAACCAGTATTCTAGATCTTGCGCTTCATTAGATATTCAATACTTGAGTGCCTTTGCCTAATGATCTCCTCCTTTTATAGTCTTAGGCCTTACTCAATACCATGGTCCGAAACCACTTAGAATCAATACCTTGGTCCAAATACCTGGGGTCAACACTTCGGACAAGATACCTTGGACCAATACCATGGGTCACAATACCACAGACCAAAACCAAATTTTCCAACATGTACGCGCCTTTCCTTCCGTAAAAGTGCGTGTGTACGTATATGCGCCTTTTGGTTTGCGAACCCACGTGTATACGTGGCTTGGTCAAGGGAAAACTGCGTATACCTCTTTGTCCTTCATTCTGTGAGCCTGAACTGGGATCTGTCATCTGAGTGAGTTGCCATCAAGGATAACACCTGTGTCATAGCGCCAAACCTGTGTCATAATGCCAACAATCTCCCCCTTTGGACTTGATGGCAACCCAAGTCACTCTCCCCCTTTGTCATCAAGAGCAAAGGGTTATGCTCCCCTTGAGTACACGCTGAATTCTCCCCTTGAGTACACGCTGAAGCGTGCTGTTCATGCTCCCCCTGACTGTAAGCAAGGTCTGCAAAAAGATGTTCTACAAGAAGAACAAGACTCTATACACCATAAATGACCTTCCTATCACCAATGACTCATACATACATCCATCTCCCAACCAAGTGGGGATATACCAAAAGATTATACATGATAAGACAAGAACATTACATCATCCATCCAAGGCATAGTGGGGAAACAAAATAGGTCGTTACATGACCTTGATAATAAAAGATATACATGACATAGAGACAAAATATCTAAAACAAGATAGTTATTAGCAACTATCATCAACAACATCTGTTAATCACCATCAACAACCATGATCTCCCTCTGCATCTGTTCCACCTGAAACAAAAACAACTGTGAAATTGTACCAAGATCTTCTAAGATAATGCCAACAATGCATTATTAGAAGTATATGCTCCCCCAGAACCTGCGCCAGATGATCACTGTCAGACCCATATCATACTCTTTTCATCTTGAGTCTGTTCCACTGATATTCTTCAAACCAACATATATGCGATTGTATCCACAGCAATTGACGTATGTACGCGGATACACTTCATGAAACTCACGTACAACCACTTTTCTCTGAAACAGATAAGTATCAATGGCAAGAAGATGCATCAACTACTCCCAGCTTCTGTCTGAGGTATTCAAATGTCTCTCTAGGCAGTGGTTTGGTGAATATATCAGCAACCTGTTCCTTGGAGGGAACATACTCCAATTTGACCTTTTGTTCAAGCACTTGTTCCCGGAGAAAGTGATATTTGATAGGTATGTGCTTGGTCTTGGAATGCATGACAAGATTCTTTGAAATACTAATTGCACTTGTATTATCACATAGAATGGAGATGGGTGGAGTACATGTGATTTGAATGTCTTGCAATGTTTGTATCATCCAAAGAAGTTGTATGCAACAACATGCAACAGCCACATATTCTGCTTCAGCTGTAGACAATGCAATTGAACTTTGTTTCTTGCTGAACCGAGACACTAATCTGGAACCCATGAAGAATGCACCACCACTAGTGCTTTTTTTGTCATCCACGCTTCCTGCCCAATCTACATCTGTATATGCATGAAGTGTAAGATCTGTATCTCTGGGATACCATAAACCAAAGTTTTGTGTCCCTTGAAGATATTTAAAAATCCTTTTGACTGCTTGAAGGTGTGCTTCTGTTGGATTTGTTTGGAATCTTCCAACTATTCCCACTGCATGCATGATGTCTAGTCGGGTACCTGTTAGATAGAGCAGACTACCAATCATGGATCTGTAGGTTGGTTGATGTACTGCTGCTGATTCATCATTTACGCTGAGGCTGCATCCTGTTACAATAGGGGTACATACTGGTTTAGAATCTTCCATTCCATATTTCTTCAAGATCTGCTTGAGGTACTTGGTTTGTGATAGAAAATTACCATTTTTATTTTATTGAACTTGTAAACCAAGAAAATATGTGAGCTCACCAAGAAGGGACATTTCAAATTCTTTTTTCATTACCAAAGCAAAGTTTTGACTCATGGCTTCTTCATTACTCCCAAAAATGATATCATCAACATACACAACAAGTATTAACAATTTATCCTTGTTAATTTATATATATAAATTGCTATCAACTGATCCTTTTGAAAAACCTTGTTGATGAAGGTATTTGTCAAGACGATAGTACCAAGCCCTTGGAGCTTGTTTTAGACCATAGAGCGCCTTTCTGAGTTTGCATACAATTTTTGGATAATTTCCAAGGATGGATCTGCCTGGTTGCTTAATATATACATCCTCTTCTAGATCTCCATTAAGAAAGGTAGATTTCACATCCATTTGATATACTTTGAACTTCTGAAAGCTAGAAAGAGCAATGAACATTCTTATGGCTTAAAGTCTAGCAACAAGTGCAAAATTTTCTTCAAAGTCTATATCTTCTTGTTGAGCATATCCTTTACAAACAAGTCTAGCCTTGTTTCTAACAACTTCTCCATTTTCATTCAACTTGTTTTTGAATATCCATTTGGTTCCAATGATATTCTTATCATGAGGTCTAGGAACTAATTCCCAAGTATTATTCTTTTCAATTTGCTCAAGCTCTTCATTCATGGCCTTGATCCAGCATTCATCTTTGCATGCTTCATGTACATTTTGTTGTTCAATGGAGGAAAACAATGCTAGATAGCTTGAAGCTTCTGTAATAGTTCGTCTTGTCTGTACACCTGCCTCTTTCTGTCCCAAAATTTGAGTCTCTGGATGATTTTTCTGAACATATCTGGATGGAGTCTTTTCTTCTACCGTTATCTACTCTTCTGGTGCTTCATTGGTTTCTTCTTCTTCAACATTAGTCTGATTTGATGTGGAAGGATAATCCTCATCTTCTTCCCACTCTTCAGTTTTTACCTGCTTTGAATTTTCACCTGCTTCATCAACCACAACATCAATACTTTCAACAATTTTCCCTAGTCTTTTATTATAACACTTGTATCCTTTACTTCGGGAAGAGTAACCAAGGAGAATGCCTTCATCTGCTCTAGGTTCAAACTTGCCAAGTTTTTCATCAGTCCTTTTGATGTAACATTTACTTCCAAAAACTTTGAAGTATTTTATAGTAGGAGTCTTACCATACCGAAGTTCATGAGGAGTTTGAGCGCTATTTACCCGAACATTTGTTTTGTTGAGAATAGTGACGACAGCAAATGCAGCTTCACCCCAGAAGGTTGCAAGAGTTCCAGACTCATCTAGCATAACACAAGCCATTCGCTGAGGAGTCCTTATGGTAGAGAATTCCCTTCTTATCCATGTTCTTCACAGAAGTTGAAGAATTCATCCGAGGTAAATTCCCCTCCTCGATCAGATCTGAGGCATTTGATTTTGCGATTTGATTCATTTTCAACCAAAGCTTTGCAGGCTTTGAACTTTTCAAATGCTTCATCTTTATGCTTTAGAAGTCCTATCCAACACATTCTGGAAAAGTCGTCAATAAACAATATAAAGTATTCTTCTCCATGAGGTGAATTTTTCCTTGATGGACCACATAAATCAGTATGGACAAGTTCAAGCGGCTTACTAGCTAATCCTTCTTTCTCAGGGGAATGTGTTCTAGTTTGCTTACCAAATTGACATGATTTGCATATTGTATTTTCTTGAATTCTGATGTCAGGAAGATCGTGAACAACCTTGAATTTGCATGCTTTCCTTATTTTAGGGAAGCTTAGATGCCCTAATCTTTTGTGCCATAGCGAGTGTTCATCATTTTTGCTTAGATAGCATTGTTGCTGTCCTCCCTTGAGTATGTATAAATTATTTGGAGTTCTTATGTCTTTGATCACTGTTTCTCCTGTATCAAGCTCACAAACAACACATCCATTTGATCGAAATATTACCTCATTTCCTTGATCACACATTGGACTAACACTCAATAGATTATGCTTTAAACCGTCAACATACATAACATTCCTAGCTTTTACCTTTTTTTTTAAGAGAACAGAGCCTTTACCTTTTATGACTGCAAGGGTGTCATTTCCAAATGAGACCTTCCTTTCCTTTTCTAAGGCACTATATGATTGAAGTTTTTCTTTATCACATGTCATGTGTTTTGAGCATCCACTGTCGATGTACCATTGATTTTCTTGTCCTTTTGCATATAAGGCTATACCACATCTTTCAATTTGCGGTTCTTTCTTTTTCAATGTTCTGGGAACTAATGAGGCTTGCCCCTTCTGAGGTGTTTGTCGAAATTTACTCTTACATTCAGAGTCTTCATGACCAAAGTTGTTACAGATAGAGCATTCTATTTCATTTTCAAGAGCAGAAAAGTTATTGTAGGTCCTTTTCATGATCCCAGTCACATTCCTTTGATTTTGTGCTTCTCTAGTCATGATGGTCTTGTAAGCAACACATTGAGCAGCTTTGTGTCCAAAGTTATGACATGAAAAACATTGGTCATTAAAGAAATTCCTGCGATTATTGAATCTACTGACCTGATGATTATAGTTTCCATTGACATTCATTCTTGAAGCAAATTGAGAATGATTTACCTGAGGTTGGTTATAGCTTATGTTCATCTTTGAAGTAGATTGAACTCGATTTACCTGGTGATCTGCTTTAAGCCTTTGCTGACGATTGTCAACCTGTTCACTTCTCCTTACTTCATCAAGATAGCTTTTGGAGGTTGATCGCTTCTGTGCTTGAGATAGTTCTTTAGTATATCCAAGACTTGTCTTTATCAGAGGAGAACGTTGCACTTTGATAATTTCATCTAAAGTTTCTGATCCTTTAGCAAACCTAAGATTGAGAGCTTTTGTTTTCTCAATTTCTTTTCTTAGACCCACAATTTCACATTCTAATTTTTCATTGTGTTTTTCCCTTTCAGCAAGTTGGAATGTCAGAGTATCTATAATCATACTCTTTTCTTCTAGACAGATTTTAAGTTTAGAAATTTCTTCATAGAGACCATCTTCATCTAAAGCATCCAAGAAATCATCATCTTCAAAAGCCATTAGAAGTCTGTAATCATTATTATTTTCATCTTCATCACTATTTGATAAACCATCACTATCTTCATGCGTATAGTAGCTCTTCTTATTTATACTTTGTTTTCTATTCCATTTTGCTGATTCCTTACCTTTATCAAGCTTATCTTTGTGAGGACATTTGGTAGCATAATGACCTACTCTTCCACAAGAAAAACATTTGAAAGGTAGTTTACCTCTGAATCTTCCAGAGCCTCGTTGAAGGTTCTTGACAAAGTTTGATTCTTCCTCTCCTTCTGATGTATGTCCTGACTCATTGAGTTCTCCTTTTCTTGAAGCTTTGAATGCGGCTTCTCTCATATCTGATGGACCCCCTTTTCTCATTTCGAAAGCAGTTAGGATTCCGTGCAGTTGTGACATAGTAATACTATGAAGCTCTTGCTTTTCTTCTATGGCAGAAACTTTTGATTCAAACTTAGAAGACAAGGATCTTAGAACCTTTTCAACTAAAGTAACACCTTTTATCTCTCCACCAAAGTTTTTCATGCGATTAACAATCTCATCTATACGTAAGAAATAATTAGCTACACTTTCATCATTGTGCATTCTGAGAGTTTCATGTTGAATTATGAGAGATTGTAGTTTTGCACGTTTTACCTGATTATCTCCTTCATAACTTAGAATGATCTTGTCCCATATTTCTTTGGCAGTTTTGAGCTGCATAACTTTGACGAATTCTGATTGTGACAGATTCCCCAATAGAGTATTGACAGCCTTTGCATTTGTTTCATACTGCTTTTTACCTGCCGTATCTGTAGGAGTTGCTAATGGAAATGTGTATCCTCCTTCCACGATATCCCAAACTTTTGTTCCAAGAGATTGAAGATAGGCTATGGTTCTTACCTTCCAATAGACGAAGTTTCTCGCATCAAACACTGGTGGCCTAATGGATGCCTTTGTTTCATAGTTGCTCATGATGATAGATCTTCCTTCAAGCGATCAAGCTTCTTCTGAAGGACCTGCTCTAATACCAATTGTTGGAAATAATACTGAGAGGGGGAGGGGGGTGAATCAGTATTAGCAACTTAACAATATTTCATTTCCATAAATAGATTTATATATGCTACTTCTGTTAATGCAACTTGCGTATATACGCAATTGTGTTTAGAGCAACCAGCGTATGCCTTGTAAACTTATTATTTAGTCAGTTGATCTTTAATCTATCAATTAGAATCATATAAGCAATAACAAGTACAGTAAAACAAAGCAGACAATCACACACAAGAACACAAGATATAAGGTGGAAACCCATGTGGGTGAAAACCACCTGCTGCAATTCGTCTCTATCTTCTTTTAATAAAAAACTTGTTTTTACAATATTTATGTACTGGTGCAGTCTTATACCAGTACGCAGGCTTCTACCTGCAGAAGGCTACAACCTTCTCTCATTCTCTAGCTTCTCCTGGAAAGGAGCTACAACCCCCTTAGCTCTTGTACTAGCTGATGTACTAGTACGTAGGTGCTGACCTACAGAAGGCTACAACCTTCTCTTTTCTTCCAGGGACCATGTTTCATAAATTGTCAGACTGGATCCATCAATAGCATCAATCAAACATCAAAATATATCTGTATCAATCAATCTCCCTTGCACTAACCAAAACTGAATCAAACAATCACTTCTCTGAATGCTGTAACCAGAATACAGTAACATTAACATAATCCGACCATAACCCAAAACACTGCAACATTAAACAAAAGTAGCTAAAACATATTTTATGAGATGTACGCTAATTCAATGTGTCGAACCTGCATGCATACGCTGTTATATGAAAGCAAACCAACGTATACGCTGTTTTGAATTGCCGAACCAACGTGTATATGCACCTTTGCTATATTGAACCTGCGTACAGATCTGTAAAAGATGATTTACCCTTTTCAACTATTCAGACATCAGTGTATACCCAGATCATCAGATTTACAGATTAAGACATGTGCCAATGATAAAAGATCGAAACCACACAAAGATACTTCTCCTCAAGCCTTAAGATCTTGACCCATCAATAGAACTTATCCTTCTTCAAGCGTTCAGGTTCCTCCTTGATTCAGATCCAACTATGCACCTTAACCCAATGACCAGTATTCTAGATCTTGCTTTTCATTAGATATTCAATATTTGAGTGCCTTTGCCTAATGATCTCCTCCTCCTTTTATAGTCTTAGACCTTACTCAATACCATGGTCCAAAACCACTTAGAATCAATACCTTGGTCCAAATACCTGGGGTCAACACTTCGGACAAGATACCTTGGACCAAAACCAAGTTTTCCAACATGTATGCGCCTTTCCTTCCATAAAAGTGCGTGTGTACGCATACACGCCTTTTGGTCTGCGAACCCGCGTGTATACGCGACTTGGTCAAGGGAAAACTGCGTATACCTCTTTTTCCTTCATTCTGTGAACCTGAACTGTGATCTGTCATCTGAGTGAGTTGCCATCAAGGACAACACTTGTGTCATAGCACCAAACCTGTGTCATAATGCCAACAAGAGAAATGGCACTTTGTTTCTTGCAAGCCCATGTAATAGGTCCTGAACCAAGAGTGAACACATAACTCGTAGTAGACTTACGATCATCAGGGTCACCAGCCCAATCAGAATCAGTGAAACCAACCAATAGAGGAGATGCTTCTACACTGTAATGAATCCCAAACTGAACTATACCTTGAACATAACGAGTTGTTTTCCAATGACTTTCATGTGGGTTTTGCATAAACCGAGCAATAAGGCCAACAACAAAGGAAAGGTCAGGACGAGTATGGGTCAGATACAATTTTTTTCCTACAAGTTGACGGTATAAGGTAACATCAACTTCAGGGGAAGTACAAGTGACTGAAAGTTTGGCTCCAAACTGAAAGGGAGAAGGGGTTGGCTTTACAGTCTTCCATGTGAAAATGGTGTAGAAGATCATAGGCATACTTGGACTGGGAAAGGGAAATACCTATCTTGGATTGCAAGACTTAAAGACCAAGAAAATAATGCAAGTGTCCTAAGTCTGTCATTTCAAACTTCTTTTTAAGGTTGGACTTCACATGGTTTATAAGTTTGGGATTACTACCAGTAAGGATAAGATCATCAACATAAAGAACAAGAATGATAAGAGACTTGCCCACTTTCTTGGTGTAGATAGTATTGTCAGAATGACTCCTAGAAAAGCTAGTTTCTAAAAGAAAGCTATCCATTTTGGCATACCAAGCTCGAGGGGTTTGCTTGAAACCATAAAGGGATTTCTTAAGTTGACATACAAGGCTGGAGTTTGTTTGTATAAAGCCAATAGGTTGTTCCATATAGATTTCTTCATGCAAGTCTCCAAGCAAGAAGACAGATTTAACATCTATCTAATGGACTTCCCATTTGAAAGAGGCAACAAGGGAAAGAACAAGGCAGATAGAGTTCATTTTGGCAACAAGGGAGAAGGTTTTAGTATAGTCAATGCCTTCAACTTGTGAAAAACCCTTAGCAACAAGACAGGCTTTATGTTTATCAACTTTTCCATTTGGGCCATACTTGGTTCTATAAACCCATTTGCATCTAACAAGTTTTTGTCCCTTTGGAAGAGGAACAAGATCCCATGTATCATTTGCCAATAATGAACGATATTCTTCATTCATAGCTGCGTCCCAATCTGGATGGCCTGAAGCTTCTGCAAAGGTGTCAGGATCATAATTCGTTGAAGCTTGAGCCAGTAAAGAAGAGGCTCTATCGAACTAAGAACGTGTGCGATGCTGATCTGTAGGATCACTGGCAAGAGCACCTGCTGCATCCCGAGTAGCACAGACCCATTTTGGAAGCTGAGGAGCTGAAGGAGGATCCTGAGAAGGTGGGGAAGGATTGTCATCCTCGCTGTCATCATCTGAAGAAGAAATATTTTCAGAAGTAGAAGGGATAGAGAGAGGTGGCACATCTGCCACACTAGGCTCGTACGCCGATATATTTTCAACAAACTTTACATCTCTTCTGATGATAACATTTTTGGACTTAAATGGAATAAGTTTATATCCTTTGACATTTTCAGAATATCCAACAAAAATGCATTTTTCACTCTTAAGTTCTAAAGCTTTATGTTTCTCATCTGGAATATGGGCCCATGCTTCACTTCCAAAAACACGAAAGTAACTTACATCTGGTTTAATTGAGCTCCATGCTTCTTCTGGAGTGATGTTCTTTAAAACCTTAGTAGGAGTGCAATTTACTATGTAATTTGCACAGTTAATTGCTTCTGCCCAAAAACTAATACTAAGTCCTTTAGATTTAAGCATACAATTAGCCATTTCCTTTAAGGTGTGATTCTTCCTTTCAGCTACACCATTTTGTTGTGGAGTATATGGAACATTATGTTGCATTTGAATTCCATTCTCAGTGCAAAAGTTGATGAATTTGTTGTTAACATATTCTTCGCCATTATCAGATCTTAGCTTAAGAATTTGATGTCCAGATTTTTTTCAACAAAGGCCTTAAAGGCCAAGAACATGTTAAATACTTCACTCTTGAGTTTTAAGAACTATACCCAAGTGCGTTTGGAGAAATCATCAATGAAAGTTAAGAAATACTTGTAGCCAGAGAATGAAACAACTGGAAGTGGACCACATAAATCACTATGCACAAGCTGTAAAGGGGCTAAGGCGTGCCAAGAGGCACATTTTTCAAAACTATCCCGATGATGTTTTCTAAGTACACATCCGGAACAAACACCATCTCTGCAAGATACCATTGGAAGACCTGTCACCATATTTTCTTTACATAGATTCTGAAGAAAGTGATAGTTTAAGTGACCAAATCGCTCATGCCAAAGTTTGCTCACTTCATCGTTATGAGCAACAAATACCGAGGGAAGATTTGATGACCCAAAGTTGTTAAACTTATACAACCTTGTAGAATCATCATCAATGCCAGTAGCTAAAATCTGTCTAGGATCTCTTAGGTCCTTAATTACAACATTGTGAGGTGAAAATTCAACGATTTTACCTTCACCTGAATGAGTTATCATATACAGACAGAAAGTTGCAGGATAAGGTTGGAACACATAATACATCATTAAATTGACCATTGTCTATATGAACAGTTCCAGTCCCTGCAACACTAAGAGATCTATCATCACCAACATATATATTTTTGGTGTTACAATCATTTAAATAAGAAAGCATGGCTTTGTTTTTGGCCATGTGATAAGAAGCTCTAGAATCAATGAGCCACTTATGTGAATGAGAAGAAGAAAATACATTTAGTGCATAGCCAGATCGAGACGCTTGACAACCACATGTAGAAAGTGCTATTCCTGAAGATGAAGTTGAAGTTGAAGAGTTCTCCAAATGGATGTTATGCTTCTTCATTGCTGCTTCCAAGGCTTCCATCTCCTTAAAGCATTTGGATTTTAAGTGGCCATCTCGATTACAAAAGTGGCAATGTCTATCAGTCTTCTTCTCTTTGTTTTTATTTTCCTTATCATTTTGTTGAAATGATTTTTCATTTTGAGACTGAAATTGCTTAGGACACTTGTTTTGTTTAGGACCATTCTTTTTAGGATACGACTTCTTAGGATTCTTTGAATTTGGTTGCTGCTGAGCGGCTAAGGCTTTTTAGAAGAGTTTCCAAGATTAAGAAGACCAATATGTAAGATTTTTTCTTGTTCTCTTATTAAAGAATCACAAAAGGCATCAAAGGAAGGGAACTTGTAGTCTTGTCCTTGAGAAATGAATGCTTCTCTTGTAGAATGGAAGGTGGAAACAAAAACAGATTAGGCTGGTCCCAACTTAGTAAGAATGGAATAGATAAGGTTACCATCTTTTTTTTTAACCTTAACGCCTTCCAAGAGAAGTCTAAGGGTCTTGAACTTGGACAAAAAATCTTCAATGGAAGAAAAATTATTGGGGTCCAATGTAAGCAACCCATTTTCGAGTTGATGGGCTCTAAGTTTATTTTTAATTCCAAAAACTTTAGTGATCTGTTTCATTGCTTCATTAGGAGTATCAAGTTCTATGATATGGAATCTAAGGTCTGGAGAAATAGACATCCCTATCAATCCACATGCTTTGCCTATTTTTCCCTTTGGCTACCTTATCTTCATCTTTTGGTTTTGTTTCTTGGCCTGAGGTTATTCTATAAAGACCTTTACTTCTAAGTAAATCCACAATGTAGGACCATTGTTGGAAATAGTTGGTGCTGTCAAGAATAACTTGGCATGGACTTTCCATTTTAACAGAAACTGAAGCTATAGATGCTGAAACTAAGTGTTCCAATGGAAAGATCTCAAAAAATTAGGCTGATTAAAAAAATGGCTCTGAAAACGACTTCTGGATGAAAAAGTTATGGCGTTTTGAAGAAAAGTTGTTGAAGGTGCTGACAAAGTGCGGGAATGTGCGGAAATGAATGATAATGTTATATTTAAAAAAATCCACCCTCTTTCCATACTTAATCTAATTAGCTCAACAAAAAGAAAGACTTGAACTCAAGACCTCTATTCTCATAAAGTAGCTTTGGACCAAGTGAGCTAGATTAAAAGGTTAGTAATTTTTGGAAAAGAGGAAGGGTTTTTTTTTTTTTGGTAGTCATTCAAGCTTTGGGGTGCGTGCTTACTTGAGAAAGCTCCTTTTTTTTTGCCTACAAAACAAAAAACGCAAAACCCAACATGGGCATACAGAAAAAAAAAAAAAAAAAAAAAAAAAAAAAAAAAAAAAAAACCTTTTATGGCTTGAAGTTAGCTTTACCCAAAAACTAAATATTTTCCTCAATGTTTCTGATTTTCCGAGATCACACTAAGGAGCAACGGAAAAGAGCATACGCATGAGAAAAATCCTTTCTTTCTGTTTCTGATTTGTCCAGATCGCACAGAGTTGCGGGGCAAAGAGCATACGCCGAAATGAAAGGTATAGATCCGGTAATAAAAAAACAAAGAGCTAAATAAACCGAAATAAACAAAGAGAAAATAACTAAAAACTGCAGATAAACACTGTATACCTCCAGATATTAAAATGATGTAACTAGGGCTACTGTAAACCTTTTCGTGTCAAACGGAAGGGGTTTTTCACTGGAACAGATGATCCTAACACAATAGAGTAGTCCTCTCGGCTCGAAAGCAGTCAGTAACAGTAGATCTAGGAAACGACAGTTAGATGTAGTTCTACCGACTTCAGATTTGGATCACCAACGAATGCGTCCCTCACATGGCTCTGATACCATGTAGGAATTTACAGGGTAAATTCCTTAGACATAACACCAAAGGACACCGCTCACAAACATATCACATATCAATACACCAATATTGTTGACGTGGTTAAAACCCTCAAAGAGGGAAACAGTGCACGGTCTGAGCCAACGCGACCACTTCAGGGAATTTGTTAATAAAAGAATGAAAATTTACATAAGCTTCTCTCGTGAACGGTTAACCTACAAATGACCCTCCATGCTCTTTCAATAGAGGTCATGGACCAATTAAGGGTTAAGCCACGGATCAAGTGTTGGTAATACTAAGGAGAGAATGAATCGTTGGATTGCTTCATGGCTAGAACATATCATGACCGTCGGATTATAAGTTACAAAAGTACATAGTAAAGAAACACACTTTACCTAACTCTACACTAGACCAAGTTATACTTAACTATTTCCTATGTGTCGGAATATCCTAAAATTTTAACGACAGGGTTGAAAGGGTAACCTCATGTCTTAGTTCTAAGTCATTTATTTGCATTACTTAGCTGTAAGTCATTTGTTTTTGAGCTTTATCAAATCAATTATTTCACTAATCCAATATGCATGGCTTGTATTTCTCACCCGATGTTAGTTACTTGATATGGTTGATATAACATTCAATTCTAGGCCACTTTTATTTTAAGTCAGAGATTTTATTGATTAAAAGGATGTTCATATTTTGATTGGTTTACTTGGAGCTTCATTTAAAAAAGTTTTGTAAATTCCACGTGGATGTTATTTTTTCATGGTGAGCTCTTTGCACCAGTAAGGTCAGATGAGTCCTAGAACATAGGTATACAACAAGCACATCTTTGGCCTTTGTTGTGTATCTGTTATTCTTTATATCATTGATAGATGATTATTTATGATGTAAAACAGAGGATGGGAAGGTCCTGCAGCTGCCAATTCTGTTGACAAAACAAACTAAAATGGAGTGGTAGAATTGTTTTAAAGGGTGAGCCAGAAATCAATACTTGAAAGGTAGAACTTGAGAATGGCAAGCTATCTAATCTGGATTTAGAGACACAACATATCGTGGAAAAAAATGATGGTATTGATGAATCTTCCTGGCAAATAAGCTCTAACTGTTAGATCACTACTCAAATTTTAGTTATCTACAATGGCAATAGTGACTAGCTTTATTTGTATGAATAACGATTTTGGCCATTGTCTTATTCGTTTCCTATGAATGATTTTGATTTTCAAACTCCAACTAGTTTGTTGTTTAATTAATTAAAGCTTTAATGGCAAACTTATAGTTTTCAAATCTCTTTTCTGAATCTATTTTCTTGAGCAAATTTGTCTTTTTACTTTAGGTACTGTAGATTGCTATTGTGTGACATATGCTATGATATAATTGCCTGGATGAATAGATAGAAGTGTTGTACAACATAGTCTTTTTAAATCTTAAAAAACAATATTTCCAATATAAAGTTTATTAATTAAGAACATCTTTTAGACTTCTTTGCTAAGTTATGATTATATTTCAGTAGGAGATTTTGTGAACGTTGATATTGTGTTGTCTCTTTGGTTTCTGTTAGATAACAATGGTTAATAAGGACTGTGTTCTTGAGCAAAAGACACACATCTTATTCTACTATCGATAGAAAATTCCATGGTTTTCAGGCATGGCAACAAAAACACAGATGTCAGTAGGATATCCAAAGTCCGTGTTGGATGAATTTAATACTAGTGATGATTTTGATTCCTTGTTAGATAAAGAATGTCATTAGTCAAATTCAAATAAACAGAAACAACTCAAGAATGAAGGTGAAGCTATTGCTTTTTGTCAAAGTCAATTTCTTTTATTTCTTGGTTGTCGTCATGTTTTCAGTGCGGACTTGTAAAATTCCAAATTGCATGTTGGTATATGTAAAGGGGAAATATATATGTAAAATTCCAAATTGCATGTTGGTATATGTAAAGGGGAATATATATATATATATATATATATATATATATATATATATATATATATATATCATATGTCGTTCATGGTTTCTGGAGATCTGTGTTGCATTTGCACAAAAGTTTAGATATCATTCAGATATTTAAACACCAAAAAACAACAACGTTGAGATTTTTGTTTCACTCGACCTATAACATATTGCATCTATCTTCATCAATGTTCTTCTTCCATATGCTATCCACTTATGACATTTCCTTTGCAATATTTGGTGCATTTGCTAGTTATAGGTCATTTATAAATTATAAATGTCTTCAAAGTTTCACTTCTAATTGAGTATTCAACTGATATTGATTGTCTTATACATAACTATTTTTTCTTCTACCCACTTTTCATAACTTCCATAACCATTAGGTAGGGACCTGTAGCTTCGATGTTGCTTTGCTTGTTTAGTAAAATATTGTCGTGACTTTAATTTGTTGAAAGTTGTAGAATTTACAATTTATGAAGTTTCAAGGTCTAATTTTTAAAAGTCTAATTCTTTAAAAGGTGCTAACTCAATGGAAGAGCACCTGCTTTACAAGCAGGAGGTTGGTGGTTCGATTCCATTGTGCCCTGACATCCATATGGAATGGTGACGATCAATTTTTGGTGGCAGAGGCTCTTTTGACCATCACTAATGAGCTTTGGTGACATTTTTAGACCTTTACCAAAATATGAAATGGTGACAGTCAATGAACGCCACCATATATACGCATCAATAGTGACTACCCTCAAAAGGTCTGTAACCATAAATTGTTGTTGTTGATATGAAATGGTGATGATCGTTGTCCGTCATTATAGTCATTATTCGTGGCAGACCTTGAATGTCACCACAACACTTATACTTCTGGCAATGCGGCTTTTGGTGATGGTCAACATGACCGTCACCATATATATGCATCAATAGTGACGACCCTCAAAGCTCTGTAACCATAAATCGTTGTTGTTGATATGAAATGGTGACAGTCGTTGTCCGTCATTATAGTCATTATTCATGACAGACCTTGAATGTCACCATAACATCTATACTTCTGGCAATGCGGCTTTTGGTGACGGTCGACAAACGTCACCATATATATGCACCAATAGTGACAGCCATGAAAGATTCATCATAATAAATCATTATTGTTCATATGAAATGGTGACGGTCACTATCTGTCCTTATAATCAATATTCGTGACAAACCTTGAATGTCACCATAACACCTATACTTTTGGCGACGCCACCTTTGGTGACGTTTAGTTTTTGGTGACGGAAGCTATGGTTCGTCACCATTGCTCATATGAAATGGGGATGATCGCTATTCGCCATTATAAATAATTATTGGTGACGAATTTTGAATGTCACTACAACACCTATACTTTTGGCGACGCTACCTTTAGTGACGTTCAGTTTTTGGTGATGGAGGCTATGGTCCGTCACCATTGCTCATATGAAATGGTGACGGTTGCTATCCGTCATTATAAATCATTATTGGTGACAGACTTTGAATGTCACTACAACACCTATACTTTTGGTGACACCACCTTTGGTGACGTTCAATTTTTGGCGACGAAGACTCTTTTGATCGTCATCAATGAGCTTATGGTGACATTTTTCACCCCTCACGAATGTCCTTTTTTCTTGTAGTGAACCTTCCTATCCTAAGGAAGGACAAAAAAGCTGACACCGGAAATCAGGGTGCAAAAGAAGATGAAATGATGCCTGATGTTGATGAACCTATGGATCTTATTGGTCCTCCTCCTCCAAAAGGAGACCCTCATGGCTCATGGAGACTCTCGAATATGCTGAGAGACACATTGCACCAAGGGGGACTTTTCGTGAAAGAAAGAAGCCGAATGGGTATCAAGGATATTTGATCACCATGAGCACTATCATTCAAAATGAGCCTTCATCATTCGAAGAAGCCATGAAGCATCAAGTGTGGAAGGATGCTATGAATGAAGAATACGAGTCAATTATGAAGAATGATGTCTGGGATGTGGTCCCTAGACCCCAGGACAAATCGGTTGTCACCTCTAAGTGGCTCTCCAAAATCAAGCATGGAGCCGATGGAAGTGAAAACCCTCTCATTCACAAAGGTAAGAGGGAGTTGGCTTCTGAATTTGAGATGAAGGACCTAGGACCGATGCACTATTTCCTAGTGTTGGAGGTTTGGCAAAAGCCAGGTGAAAGTTTCCTCTCAAGGAAAATATGTTGTGAAGATATTGGAAAGATTTGGGATGGTGGATTGCAAGCATGTGACTATTCCGATGGAACTTAACTTTAAGAAGTTACGTGGTAGTGTTGTTGGACCTGAATTGGGAAATGATTCTGAGTATCGTCAACTCATAGGAGCACTGATGTTCTTGGTGAACTCCCATCCAGACATATGTTTTGCAGTTAACACAGTGAGCCAATATATGTTTGAGCCTCATCATATACATTGGATTGGTGCCGAGAATCTTTTGAGATATCTTCGGGGCATAATCACCCATGGACTGAGATACACTGCCAGAGATGTGAGGCTACATGGTTATTTTGATGCTAATTGTATTGGCAGTGTGGTGGATCGCAAGAGCACTTACGGATGTTGTTTTTCTTTGGGTTCTTCTTCGATATCTTGGATGAGTAAGAAGCAAAAATCGGTTTCCTTAAGCATCGCCGATGCCGAATACATAGTTGCTAGTATGGCATCTTGTGAAGTTGTCTGGTTGAGGAAGCTCTTCAGTAAGATGTTTGGACATGTGCTAGATACCACCGTGATCCTCTACGACAACCGGAGTGAGATCCGATTATTAGAGAATCTCCTGTTTCATGATCGCTCCAAGCATACAGATATCAGGTACCACTTTATCTGGGATATGGTACAATGAGGAGCAATAAGGCTCCATCACATTGGGACTGATGAGCAGGTCGCCGATATTCTGACAAAGCCCCTAGGGAAGGTCAAGTTCATGAGAGACCCTCTTATGAGGGTCCTGCATGAGATGGACATTGAGCTCTGAGAGCTCCGAGTGGCTTGGGGTACTTAGAGCAATGAGCAACGATAGGGTGAGTGATTCAGCGTTCCCCTAGTGGTTTGTTGTGTATAGGGTGAGTGGTTCAACCTTGCCCTGCAATACCCCTTGGCAACATGTAGACAGGATGAGTGGTTCATTCTCTTCTCGCTGAGACATCCTACTCATGCAGTCTGGGACTCATGGGAAGTACCTCTCATTTGGCCAATGAGTAGGGAAATGAGGATAGGGACCATAGTACTACCGATGGACTCATTGTGTACTACCGTACTCCCTATGCTAGGATGAACGATATTGACCTGAGATCAATAGGAACTGACTTCAGGTCAGTAAGAGTGGTATGAGACACTCTCTTTTGATTAGAATTGACTTCGGGTCAGTAAGAGTGGTATGACACATTTTCCTTTGATTGGGACTGACTTCGGGTCAGTAGAGAATGGTATGATACATTCTCGATCATTTCTTCTTCTTCATAGTTCAACAAAGCAGAGTAGTGAATTGATGGCAGAGATAGTACATATTGGCAGATGAATTGGCAGATGGAGTTCTCCCTAGTTGAGAGGAAGTGTTAAAATTGGCAACTAGGGCCAAACTCTACATGGGTCATCTTATTTATGGCAACTGATATTTTTCTTGGATTCCTCTCTCTGAGAGGTGTAGGATTGATCTAAAGATCATCCGATTCTGACATGTACAAATGAAGCTATGAATTTATTTTGATTATGGTCAAATTGTCAAGGTCGGCCAACAAACTTATGTAGGCTTAGAAGCCCAACAACCACGTCTATTCATCCTTAACGTTGCATATAAATAGAAGGTGACTTAGCCTCATTTGGACACACTCATCTTCACACTTCTCTCTCTCTCTCTCCTCATTGATTGGGTATGGAGTTTTGGGCCTCTCTCTCTCCACACATCCAGAATTTCAAGAGAGCAAAATTTCAGGAGGCCGAAATTTGAGGAGAGCAAATTTCTGGACAGTTTGACCAAGCGTTGACCAGCATGCATTGACCTCCTTTGACTTTTTTTTGTGAGGGCTATTTCTGTTTGGGCAGGCCGCATTTCTAGGCACAGAAATCGAGGTCAAACCTTGACTTTGACCAGCATTGACTGCAGCTAGGGCTGACCGCAGGTTGGCTGTTTGACCAGATTTGACTAGGCTAATTTTGGGCTGTTTTGAGGGCTGATTCATCTTGTTGTTTGGAGGCCAAAGTTGACCAATTTGTTGAGGGTCAAATCTGCCCTTTTGACCAGCGTTGACTTTTTTGGTTAGGGCTCTTTAGCTGCTGCTATAAATTATCAGATTTGTAAATTGTACTATTTCTCTCTGCTAAACTATTGAAGACTATAAGAAGAATTGATCAAGGGTTTCCCAACATTAGGGTTTGTCCCTGGCTAGTGCCACATCTTGTGTCCTCTTTTCTTGGCTTGTCTTCTACTATTTATGTTTATGTTCTATCTGCATTTTACTATCATGTTGATGTGATTGCTAATCTGGATATTGATACTGGGCTAATAAAGAAATTGAAGTAAAATTGCTCTAAACAATAGAACATACCATTGTTGCCTAAAATTAACATCCTGCTTCTCCTTCTTGTCCTTCTTCCTCTGAGGATACTAAGCACTGTAGTGGCCAAGCTCGCCACACCTAAACCACTTGATCTTAGACAAATCCTTCTTCTTCCTTGTTCCTGACTGGGACCTTTTTCCTTCCCTTTTGATGCAAGGGCCACATTTTCTTCGTCATTCACACCCTTCGATTCTCTACTACTACTCTTGTTGATGGAGCTCTTTACTAGAGTTCACCTCATTTCCTCTTGTGTGAGATCTGCCCATTTACAGTCCCACCCAGGCAACTGATTTCGTCCCAAAATACCTTGGACGAAGGTCTCCCATTCCTCGGTGACACTGTTGAGGGTCAAACACACAAGTTCTATAGGTGTAGGCGACTCTCCTACAACTGCAATCTCATCCCGGATATTCCAAATTCTGGTGAGGTAAGGGTTGATGCCTTCACCCTTTAGCATTCAAAGATTCCTTGAATTTTCCTTCAGGGACATCATCCGTTGCTCGGAAGGATTCTATTACCGTGATGCGAGAGCACCCCACATTTCTTTGGTCGTATTCTTGGCCGCAATGTGTGAGACAATATGATCTCGAACTCCATCGAGAATCAACTACTTCACCTTGGTCATCTCCTTATTGTAATTGGTTAGCTGGTTTACATCTGTAGGCATTGCTACAACTTGTTCTGCATACATCTTCAAACCATATTCATCTAGCAAGAATGCCATCCTGGTCTTCCAGATACAATAGTTCGATGCACCCTCTAATCTATCCTGATCTCGGAGTCTTGTTGAGGCTGTCACTGTAAATAACTTGACCTGGGACAAAAATCTCCCTCTTTCACTTGCTCGGCCTCTAGCACTACTATTCGTACCCCTTCCTGGAGTGAGAAAATATGCTTGCTGGTACTAGAAATTTTGGATTTCTAAAACTAGAAACCCTCTGAGAGAAACTTTCTCTATGTGTGCAATTTCTTTTCCACCTGATGTTGGTTCTGCTACTGCAAAACCCTACTATGCCCAGACAAGAACTCTGCTTTGTGAAAAAACTGTGTTGCTCACCCTCTGCCTACTAGAATCACTTGCTAGAAAAATCAACCCTTCCTGCACCCTGCAACTAGAAAATTGAACCTTGTCCAATAATTGCACTACCTAGCTAGGCACTGCGCAACCCTTGGGAAATTCATGCTGCTACTCCCTCTCAGCCACAAAATTCTCCCTCTTCATCTCTGAGCTTCCTATACCATGTGAAAAAATTCAACTCTATTGCAACAAAGGGAAATTATTCTTCTAATTGTAAATTTAATTATGTGGTTTATTTGCTACGATAAACAATGAATAAAATCACAACTGCAATTTTCACCATAAAAGCACTATGAAAAATAAAATGTTGGAAACTGAGAAATACTAGCACACACACATAAAAATGACAATTTTTTTTGGACAATTGTCCTATAAAAACCCAATGCGGGAAAATCGTTGCAACAGATGAGGGTTTTATTATTATGCAACAACATAAATTCTGAGTACAATAAAATGGACGGAAAACTGACATTTCTGTCTGAGAAAAATACTGGCTAAATCAACTGAGGGAAAATACTCTCCTCTCTAAGCAATCTTGTAACAAATTGAGCCTCATTATTGGCTCTGGAACACCTATGCACAGGTTTCCGCGCTACCTCTACGTTATGCTACCGAGAAACTTCCTCTGATGATGACGTCTAGCTTGTTGCTACCTTCGGAAGTGATTTTGTTGGCCTCCTAGAAATATTCCCAACCATTAGAAGCTGAATTAACCTCTCTGCTCGTTGAATCAAACTACCCCTCTTGAGGCTCTGCGCAGGCCTTACACAACCTCCTGGAGAATAAACTTGGCCTCCTCTTCTGACTCTTCCAAAACTAGAAACTCCTCCTGAAATCTACTACGCTGCCCCTCTTCCACTTGCTACTCGATCTCTGACTCGATTTCTCCTGCTGAATCACTTGCACTGGAAAATCAAAGTATATAGATCATTGAGTATCTGCACTGTGTTTATGTTCTCCATCTACCCATCAACCTCTTCTTAAAATCTCCTGTTGAGACTTCAACGACCTAGATTAAAACCTAATTGATCGTTGAGATCATCTCTAAGTCGATCCATGTGAGTTTCTAGAGAATTCTCACCTTTCTCAATTAATTGCTATTAATTAATCGATTTCCCTAAGTTAGACTTACACATTTTTTAGTTATTGATCAATTAATTTAATTGAGTTGTGTCTAGGTGGATGTTATGAACATATATTATGTAAAAATAAATAAAAATAGATAATAAATAATAGTCATAATAATATAAATATAGTAACAAATAATAAGTAAATTAACTAATGGTTAGTTAGTTAATAATGAAAAGGCATGTCTTAGAGACATGCTTGTTCGTGAAACGGTACTTACCTGGCTATATATACAGTACCCTCATTTCCATTTGTACTCATCCTACATCAATTTTTTATATAATATACAATTTACATTTACTGTCCTACAATGGACGTATTTGTCTACAAAGTATTTTAATATTTACGTTGTGTATACAACTTTTGGTCGTTACATTGGTATCATGATTAACATAGTAAACCTTATATTATTATCTGGTTATCTGATAGAGTTCGATATGAGCCAAAGTTCTAGCCCAGCTAAGGATTCTAAAACTGTGAAAAGTGCTAATATTCTAGCAGATTATAATAAAAACCCGAGGAAGAGACCAACTGATGTATTTGAGGATCTGAGAGATAAGGATAGTGTTATTAGAAAGTTGGCTCAAGAGTATCAGAACGCAGGTCCAACAGGTGACGAAGAAGATTTCATGGTTACTGATGAATCTCCAAAGAGCGGTGAACGAGTAGGGATTCCAGAGGCATCTTTATCACAAACTCCAGAGGGTCTTTATGATACTCCTACACCCTTATGTTCTAGAACCATTGGTACTCCTGTTGAGACCTTTGGATGCTCAAGGTGTTTAACAGTGACCCCTCATGCTTTCTATACAAATTGGGATGATTACCTCCTAGCAATCTCATAGGCTGGCCTTGTCTATCCAGAAGAACATATAAAGGTTATGAAACCTCGTTTCAGTGAGGATAATGGATTGAGTGATAGGGATACAATTATGTTCTTTGATGGGTTTAGTGCTTGTGCTTCCTATAATAAACAAAAGGAATAAAAAATCTCTTTACGTGAATGGTAAGTT
This sequence comes from Pinus tabuliformis, assembly GCA_031772625.1. Lineage (NCBI taxonomy): Eukaryota > Viridiplantae > Streptophyta > Pinopsida > Pinales > Pinaceae > Pinus > Pinus tabuliformis. The sequence continues at coordinate 487,038,439 of CM062813.1, forward strand.
ATATTTTTTTACGTGAAGAGTAGATAATATTATTTTGATTCTTCATTAAGTCGTTTACAAGCCCGTGGTTTTAGAAACCAATGGTAATTTCCCGCGGTATTTTAAAAGTAAAAGAAAAACAAAAAGAATACAAAATCTCTTTATGTGAATGGTAAGATTTACTTTTTATGTGGAGAAAATGAACATATATTTTATAATATACGCCAAAGGTGAATAGCCGCATTTCACTAGGGTTTTAACTTTTCAAAAACAAAAAGAAAAAATATTATAATTAAAATATATATAAAGAGAAGTATTATATTATAAAGGGGTATTTAAAGAAAAGTTCACGTCATAAAATTATTGAAAATATATATAAGTACAAAGCGGGTATTATTATAAAAGGTTTCATAAGGAGAAAATATCAGTTAAGAGTTAAGAGTTTACGTTAAAGTGAAATTGAATTAAATTTTAAAGAGTTATATGAAATTTAAAAGACAATAAGATATTTAAAAGAAGCCAATTGAAACAATATTTAAATATTCTTTCTAAAGTACAAAAGGAAAAAAAAGCGTAAGTAGAATTATATAAAAATAATACAAAAGAGTTTTGAAATATCAAGGATAATAGGAAATTGGATTAAAAGAGTTTTGAAGAATTATATATATATATATATATATATATATATATATATATATATTAAAAAGGCACTTTTAAAGGAGGCTTGAAGTACAAAGTCCAAAGGAACTTTAAATATAATACCTTAAGTCATCACGACAAAACAAATGGGATCAATCATTGAAAAAAAATGATGGAGCTCAATTCTAAAATGATGAAGGAAGAAAGATTTTCCTATAATGGTCTTTCAGTTACAGATCATAGAGTAATTACATTGAAAGGAAATATCCAAGGAAGAGAAGTTAATGTCGCCATCAACCAAAACAATGATAAAAATTATATCAACATCAACTTGGCAAGTCAACTATTAATTCCAGAGCTAAGCATTTGTGTAAAGAAAAATATTTTTGACCAAAACGAGTATAAAATTAGTGATCTACAAATGACAATAGGTCATTATGACTACATATCTCAATTTCATGTTGTAAGGACAGATAGAAACACTGACATCATACTCAATCAACCCTGGTTTAAGGATTTGGGTACATTCATGTTAAACATAAAGAAACAAGTTTTGACGTTTCCTTATAAAGGGAAGATGGTCATGTTTCGGGACATAACAAGTAAATCAAAATCAATAAAATCTTCATTAGAAGACCTTAAGGATATCTCAGATTTGATGTTTCAAGATAACGAAAAAACTATATCAAAGAAGCAAAAAGAGCTTGAAGAAGTCATTTGTAGCAAAGACAAAAATTTTGCGCCTAAGAGATCACCAAGAAAAGCTACTTGAACAAATCAGGAAAACTAAAGCATCAAAGAAGGAACTCAAGGAATGTTTATTAGAACAAGAAGAAGAAAAATTACATTTAAAGAGCCTTAACGAAACATTAGTAGAACAAATCAAGTGTTTAAAAGACAAGAAGCGTGAAGGCCAAAATAAAGTTGACTCAGAGAATGAAGAATGCTTACGTCTCAAAATTCATAATCAAAGTCTGCTCAAACAGAGTAAAAAATTTAAGGTTGATAAGAAGTCATTGACGAATAGGTTTAAAGAACTTGTCGCAAAGGAAGGATCAAAATCTCCAAATGTAGCAGTCCAAAATGAAGGAATAAAGATCAAGACCACTATTCTCACAGTTTGGGCATATCCAAACCTTATTGAAGTAAAAACGTACTTAGATGTTGTCGTTCAAACATATGACACCCCAAATAAAGATTCATTAGTTAAGTCAACAACAACAATGCCTAGTGGCAATCAAGAAACTATCATAAAAACATTAAAGGAAGTTCAAACAAGAAAAACTCCTTATCTACATCTGAATCACAAGAGTAGACACCTTAATCAATCTACAAATATGCATCACTCAGAACATAAACAACAAGATTATGTTACAAAGAATACTAAAGTGAGCTCAATTCAATCTATTGATAACAATTTGTTACAAAATTCCAGTAATCAGAAGATTCCATAGAAGGTTAATCTAGGATGGTCTGATCCATTCTCAGTAAGACAATTTTATATAGCACTCCAAGGCTCATATCAACTTATATCGACAAAGATGATTGTTTTGAGACAAAAAATCATTCGTAGCAGAAAAAGATATCAAGCAGAAGATATTCGTAGCAGAAAAAAGATCAAGCCTTTTTTTAACAAGCTTTGAGTACAAAGCTTTTTGAAGGAGAAGGCAATGCTATGAACATAAATTATGTAAAAATACATAATAAATAATAATCATAATAATATAAATATAATAATAAATAATAAGTAAATTTACTAATGGTTAGTTAGTTAATAATGAAAAGGCATGTCTTAGAGACATTCTTGTTCGTGAAAGGGTACTTACTTGGCTATATATACAGGATCGTTATTGTCATTTGTACTCATCCTACATCAATTTTTTATATAATATACAATTTACATTTACTGTCCTACAATGGATGTATTTGTCTACGAAGTATTTTAATATTTAAGTTGCGTATACGACTTTTTGTCGTTACAGTGGAATTTCCATAAGCAATTTATGCGTTTTGGAGATCTTCTGTATTTTAGCCTCTCACAAAATTTGAGACTAGAACACCATCCAATGCTACAAAAACTAACATACAAATTATCATCAACAAGAAATACGCATCGTCAACATCATGGATTATTCATCATTATGTAGTCCACATCATTTGCAATGAAGAGTCAAATATCAATATCATAAGAAGAATCCAAATAATCGAGGAGTCCATGTCATCACGGGATCCAACCACATCATCAAAGAGTCCAATTTCGTCCATGTCATCATCAAAGAATCCTCATCATCCACCATCATCAAGAAGTCATATTATTATCAACAAGGAACATATATCTTCAAGAAGTATACATCAACATTAAGGTGTTAGGGTTTCTTCTATCAATTGGGCATAATGGCCCATAAGCCTTTGATTTCCTTCTTCAAACCCTACAATTTACAAACCATAAACAAACCAATGCAGTAATAATTAAAACAATAAAAGAAACCCAAGATACTTATCTTTTTCTAATCAAGACAACTCCCTCTTGATTTTTAGTCCTCTTGATTCCAACTTGCAAATCAATCTTATCATCAAGATGTCAGATCTTTTAGCAATCAATTCATAAGCCCAAAATTTTCTCAACCCTTTATATCGAGGTAGGGTTAACAACTATAGGCTAGGGTTTTAATCAATCTACCAACCCTCTCATTTTTACAATCATTTCCAACTTCGTCAACTTCGTCTGCCATCCAGCTCGTATGACAATGTTACCCATATCATCATGCATAGAATAGGATTTCATAGGAATAAGTGTGATCACTATCACTATCAAGTGTCATCCTCAAAGATATACTGCCATACACCGAAGGTTACTATCATCATGTAACATAAACAAGTGTTAATTTTAGGTATGTTCTATGCTTAGAGCAATTTATTTCAATTTTCACAGTTAGCTCCATACCTTTTCCAAATTAGCAATCACATCAGCATTAAAGTAAACTGCAGATAGAACATAAACATAAATCGCAGAAGACAAGACAAGACAAGAGGACACAAGATGTGGCGCTAGCTAGGGACAAACCCCAATGTGGGGAAACCCTTGATCAATTCTTCTTTTATGTTCTTCAATAGTTCAGCAGAGAGAGAGAGATAGTACGTTTACAATAGAAGTTAACACTTTGACTTATCTAAATAAGAGCATAGATCATCTCTAAGAAGATGATACATGAGATCAGTTGAAGACATGCTGCGTCAACTAATTCTCCAAGGTGACTCCTTCACCTATTGTTGTGCTGCATTTCGTCATCATGCTGCACCTCGCCGCGCTGCACCATGCTGCACCCATCATCACTATGCTGCATCTCATCACGTTTCATTAATCATGACTATACCCATCACTGTACTGCATTATGTCCCATTGCTGCACCATGTTGCCATCTTGACCTATGTGTTGGCTGCACCTTGCTTGCTTGTTGTCCCTAGTATGCTTGTTGTCCTTAGCATGCTTGTTGTTGCATGCTAGATGCCCCTTGCATGCTTGGTGTATTTGCTGTTAAGTACCATACAACTATCCCAATCTTAGTTAGCTGTCCCTTGCATGCTTCTCTCCTTCGGAGGTAGATGCTTCGGCTGTTTCGGCAGTTCCCAGCAGTTCTAGCAGTTCCGACTGTTCCCGGTAGTTCTGACAGTTTCGATTGTTCCCAGCAGTTCCGGCAGTCCCGGCTTTTCCGGTAGTTCCGACTTTTCCGGCATTTCCAGCTTTTCGAGCAGTTTTGACTTTACCGGCTTTTTCGACATTTCCATCTTTTCCGGCAGTTCCGGCTTTTCCGGCTTTTCCGGCAGTTCCTGCTTTTCCGGCAGTTCCGACTTTTTCGGCTTTTCTGGCAGTTCTGACATTTCCGGCTTTCCCAGCAGTTCTGGCTTTTCCAGCTTTTCCGACAGTTCTGGCTTTTCCTTAGGATCTCTCCTCCTACTAAAACCCAAAGACAAGTAGAGAAAGGAAGAGATCCCAAGTGTGTTGAAATGACTTGAAAGCCACCTCTATTTATACTAAAACGTTAAGCACATGTGGGGTTTATTTGGTTGCTGGCCGACCTTGACGAATTGTCTTATAATGCAAATAAATTCATAACTCCATGAATACTTATTGAAATTGGATGATCTTTAGATCAATCCTATACCTCTCAATGGGAGGGATCCAAGAAAAATATCAGCTACCATAAATAAGATGACCCGCATGGAGTTTGGCCTTAGTTGCCAATTTTAACACTCCCTCTCAACTAGGGAGAACTCCATCCATTGATTCATATGTTCGACTGTACAATCTATACCATCAGTGCCTTGCACTGCTTTGCTCTGCTCTGTTCTGTTGAGCTCTGCTCTGCTTTGATCCGCTAAGCTCTACTTTGCTCTGCTCTGCTGAACCATGAAGAAGAAGAATTGATTGAGAATGTCTCACACCATTCTCTACTGACCCGAAGTCAGTTTCATATAAAGAGAGTGTGTCACATCACTCTTACTGACCCGAAGTCAGTTTTATTGATCCCAGATCAATATCACAAGAGAGTGTCTCAAACCACTCATACTGATCCCAGATCAGTTTCATTGATCCCAGACCAATGTCACAAGAGAGTGTCTCAAACCACTCATACTAATCCCAAATCAGTTTCATTGATCCCAGATCAATGTCACAAGAGAGTGTCTCAAACCACTCATACTGATCCCATATCAGTTTCATTGATCCCAGATCAATGGAGGTCATCCTAGCATAGGGAGTACAGTAGATACAACGATGTGTTCATCGATAGTACTACTATGGTCCTTATCCTCATTTCCCTGCTCATTGATCAGATGAGAGGTACTACCCATGAGTCCTAGACTGCATGGGTAGGATGCCTCGACAGGAGAACTAATCATCCTGTCCATAGGAAATCGAATCATCCTGTCAGTGGATGCCACAGAGAACTAATCATCCTGGCCCACAGGAGAACTAATCATCCTGTTCCACAGTCGCCACGAAGAACAAATCATCCTGGCCCATAGGAGAACTAATCATCCTGTTCCACAGTTGCCACGGGAGAACTAATCATCCCAGCCCACAGGAGAACTAATCATCCTGTTCCACAGTTGCCACAGGAGAACTAATCATCCCGACCCATAGAAGAACTAATCATCCTGTTCATAGCGCACCACCAGGGGAGGGTGAGTCGCCCTGTGGTCGTATGTTGCTCCAGTAAGTACCCCAAGCCCCCCAGAGCTCTCAGAGCTTAATGCATGCAACATGCAGGCTTATAAGAAGGTCTCTCAGCAACTCCAAGTCGTTCGGGAAAGTCACAGATTTGACCTTTCCCCGAGGCTTTGACAAAATGTTTGCGACCTATACATTAGTCTCAATGCGATGGAGCATCCTCGCTCATCGACTTACCATATCGCAGATAAGGCAGTATTTGATGTCTATCTACTGGAGCAATCATTGAATACGGGATTCCTCAATAATTGAATCCCACCTCTGGTTGTCACAGATAATCACAGTGGTATTCATCATGTGTACAAATAACTCACTTGCAACTTCACACAAGATCATACTCGTAGATGTGTATTCGGTCTTGGCGGTGCTTATAAAAATCGATTTTTGCTTCCTGCTCATCCATGATATTGAAGAAAAATCCAAAGAGAACCAGCACTGGGAAGTGCTTTAGTGATCCTCCACACTGCCTGCCCACTCAACATTCAAATAATCATGCAGTTTCATATTTCGGTAGTGTATCTCAATGCATAAGAGATTGTGCCCCGAAGATATCTCAGAAGATTCTTGGCACCAATCCAGTGAGGCTCAACCAAATATGAGCTCACCATGCTAACTGCGAAACATATGTCCGGACGGAAGTTCACCAAGAACATCAACGCGAATGAGTTTATGAAACTCAGAGGCATTTCCCAAAATCTAATCCGACATCACTACCATATAACTTCTGAAAGTTAATATCCTCGAGGTAGTCACAGGCTTGCAGTTTATCATTCCACATTCGGAATCCAACTCCCTCTTACTTCTACAAATGAGAGGGTTTGCACCTGTCATAAATAGGTCGTACTCATAAGGTGCCGATATGAGAGGTCTATCATCCACAACCTTCGGGTAATGTTTTGGATCGGTTTCACTCCTAGTGAATCTCAGCTTCATCTGATAGCTATCAATCCTCTCATACTATGCTTGGGGAGTTTTGCTTCAAGCCATAGAGAGCTTTCTTCCACATATATACATGAGATTCCCGATCATGAATCTCAAACTCTTCGGGTTGTTCCAAACCTGTGGACCTGCTACATGAGGGGAATGGTCTACTTATAAGATTTTCCTTCGGTACATCTCAGACATGTACCTTCATGCTCTACTTGAATTCAGGCATCCCTATCACAATTTGACTCACATCAGGTAGGGCCCCATACGTAGACCTCCAGTGTTATAGATCTATATGTCAATTGACATGATCCCCAATGGACCATCCTGCAACTTGATACAAATTGCCAACCTTGAACCCATAAGAAAAAGCATCTTTGAAAATTTTATTTTTTTAACACGTACCTTTCCATCGATGAATGCCACCCTGAAACCTTTGACTTCCATTTCCGAGATGGACACCAGGTTCTTCTTGTGATCAGGTACATAAAAGAGATTCTATAAATGAATCGAGTTACCCTTATTCAATTGAGAGTTAACATTCCCTACACCCTTTCTGGGATAGGTGGCATCAGCTCCAAGTATAATCCCATCATTGTTTCCATCTCTACCAAATTAGAGAGTGCACCCATCTATCTGATGAAGTGCCTTGAAGCACTACAATCTATAAGCCAGATTCCCAAAGAATATGAAGGAGAGGTCCAATACAAGATAACGCTTCTTTATTTTATCAGAAACAACATTTTATTCTTCATACTTGGGGTTCCTTGCTTTATATGAAGAGTCGGCCATTTCTTTGATGACCTGCATTACCTGTCATTCCTTTGATCTTTGAAGATGTCCCAGGAATGATTGTTATCATCATCAAGTGATGTGTCCCTGCCATTCGGACACTCCTTCGCATAATGGTCGAACTAGTTATCTGCCTTTCCTTCCACCCTGAGATCTAGTCTTCCAATGAAGTGATCTTTAGGTAGGCCATATTCCGCTGCGCCATACTGATAATATTCTCTGCTTTGAATTTACCCTTGGTGAATTTGAAGAGGGATGAGGAATCCATTGATCCTTTTGTCCTTTCCCAACTGTCTTCGGTGATTGCTCTTTCACTCTTGCTTGGGCATTGTCTTCACCTCAACTCTGATACCATGTTAATTTTAGGTATGTTCTATGCTTATAGCAATTTATTTCAATTTTCACAGTTAGCTCCATATCTTTTCCAGATTAGAAATCACATCAGCATTAAAGTAAACTACAGATAGAACATAAACATAAATCGTAGAAGACAAGACAAGACAAGAGGACACAAGATGTGGCGCTAGCCAGGGACAAACCCCAATGTGGAGAAACCCTTGATTAATTCTTCTTATATGTTCTTCAATAGTTCAGCAGAGAGAGAGAGAGAGAGAGATAGTACGTTTACAACAGAAATCAACACTTTGACTTATCTAGATAAGAACATGGATCATCTCTAAGAAGATGATACATGAAATTAGTTGAAGACATGCTGCTTCAACTAATTCTCCAAGGTGACTCCTTCACCTATTGTTGTGCTGCATTTCGTCATCATGCTGCACCTCACCGCGTTGCACCATGCTGCACTCATCATCATTATGCTGCATCTCATTACGCTTCATTAATCATGACTGTACCCCTCACTGTAATGCATTATGTGCCATTGTTGCACCATGTTGCCATCCTGACCTATGTGTTGGCTACACTGTGCTTGCTTGTTGTCCCTAGCATGCTTGTTGTCCTTAGCATGCTTTTTGTTGCATGCTAGTTGTCCCTTGCATGCTAGCTGTAACATTGCATGCTTGGTGTATTTGCTGGTAAGTACCATACAACTGTCCCAATGTTAGTTAGTTGTCCCTTGCATGCTGCTCTCCTTCAGAGGCAGATGCTCCGGCTGTTTCAGCAGTTCCTGAAAATTATGGAAGTTCCGGCTGTTCCCAGCAGTTCCGGCAGTTCCGATTGTTTTCGGCAGTCCTGGCAGTCCCGGCTTTTCCGGCAGTTCCATCTTTTCCGGCATTTCCGACTTTTCCAACAGTTTCGGCTTTTTCAGTTTTTCTGGCAGTTTCGGATTTTCCGCCAGTTCCGGCTTTTTCGGTAGTTTCGGCGTTTTCGGCTTTTCCGGCTTTTCCAGCAGTTCCGACTTTTCCGGAAGTTCCGACTTTTCCTTAGGATCTCTCCTCCTACTAAAACCCAAATACAAGTAGAGAGAGGAAGAGATCCCAAGTGCTTTGAAATGACTTGAATGCCACCTCTATTCATACTAAAACGTTGAGCACATGTTGGGTTTATTTGGTTGTTGGCCGACCTTGACGAATTGTCTTATAACGCAAATGAATTCACAACTCCATGAATACTTATCGGAATCGGATGATCTTTAGATCAATCCTACACCTCTCGATGAGAGACATCCAAAAAAAATATCAGCTGCCATAAATAAAATGACCCACATGGAGTTTGGCCCTAGTTGACAATTTTAACAACAGTCACTATCATCATGTATCATAAACAAGTCATTGTCTTCATTTATCATAAACAAGTCATTGTCTTCGTGTATCATAATAGCAAGGCCATTGTATCATAAATGCATGGTAACTGTCATCATAAAAATGAGGACTTCGCATCACATAAGTTATTGTCACTTTGAATCACAGAGATTTAAGATTTCTCATCACATAGGCTAGTCTTATTTTTCCGCTTCACAAAGATTATGTCTTTCATCAGATAATGAGGGTACCTTGATCGTATCACACAAAGATTATACTTTGTATCAGTGCATCACAAAGATCACAGTCTTCTCTCATATTTGATTCTCGCATCAACAAAGATAATTACCTTCTTCGCATCATCGTAGTCTTCTTTATATTATGGAGATTAGGATCATTGATTTGGTCTTTTTCAAATCAATAGAGAGTACATCTTTGCATTAACAAGATCAAATCTTATTGCATGACAGAGATCATAGTCTTCTTTTCACAAGATTGTGTGCTTCATAACATCACAAAAAATACAATTTTCTTTGTAACAGAGAATAAGGTCACTGGCTCCTTCACATTACAGAATTGCTTTACATTAAGGTCACTTAGCATCACATAGATTGAATTCATAGTATCACAGAGATTATAGACTTATTTTGGCTTCTTTGCATCAACAACGATGCATCACAAACATATAATCTACTTCATATCAATACGTCAACAGAGTTTAGGGTCTTCTACATAGAGATATTAACCAACCATAGTAATGTGAGCCTTTGAGATGACAAGAGTGAGTCATAACCGCAGTAATTATACTAGCCACCATAGAGATAAGCGAGCCAAGCCATACCATAGAGATCAATGAATCATACCAAAGAGATCAACGAGTCACATGGTAAATGCGAGGCTGATAGAACAAAGGAAATACGAGCCATAAAAATTATCATACAGAAAATAGCATGTATGTAGATCTCAGAAATTATACACAGTGAGCCATAGAAATGGGCTACGACAAAGACATAGAATGTGGGCCACTGTAACAAGCCAGAAGGATAGAAAAAATACAAAACGTGAGTTATTGAAATTCAAACCACAAAGGTATAGAAATCGAGCAATAGAGCTATATACATATGTGAGTTATTGCTATAGAATACGAACCATAGGAAACATAATTCCAACAACTATTTTCGAGCTACTGAACCACAAAAATAGATCTGAACCACAGAGACAAGAAGCTCATAACAATTTTTCAAGGCTACAACAGTGCGAGTTCAATCCACAGAGATAGATGCCCATAAAATTCGTATAACAAAAAGCCTAAGATCATAGAACTCAGATCTTCTTTACCACAGAGACCTGTAACTCGGAATATAACGAATTAAGAATTTCAGACTAGTGCAATGAACTAGGCTCTGATACCACGTTGTTTTTCTAGCATAGAAAAACTAGACAAATTTTCTCCAACATGTAACTACTTCTAATGATTAATTTGGCAATATTTATCCATAATTCATAGCATCATTAAGTAGTTACACAAAAGAAAATTATAACTATCAAACATGAAATGAGCAGTAAAATCCGTAGTGAGACAATGAACTAAAGACACAAAGAATTAGGCCTGAGGTTAGGGAAAAACCCACAAGGCGAAAACCCAAACCTTCTTTCCTTTTGAGAGAATCCAAGGTCCATCAAAATATACAGAAACATAATGATAATCATGATAACTAACCTGAACAATATCAAGAAACAACCCTCCATATTTTCCACAGATTTCGTCCTCCTCTTTTCTCTTCTAGCTCGCAGAAACATATAGTTTATCCAAAAAAACTTCCAAATAAGAAGCAATTTACACATATAAAGTCATCATAGGCGGTTGAATGGGTGTCTCTAAGGGGCCTAACCGACCTAACTTTCAGTGGAGCTGACTTTTCATCTTTAGGAGGCATAAATATATATTAAATTTCCAATTTTGTCATAATGAAAATATCGACCATGGCTACCATATTTTTCAGCAACTTTGGACATATTGCACAAGCTTGCAGATGTGACATGAAGTGGACTCCTAAGAATATTAGGTAAGAAAGAAAACCCACTAGAGTTTGGAGAAGAAAACATGTCAAGAAAGAAGAATAAATATCATCAGGGGGAGAAGCCCGCAAAAGCAAGACACCCTTTGCCATTGATGTCAAAGGGGGAGAGAGAAAGAGGATGGAAGTGAAGTGTGCAGATAGGGGGAGCATGAGTGTTGACATCAATGACAAAGGGAGAGATTGTTGGAAGAAATTGTCATTGATGTCAAAGGGTGAATGGGCCATTGATATGATTCACAATATGTGTGCAAATGACAATGAATTTGGGTGCATTATCACTCTAGATTGATAGCCCTCGTCACACCATTTCGTTTGAGAGGTGGTACACCTTGTGGGTTCCCTTGGTTGGAGAAATACTCAAGATTGAAGTTTGATGCCCCAAATGATGGGTGTATCTCCAGCTCATGCCCCATGAATCTGGTGGAAATTGGTAGCTTTGGTCAGTATTTTCATCAATAAAATTAAAAGAGAAAAATTGAATTTATTTACCCCACAAGTGTCCAAGTCGGTCTGCCCAAGAGACACATCTATTCGCATGGATGGACAACTATATATTGAGCCTATTTTCTCTCCTTTAAGGAAGATTCATATAATCTCTTATATCTTTGTTTTGTGCAGGTCTGAGGCTCTATATCTTGTAGGATCTGAGGCTCTATACCTTGCGGACCTGAGGCACTACATACTTGTGGAACTATGTGGACCTGTGGCATCATATTTTTGTAACATATGCAAGTTATGTGGGATAATATCTCTGTAACATATGAAAATTCTATGGCATCATATCTCTGTTCCATATGCGAGTTTTGTGGTACCATCTTTCTGTGGATTATGAAAGCTCTGTGATTATGACCAAAGCGAATTTCAGAACTAATTGAAGGGATCATTGTATTGAGATTGGAGGGTTGGCTTGCGACTTGTGGGAGGTCATCTTGCTGGTTAGTGTTTTTTGTCAAAGATATGTTATTTCTGACTGATGTACAAATTGGATTAAATTGAACATTCTCTCATAAGGAAAGCATGTTGGGTTTTCCACTTGTTAATTTTCACACCGCACTATGTTGTTTCAATTACTTTTAGCCCAATTCAATTTTTCAAATAGTAATCTTCTCAATAACAATTAATCTTTCCAATCATCAATAGTAATTGAAGATAGAACAATAAATTGAATGATAAAGGATAATCAAAACATCAACAAGAGACACCAAGTTTGGTCAAAGACCAGGGAAAAACCCCACAAAGGGGAAAACCCAATACAATGAGCCCAATACAAAACTATCTAGCAAAATTAACACAACAACTTTTAGAAATATGTTCCCAAAGACAACTTTTCTTGTCTACGATCAACTGCGGTCAGATGTCAAATGTATCCCTAGAGCCCAACCACATGGAGGAAGAGGTGTGCATGGAACTGAGCCCTTACGACCACACCCTTGAGCCTGCTAGCCTACAGTTATAGTCGAAAATTTCCTTTGACGAGCCTGCGACTATGACCCAAAACCCTAGAACACGTACGAGCTACGAACCTTGTATTTTCGGACTTGTTCGAACCACTTTCCTTGACCCTACATCAGACTTGTGTGAACCAAACAATGAAGAAGAGAAGAAGAAGAGGCTTGGTGAAGTCCAAATGAGATAGAGGTCACTTGTATTTATAGGCTTCCAAGGTTGATCAATTTCCTGTTAGGGCCGACCTGTCCAAATGTGCATATGTTGGATTTTCTTCATAAGTACACTTTCACTTGTCTAAATTGAGTGCTTCAATAGTCACAATAGGTCTTCTCAAAAAGAGGAATCAAGTCCCATGGTTGGAATTTTGTCACTGAGCTGCCAAATTAACACTCCTTTTCATCTAGGGAGAAATTCCAACTGCATCATGTCATGTGTATCCTGTCGTCATATCATGTCCCATCTCTGCTCAACTCTATTTGCTAAAACATTCTCGAATCTAAAGAAGAAGAATCATCAAGGAGCATTAGCTACCACCCTCTATAATGTCAGAGAGCACATCTCAATATGAGAACAATATCATGGAGCACATCTCAACCTGAAACTACATTGGGGAGCACATATCAACCCTTAATCTCATGGGGGAGCAAAACATCTTCAACCCCATATCAAGCAATAGGTGATATAGGGGAGCACATCTCAACGCATCCTATTTCCCATTGATCTTCCGAACATTGACCCTCAAGAGTCATTTGGTGTAACACTTGCATCATAATCAGCTTGGGTTCTGCACCCCTAAGTAGACTCTCAACCTGTTGGCCAGACGGGTAGCGGTAATCCCTACAAGCCTAGCTTGTGGGTATGATGCCAACTGGGGTATACTCTACAAAGACCAAGATAGGGGAGAAACATATCCAACCCTATAGGTAACAGATAGGGGAGAAACATCTACAACCCTATTGTCCAGAGATCCCTCAACCCCAGGAGCCCTCCATCTCAATTCCTCACCTGGGAGCTCAAAAAGGGGGGAAGAGTCATCTCAGTTTTCTTGATTAGTGATGCCCCTTATTTGGAGGGGTCACATCCAATAGTCCAAGTTGATCTATGAAGACTAATAAATTCCCTTTCGATATGTCCTTGGTAAGAATATTTGTAATCTACTCATTTATCGATATATGATGGAGTCTAAGGACTCCCCTCTGCACCATTTCTTGAATGTAATGATATCGAATCTCAATGTTCTTGGACTTGTCATGAAATATGAGGTTCTCTGCCAGACATACCCCACTCTTGTTGTCGCAATATATTACTGTAGTGTCTAGGACCTGCTCAAATAGCTCTCCAAAGATCTTCCTGAACCAAACTGCATCGCAACTAGCCATGCTAGCGACAATGTACTTTTCCTCGAGATACTCAATTCTACAAACTTCTTCTTCCTTCTCATCCAAGATATCATGGCAGATCCAAGATTAAAACAACATCTAGATGTACTCTTCATGTTGACAACATTTTCTGCCTAATCAACATCGGTATATCCATGAAATCAAACATCTCCCGCAAAATATCTCAGACCAAGGGTAATCATCCCATGCAAATATCTCAAAATGTGTTTGGCAACAATCCAATGTGCATGTAGAGGCTCGGTCATGAATTGACTCAACGTGTTCACTGCATAGAATATTTCTGGATGGGTGTTCACTAAAACATCAGAACCCCAATCAATTGTCTATACTTGGATGGATTCGCCAAATTGGGTCTTGCAGCTTCTCAACATAACTTCTTGAAATTAATTTCCATTGGTGTGGGAAAGGACTTACTTTCTGTCATTCCAAATCCCTCCAACAACTTCACTACATATTTTCCTTGTGAAAGGAAAATATCATCAGTGCTTTGCCACACCTCAAGGCCTAGAAAGTAATGCATGAGTCCAAGGTCTTTCATCTCGAAATCAGAGGCTAGATCCCTCTTACACTTGATCATCAGGGTCTTATTACCTGTAAAGAATAGATCATCAACATATAAGACCAAAATCAATGGCATACCTTGGACTACCTTGAAGTAGAGGTTGGGATTGACATTGCTTCTTGTGAATCCCAACTTCACCAAATAACTATCTATGCGGGTGTACCATGTTGTTGGGGGCTTGATTCAAACCATCCAATGCCTTCTTGAACCTTCAAACATGTGTCTTTCAATCCTCTACTTCAAATCCCCGTGGTTTCTCAACGTCCACTCCTTCCTGTAACATGCCATGAAGGAATGTTGTCTTTACGCCCATCCTAATGTAGGGGTGCATCCTTGAATTTCGGCAAGAGAAACTATCGAACAAATGGTTGTATATCGAGCCACAGGTGCAAATATATCGTCATAATCTTCTCCCTCTTTCTGGGTGACTCCTCAGGACATGAACCTTGCTTTATATTTCTCAATGCTACCATCAACTCCATGTTTGATCTTGAATAGCCACTTTGAAGTCACCTAATATTTCCCCTTCAGTCTCGGCACAACTTCCCATGCATCATTTTTCATAATTGTCACATATTCTTTGGCCATAACATCCTTCCAAAATTGTTCTTTCACGACTTCTTGAAAGGTGGGAAGTTCGGCTTGAAACATAGTGCGCATGGATGAAACATATCCTTGATATTTTCATGGCTTCTTCCTTTCTCTAAATGATCTTCAAATGGGAACTTGTCTCTCATGATCTTGTAATGTGTTGCAGAGCCAAAGTGGCCTCTTCCTGGCAGGAGGATCACATGGAGGAGGATTTAAGGGATCCATGGGTTCCATGGGATCATCAATAATGTCCGTGTCAGATTAAGGCACAGAAGGACCATCTAAAATATCCATATCATCTTTATTATTCTCAGGAGGAGGAGGTAGAGGAAGGTCATTTGCTTTCCCAAGGGAAACATCTTCATTGAACATTACATCCGTGCTAATCTGAACCTTCCTTTGACTAGGAATATATTTTCTAAAAGATTTAGAATTTTCACAATATCCAACAAATGTACCTTTTCTTCCCGTGGCTTCTAGCTTGTTTCTTTTGTCCTTCAGCACATGGAAATATAGGGGATAACCAAATATATGGAGATGGCAAACATCGGGCTTTACTCCAGTGAACACTTCTTCGGGGGTCTTGTTTTCCAATGCTTGACTAGGCACCCTGTTTTGAACATATACAACAACATTCGTTGCTTCTCCCCAAAGGAACTTTGGCACCTTTAGATTATGGAACATGGCACAAGTGACTTCTACAATAGACTTGTTCTTTCTTTCAGATACTCCATTTTTTTCAGGAGTATAGGGCATAATCGTCTCTTTCTTGATACCTTCCTTCTTGCAAAAATCAATGAACTCATTCAAAATGTACTCTACCATTGTGAAACCTGAAGATCTTAATTTTCTTCCATGTTTGATTTTCGACCAAAGCTTTGAACTCCTTGAACATTTCGAAGGCTTCCTCCTTGTGCTTCCAATAATATATTCATGTGTTTCTTGAAAAGTCATCAGTCAAGGTGATGTAGTAGAGATGGACACCAATAGAATGTATGGACATCGAATCACATAGGTAGGAATGAATGAGATGGAGGATGTCATTTGACTTGTTTCCGCTAGAGGGGAATGGTCCCCTTGTCTTCTTTCCATTGACACAACCTAGACATACCCCATCATGTTGGGCTTGAACATCAGGAATACCGGAAACCCATTTCTTCAATTTTGAAAGAGAATCATAATGTTAATGGGCCAAAAATATTCAGTGCCATATCTCACTTAGATGATTAATATCATGAACTAATGCTAGAAGAGGTATTCTGGTGACTTTGTAGAGTCTTTCAATTAATATCATGAACTAATGCTAGAAGAGGTCTTCCGGTGACTTTGTAGAGTCTTTCAATTCTCGATCCCAATGTAAATGCATCTCTCATGGGTGATCCAATAGGCCAAGTAAGAACCTTTCCCTTGATGAAGGCAACAATCATCCCTTTGTCTTCCAAAGAAGATATTGATACCAAATTCTTCTTCAGTCCTGGCACATACATCACATCACAGAGCGCAATAGATTCCCCAGACTCCAAATGGAATTTGATGGGCCGAAAGCCTTTAACGGGACGAGTGGAGTTGTCTCTAAGAATAATTTTCAAATTTGACTCCCTCTCTACCAAATTAGAGAGAAGCTATTTATACCTAGAGAAATGATGAGTGGCCCCACTATCAACCAACCAACTATTCCACAAATGCAGAAGAGAAGAACTAGTAGGGGTAGAAATAAGAATTTATTCAGATTGATTGCCAACATTACTTTCATACCTGGAGTATCTTGACTTCTTTTGAGGATGACGATATTCTTCATGGTTAATTGTAGCATCTCTTCTTCTTCTTTCATCTCTTCCATTGTGATCATTCCTGTTGTCATCTACTCTTATTCGATCATCAAACTTGTTGTTGTTGCTTCTAGTGTTGTAGCATGGACCATTGTTATTCTCAGGGGAATCTCAAGCATAATAACCCTTCTTGTGGAAATTGTAGCATTCAATGTGAGATGATGTTCTATCATTCCTCCTCTTTACATTTCAAGGTGGTGGCTTTCTTGAATTTGATGGGCCTCCGTTTCCTTTCTTCTTCCTGTTTTGAGTGACGAATGTAACGGGCTCTAGATATTATCCTTGATTCTTCTTGAGTGAGCTTTCCAACAATCTCATCAAATGACGTGAAGGCATTGTTGTTGCTTATGGTAGTAATGAAGGTTTCCCAAATGGGAGGGAGACCTCTAAGAGTCACAATCACCAATTCCCTATCAAGCACAGTTTCCCCAACTCTTTGCAATTGATCTCTAAGACGAGATATCCTCATAATGTAGGATTGCACAGACTCTCCTTTGTTCATCTTCATGTCTTTGAGTTGATCTTTCAAGGAGATGATTTCATTCAAATTGTTGACTTCATACATGCCAACTATCTTAAGTTGCTTAAACCTCCTTGTATAGGTCGACCTGATAAAAGGTTTTACAATGTGGAAAAAATTATGTCTTATGTGGGTAGGTCAGCCCCAAATTAGGCCTCCCTCCAATCAATATATATAACTTTGTTGTGGAGCCTCAAATGTATCAATTCGTGGCATCTGTTTAAGAAGAAAACAACTCAGAACTCGTTGGAGCAGTCTGAGGTCGTGAGCAACAATGTTTATCTGAAGTTGAGGCTGGGTTCTTTCAAGGATTATTTGCTTTTTATCTCTTATCTTCTCCATGTTATGATTCACTAAATTAAGGCAGGAATAGACTGAGTTCTAAAGCTTATTTGAGGTCTCCCTTGAGGTAGATTTTGACCTAGTCCGAAGCCTGTCTGAGGAAAAATTTGAATATGTGATAGGGTCGCAATAACATTGTTGAAGCCACAACATCGAGACATAATTTCAGCCTCTTGAGGCAAAACTTAGCTTTATTTTGTGTCTGCTATGAGGTACTTTTTGGCCTTGTTTTGAGGGAATTCTGTAGCAGGATACATCAAGTTTTCTGAGACCTATTGCATGTTAGTTTTTTTAGCATCGAAGGTGTTCTAGTCTCAAAACTTTGTGGAGAGGCTAAAATACAGGAGTTCTCCATGGCCTAAAAATCGTTTATGGAAATTCCACCTAGAAACGTCTCAATTAGATTATTAGCCTATTTTTAATTATTGCCTAAGTCTAAACTTAAGAAAAGTGGCTAATTAATCAGAATTAATTTAGATAAGGTGTGAATCATCTAGAACTCACACAGATTGAGTAGGAAATAATCTTAGCCATCGATTAAGATTTAATCTTGGTCGTTGGAGGTCCAACAGAAGATTATAAGAAGTCGATGGGTAGATGGAGAACACACACTTGAGGTCAATTTCCTTGGGCAGTTTGAGCTAGCGAGCAGCAGAGTTCAAGCTAGAGAAGGGAAGAAGAGACAAAGCGGGGCAGGGATAGTGATCATGAGGAAGATTTTCCAGATTCAAAGAGTACATTATATAGAGGAAGAGATAGCCACAGAGGGGTTGCGCAAGGGATGCACAATGCACAAAAGCCTCTAAGAGGCAATGTGTTATGCTCTTAACCTGCAAGACGATACCAGAATACAAAATATGCGAAGAAATATACCCAGAACATAGAATAGTGGAAACAACAACAAGTATTTTATTATTCAGAAAGCAATGTTCACTTGCCTCTTCGAGGGGGCAACCTCCAATAGCGCAGAGCTCAATTACAAGAATAAGACACGATGCTCCTCGCAGGGAGTCTCTATCCTTTATATATGACTCATACATGCAATACCATGGTTCTTATTAATACCCTCTATCTAATACCATGGCCCATTTGCAACTAACTGTGGTCCCGTCATTAAATGCGGGTTAACCACTTACAATTATTAATATGGGCTTTATTGACTCTTTACTTAACTATAACTATGACTCGATCCTACTACATAAATAAGGGGGTTAGGGTGGGACCCTAAAATGCCCTCCCCCTTAAGAATAGCCTTGTCCTCAAGGCTGAAGCTGCGGAAACTGCTGAAGAATAGTGGCTGGTTCCCAGGTTGCATCTTCCGGAGAGGTGTCTTTCCACTTGAAGAGGACTTCCTTGATCATGCGATCACGTAGGTGCCGTTCTCGTGTGTCTAGGACATGCTCAGGTTGGAGCCAGATTGACCCTTCTTCATCCAATTCAGGTGGACTGGTTTGAATTCTGCAATTGTTCCCAATCACTTTCTTGAGGCATGGGACATGGAAAACTGGATGGATTTTTGCAGTGGGTGGCAAAGCTAGCTTGTAGGCCACTTCTCCAATGCGCTGAAGTACTTGATACGGTTCATAGAATTTTGGAGATAGTTTCTGACAACCCTTGTCTTTGAGTGATGTTTTCTTATATGGTTGTAGCCTCAAAAATACCTGATCCCCTTCTTGAAATTGTCGCTCTGAGCGATGCTGATCTACCTGTTGCTTCATGCGGTTTTGAGCTTGATGAAGATTCTCTCTAAGATAGGCGAGCATGGTTGTGCGGCTTTGTAGGAGTTGATCCACTGCTTGTACCTTTGAGCACCCCTTGATATAAGAAGTAGGGGAAGGAGGGAGTTGACCATAAACTGCTTCATAGGGAGTCACTTTGGTGGTGGCATGATAGTTGGTGTTATACCACCATTCAGCTAGAGGTAATCACTGTACCCAAAGATTTTGCGTTTCTGAAGTGAAACACCTAAGGTAGGTTTCCAGACATTTGTTGACTGCTTTAGTTTGACCATCCGTTTGTGGATGATAGGAAGTACTGAGTTTTAGTTGGGTACCTTGTAGCCTGAAGAGTTCCTGCCAAAAAATACTGGTGAAGATTGGGTCACGATCAGACACAATAGAAGTGGGCATGCCATGCAATTTGAAGATCTGATCCATGAAAGATTGAGCGACCAAAGTCGGTGTAAAAGGGTGGGGTAGGGCGCAAAAATGAGCATACTTAGAAAGTCGGTCCACAACCACCATGATGACTGATTTGTTTCATGACTTTGGAAGACCTGTAATGAAATCCATAGAAACCTCCATCCATATTGATGCCGAGATGGGCAATGGTTGTAATGTGCCTGGTGCTTTGACTGTCTCCGCTTTGTGGCACTGATAGACATCACATTCCGCTACAAAAGTAAGGATGTCATTTTTCATGCCTGTCCAAAAAAATGATCTTCTAGTGCGAGCATACGTCTTATGAAATCTTGAATGTCCTACAGTGGGGGATGAGTGCAATTCCTCCAAAATGCGGATTTTGAGGGTGGATGTTGGTGATATTACGACTTTGTCCTTGTAGCGAAGAATCTCATCCTGCCACGAGTAGCCCTTGGTGGAATTTGGATCTGCCTGCAATTGAGTAATGAGTTGGGAGAGCCAGGGATGTGAAAACCATTCCCTGCGAGCCTCTTCAATCCATTCTGGAATGGGAAGGGAAATTGCAAGCAGTGTACGTTCCTCCTCAAATTGGCGAGATAATGCATCTGCTATAATAGTTTTGTGCCCTTTCTTGTAAATGATCTCATAATCATATCCCAGCATTTTGGCGAGCCATTTATTTTGTTGTGGGGAGGATAGGCGTTGCTCCAAAAAATATTTAAGGCTGTGATGGTCTGTGCGGATTTGGAAACGTCGCCCCAATAAGTAAGGTCACCAGGTATCTACTGCATGTAAGATGGCCATCATTTCCTTCTCATAGGTAGATTATCCCAGATTCTTCCCACTTAGTTGTTGGCTTGTGAATTCCAAGGGTCGAACTTCCTGCATTAAGACCGCCCCAATACCCATACCCGAAGCATCACATTCAATGAAAAAAGATTTGGCGAAGTCGGGTAGTGCTAAGACTGGAGTGGAACACATGGCATTTTTGAGAGCTGTAAATGCCTGTTGTGCTTCATCATTCCAGAAGAATGAATTTTTCTTGAGGAGTTGAGTGAGGGGCTTCGCAATGCGACCATAATTGCGGACAAATTTGCGATAGTAGCCTGTGAGACCCAAAAATCCTCTCAGGCTCTTTAAGGTCTTAGGTTGAGGCCAATCCTGCATTGCCTGGATCTTTTTGGGGTCCACCTTGACACCTTCACGCCCCACAATGTGGCCCAAATACTCAACTTATTCCATGCCAAAAGAACACTTGGACATCTTAACAAATAATTTATGCTTGCGAAGCAGTTGCAAGAGCAGATCTACATGCTGAAGATGTGCAGCCCAAGTGCAATTGTAGATGAGGATGTCATCGAAGAAAACAAGGACAAATTTCCTGAGATATGGTTTGAGAAGGTGGTTCATAAGGCTCTGAAAAGTAGATGGGGCATTACAAAGACCGAATGGCATGACCAGGAACTCATAATGGCCTTCATGAGTTCTGAAAGCAGTCTTTGGAATGTTGACTTCCTTCATGTGAATTTGGTGGTAGCCTGAGCGAAGATCCAGCTTAGTGAAGAATTGAGCTCCATTGAGTTCATCCAGCAAATCATCAACAACCGGGATGGGAAATTTATCTTTGACTATCAACTTATTGAGGGCCCTGAAGTCTGACCACATACGCCATTCCCCATCTTTCTTGAGCACCATGACCACCGGTGATGAATAAGGACTAATGCTGGGACGAATGATGCCTGCTTCCAAAAGTTCCTTGATTATTTTTTCTATTTCATTCTTTTGGGTGAACGGATATCTGTATGGGCGCACATTTGGTGGTTGGGCCCCTGGGACCAAGGTGATGCTATGATCATGTTCCCCTCTTGAGGGTGGAAGCTCATGAGGCTTGTCAAAGACTGGCAGATGGTTATTTAAAATCTGTTGCATCTCAGGATGAATCGGCAGAGAGTTGGGTTCGACGGCCTGGATGGCATTAAATTGAGCTATAACTCCATGATGGCCCTTTTTTAACAATTTTTCCATCCTATGTGAGCTGATGATAGAGGGAGCTCCCGCTTGGAGTCCGCGGAGGGTATGTGTGGAGTTGTTCTGCTTAAAGCTCATATATAACTCCTGGAAATCCATTGTGATTGGCCCAAGTGTGCGAAGCCATTCAACACCGAGGACAATGTCGCACCCTCCCATGTGTATGGAAAACATGTGGGTCATCAACTGATAATCCCCCATTTGAAGTTTGACATTTTCACAGTGGCCTTCACATTTCATTGTTCCCCCATCCGCAATTTGGACTTGGAAGTTAGAAACTGCTCATACAAAACAATGCACTGCTTCCGTGACTCTTTGATGGATAAAATTATGTGTACTTCCACTCTCAATCAAGACTACTACTGGGCGATGCTAAATAAAACCTTTGATCTTGAGAGTTTGAGGTGAAGAAATCCCTGCCAAAGCATGCAGCGAAATAACTAGTTCGTCAGGGACATTGTCCTTCTGGTTGTGACCCTCTTCTGCCTCCTCAGGTTCCTCAAGTGGTGGGGCTTCCTCCGATGAGCTGTAATGAGTGGCATCAATTTGAAGGAATTTGGGCTCCTTGCATTTATAACCTGGGGAGTATTTTTCATCATAGTAGTAACATAATCCCTGCTTTCTTCTTTTTGCCATTTCTACAGGTGACACCTTTTGAACCTTAAGTGTTTGAGTCGTGTTGTGAGTCTGTGGGGGGCGACCCTTGGTGGTGAAATTTGGGCGAGTGGACTGGGCCGCTAACGCACGTTCCATGTTACGAGCTACCTTGCAAGCCTCCGACCATGTGGGAGGGTGGTGCAGTCAGACGTGGGCTTGTATGGCCTCTTTAAGACTGTTGATAAAACATTCCGTGTAGAACGCATCTTGGAGACCCCTAGTGCAGAAAGCTAAGGCTTCAAAGGCTGTAATATATTCATCCACTGTGCCAGTCTGTCGGAGCTTAGTGAGATGACCCAAAAAAGTAGAGTCATGGTCAAAGCGCTCTATAAGAGCTTTTTTGAAGGTGTCCCAAGTCAAAAAACTTCCATTGCAACGTTGATGCCATTGCCACCATTGCCATCTTTCATTGTCCAAGTACATGCTCCCCACCATAAGCTGAGTCTCATTATCTAAGATGTAATTCAGATTGAAATACTGCTCCATTTGTGCTACCCATGCTGTCGGGTGAGAACCATCAAATTTATGCATATCCAGCTTGGGAGGTCGCGGACGGGATTGTTGGTGGGTGCCCCAGAGGTGAAGAGAGTGGCTAGACTCACCCTCACTGTGTTCATGGCCAATATACGCCTCCTCGTGGGCTTCCGCCTTGCCCTTAGAGAGTGCGTTAGTTAGTGTCATCAGTTGCACTTGGAGTTCTTTCAAGGATTGTTCAAGTTTGTCGATCTTCTCATTGGCCATAGCTTGAGCTCTAGTTTCTACCATGCACCGATCTGATGTACTTGAAATTTGGGACCGCCCGATTTTTTTTTGGCACTAACACTTGAATGGTACCACCTTTCTCAGCTCGTTGTCCTGATTCTTATGGGCTAGATCACCAATAAGCGCCCCGGGGGGTCTCCTGACAGAGTTTTACTCGCTTAGGAATACTGCAGTAGCCAAATCCCCAAAATGTCAATGCTGCCAAAAGTCCTGTGAAAATCACGCCCCGGTTTAGGAACCCCACACCACTACTCAGATCTGGTGGATTTGAGAGATTTGAATGGTTGATCGGATAGCTCTGAGCAGCGGAATAGATTGCTGCTGCGGATCTGATGGATCTAATAGATCTAAATGGCTGTTCTGTTAACTCGGAATTGCGGGACTGATGTCTGCTGCTGCTGCAAACCCCACTTGCAAGATCTGATCTGGTAGAGATTATGCGTAATCCAGAGATAGAAAAGGGAACTATGGTGGCGAGGAGTGTCAGGTGTTACAACTCGCAATATACATAAGGCTCTGACAGTAGTACTCGGCCCAATGTTTCAAGGCTCTAACTAAGGAGGATCAACCGTACCCTTAGTCGTACAACCCGACTACCTTATCGTACGGGCGAGTAATCTCTTCGAGTGCTGTTCTCGGTGTACTGTAGAAGCAAGATGGCCGACGATTTACTTATGGCGAGGTTTCAAAGGAGCTATGGGGCTTTCGATATACCCAGAGGGTACTTGGAAGACAGTCTGTGTTCGGTTCTATCTAATGCGCTACTACTCGAAGGGGTACCCACAGGGGTTACAAGGGAGTCCAACAAGCGTGACCACCTCTTGTATTTCCTGCATGCATGCCTCCCCAAATCCGCAGGTTTATGCACTCAACGACAGATCCCGTGGTTTAAAGACGCCGGAACACGTCTCTAGCCAAATTTTTTTTGTTAAGAAATGGAGATCCCACCGGCCCTGGAAAGTGCTCTGATACCACTTGTTATGCTCTTAACCTGCAAGACGATACCAGAATATAGAATATGCGAAGAAATATACCCAGAACATAGAATAGTGGAAACAACATGAAGTATTTTATTATTCAGAAAGCAATGTTCACTTGCCTCTTCGAGGGGGCAACCTCCAATAGAGCAGAGCTCGATTACAAGAATAAGACACGATGCTCCTTGCAGGGAGTCTCTATCCTTTATATATGACTCATACATGCAATACCATGGAGCAATACCATGGTTCTTATTAATACCCTCTATCTAATACCATGGCCCATTTGCAACTAACTGTGGTCCCGTCATTAAATGCGGGTTAACCACTTACAATTATTAATATGGGCTTTATTGACTCTTTACTTAACTATAACTATGACTCGATCCTACTACATAAATAAGAGGGTTAGGGTGGGACCCTTACACAATGCGATTTAAGGATTTGGGAAGTCGTTTCAAAATTCCAAGGTAGAAGAATTTCACGGAGGTCAGGAGAAACCTTTCCAGAGTCAGGGGCAAGTTGAAGAGGCAGTTCAGTGTGAGATCCAGACCATACAAATTTGAGCCTGCAGAGAGGGTGACACAGAGCAATTCGTGGAGGGGTTTTAGAGGCCAATTTTCAATGATGGATTTCTTGTGGAGTGAGGAAATTCTTCACAATATCTTTGCCAGTAATTTCTATGCAAGATTTCTAGTTTTTGGCATTCAGATTGTACTCAGATTATTTCACTGCTTCTTAATAATATAAAACCCTCAGCTACTGCACCATTTTTCCCAGGTTGGGTTTTTCCAGAGACTTTTGTCCAAAAATAAGTGTGTCAAATTTTGTGTGTGTGTGTGCTAGAATATTTCTCAGTTTCCAGCGCTATTATTTTCCGCAGTTTTATTTGTGAAGGTTGTAGTGTGATTTATTCGATATTTCCCATAGCAAATAAATTGTTAAATTAATTAACAATTAGAAGAATTAGTTCTAGTTGTTTCAATAGGATTTCAAACTTGAAATTTTCACATGGTATCAGACCGTGATTGATTAGATGAGGAAGCTCAGAAGTCAAATTAGAAATTCATTGTTTAGAGGGAGCAACATGATGATTTTCTAGAGGCTGTACAGAGCCTAAGCAAGGCAATTCAAATCGTTGGGCAGATTGATATTTTAGTGTAGGTTGGAAGAAAAATTCGGATTCCAGTAGGTAGAGGGAGCAACAACAACTTAGATTTTCACTGAGTAGATTCATTGTTTGGGTGCTGTTGTCATACAGAATGTCTAGGCACCGCGAAAACAGCTCAGATCGGGGGTTGTCACCTTGATCCCCAGTCTCTCTGTTTAAGCTATCTCCCTACAACAGGCTAAGTGGGGTAGACCCTATGGAAAAGTGGAATGAAGAAGAACTGGTTGGGAACCAACAGTTCGGGAGACACAGTGAAGCGATCAAGTACTTGATTAAGATTTAGCAAGACTTATAAGATTTGATTAGATTTTAAACGATTGATACCAGTGCCTTACGAAGTCAACGATATTGCTAGAGAAACTAAGACCAAGTAATCGATTAGCAACTGTTGCTTAGATGAGTGACTATTTTATATGAAATGCAGATCCTAAAACTAATGTGAGATGCAAGAATCTTGGTTAATTCTAGTTAAATGCCTATTTAAATGTGAACCCTTCAATTCTTTCTGTGTTGAGCTTGATTTCGTAGTAATTGGAAGAGAGAATATTAGGAGAAGCACACTAAGGTGTGATTAACGATACCTCTCCTGAAATTCTAACATACCCGGTGCCTCCAGCGCTGCAGAGAACTATGGCTTTGACGACTGCAAGGTCACCGTTTTAAGTACTATTAAAACAGGCTTCTCAAGAAAATAAAAATGGAGATTTATCTGTCTATCGACCAAGCTTATTCTTGGAAGTAAATTTTATCTATGAAAAGTTAAATTATATGCAAATGCACCGAAAGATGAGATGAAGTTAGAATTGAGAATGGGTAAACACTTATGCCACAAAAGCCCTTAATTACCCAAATGAAATGCTCGTTGTTTTTAGATGAAGACTTAGAAAATAAACTTTTGAAGATACTATAGTTAAAACACCAGCTTATTTCAAATCTTCTTGATACAATTTAGCTCAAAGAGAACAAAAACAACTTTGCAATTCGATATCAATGTCAACAAATGCTAAAAAAAAATACTCAGTTTATGAAACAAAGGATATGCATTTTATCACAATTCCATGACAGAGTACTTAATTTCCAAAAATTATTTTTTAGGACAGTAGTAAGAAATTTTTATGACAATAGCAATATGACAATGAAAATAATAATCTATAAATGATATCTTTATGCAAAAAATCTACCGAAATTCTTCCAAACTTGCCCACATGAATTATAAAAATTTTTCAGCCTGTTGTGATGTGATTTCCGGAATTATATCAGATCTGATATACTTATTACAGCCAACAATTAAAACATGAAATACGCCTAATGATGAATGCCCAACTCAAAAAATTAATTCCTTAATGTATTAGACAACTTAGGAACTGATTTTAGGCTATCCCACATGAAAGTTTTTCATTGTTATATTTCAGACTTCAGAAACATAATTATTTAGAGATAACAATGACCCAAAATGTAGATCTAGGCCAAATTCTTGATACACATAAAACATAAATGACTTATTAATGTATTTAGCAATTTTTTTAGTTAATTTCAAACCACTTAGATGCATTTTTTCACCATTATTAGAAAAGTATATGATTGTTGTAGCAAACAATGAGGAAAAAGATGGTTTAGAGATGAAACCCTTAGGCTCTAGACCTTGAAGATCACTTGCCCAAATTGCCCAAAAAATTTCAATACCTGAAACACAAATTTGTACCAAATTTTCTACAAAAACCCACCAATGATTAGCTCTAGAAAATCAAATATTCAAATAAGAAATGGAGCAAGGGGAATCTAGGGCCAATGAGAGCTAACATTAGGCCCAATCGAACTAGCGTTGGGCTAGAAGAAGGTAGATCTGGGCTTAGGAGCTCCAAAATTTGAAACCCTTGTTCTGAAAAAATTATTTTTCTTCAGGTCTTCAGATTTATTGCAAAATCTTTAATGGATGGCCTTGCAAAAATATTTGGGATAAGATATTTCCCTCTAGGGCCTAGATCTGCCTTAAAACCCCCATATCTGCTTGAAAAATCTCAGATCTGAAGATTTACTTGATTGATTTTTCAGATCTATTCCTGCAAACAATCTTTGAGCTTTGATCTTGTCATCCAGGGTCTAGATCTAGCTCAGATCTGAAAATTTACTTGGCTGATTTCTCAGATCTATTCTTGCAAACAATCTTTGAGCCCAGATCTTGCCCTCCAAGGTCTAGATCTAGCTCAGATCTGAAGATTTTCTTGGCTGATTTCTCAGATCTATTCCTGCACAAGTGAAAAGAGAAAAACCCAATACCCAATATGTACAAAAATAGAGAAAATCCCAAAAACCAAAGTGTTAAAATTCAAAATTATGTTACAAAATTTCAGATCTACACAAGTAAATAATAGATCTATACAAATAATTTACAGATCTATCAGATCTGAAGAGTATGAGTCCAACTCCACTCCCAGATCTGATAATCTAAGGCTCTTAATAGCCAGATCTATAAAAATTTCTACAAAGTATTTAAAGATTTTGAAATTTTAGAGAGGTACTAGCCCAAAAACACCCTGCAGAAAAAAGATGATCGTTAGATAAATCCTGAGGCTTATATGAAGTATGCTCTTCAGAAAATATGTGTTGAGAGTTGGTTGGTCCAACCGAAGACTATCCCCAAACGCTCAATGAGAACATGATATATCTTCTACAAACACTAGATCATCCATCAAATCAAGTAGAAAAATAGAACAACAATAAAATTATGGAGAAATAGAGATACCTACTACTTCAATCAAAATTAAAAATATTACCCTAGATCTAACAAACTGAATAAGATACCTGTATTCAGATTATTCTAAGAAAGCTATTGATTGACAGTTTTCACATAATATTAAGTAGAAATTAAAACAATGTTACCATAAATTCATGAAGATGAACACTACAGCGCGTTGAAACCCCAAAGACTTTTTCATTAATTCAAAAAAGTATACAAGAGAGATTGAGAGCTTAGTACACGATTCAAAGATTGGATGAACTGACTAACAAATGAACTCCTATTTAAATATAAATCCTCCGACGGTTAGTTCAAGGAATTCTCGTCAAAGAAGTCTCGACCGTTAATAAAGATTAAAATTTCTTTTAATCTCATCCGTCGAAATTTTAAATTATTGAGGACATTCAGATTTTTCAAATAAATGCATTTTAATTAATTCAAAAATTAATTTTTTGAATTAATTTCCTCAAAATTTTGACTTTGACTTAACCCTAGGGACCAAAGGCTTAAAATTTAGCAAAATAATTAATTTACCTTTGTCCATGAACCTCTTAAACTTAATTTTTTTTTTTTTAAGGACCAACGAATTTTGCCTTCAGAGAATTTAAATTTCCCTAGGACCTAGAATTAATCAAATTTCTGGCTTAGGATTTTAATTAATCTTGGTCTGGAAATTTAATTAATTAACCTATGAGGGGATAAATTATTTTTCCAACCCTCAAGACACTTTACATCATGATTTTCACATTTTTTACATTTTAAGGGGGAAAACCCATCTGAAAAGGATCTTCACAGACTACCCAGTTCTCCGACACAAATATAATCTAGCAGATCAAGCAATTTGTAATAGAATAACATAACCAAATAGTTAGGATTATTCCCAAATCACTTTTACATAGACTCGATCTAGAACACTAAGAATTCCCGAAGACCCCAGTGACAAAATCCATTTCGGCTTTGGGGTAAGGCCGAAGGAAAACTCTATCGACCATCCGAGAATGGATCGGTGAGACAAAAAACCTCCCAGAATGTACATCGTCCCCAGAAAAGTAGGTTTACCTAGGTGATCACATACACGACATGGATCTGCTGAGATTATTTACATTATACACATGCAGATTAGGTTTATATTATAAGCTGATGATCAAGCTGATGATGATAGTTGGATAGCACGAACACATCGATCAGGCACTATCCATTTTGCGAAAAAAGGGGGTGTACTGCTATGGGTCGTTGACACGTAGTGGTTAATATCTGACTCTACTTGGGGACACATTGCTGCACTGGAGGAATGTGAGAATCCAGAATCTGCATCCACGCAACACACAACAAATCATATGTAGCGTCCATCCAAAAATCATCATATAATGTTAAGCACAAGAAAGATATAAGCTCTTCATTTATTAACTAGTCTAATAACACGAAAAACCAAATCTAACTACAAAATGAAATATTGAAATAACAGGGCATCAGGGTAGAAATACAATACAAAGATACCCCATGGCATCAGATGCGTTCAATATAGTGCATACTGAGCATTTGCCTGCTTTCAGGAAAATCTGTCAGTTGTTTCTCGGATGTGCCATGTCCAATTTTGCATATGGTAGGACTTTTTCCTATCCGAAAATCAAGCTGTTCGCGACCATCTGGCAGGCTTTATCACTGATGACGTGGAACATTCTACTTCAAAACTCTCAGATAAAGCATGTAATATATGTGTAACATGTCTTCATTTTGCATCTGCTCTGTCAAGAAAGATGGATTAGTCGCACAGGTGTAATGAGTTATAACTTGACATTTTTTAATTTCTTCTTTGATCGTGTCATTCTTAGTTAAATATTCGTTAATGGAATTAGCCTTTTTCTCGGGATATTCACAACAAGACGGGACCTGTGATTTCCGCTCTTCCAGCCTCTTATGTAATGAACCCATTTCTCTGGCATGTCTTACTATTAACTTCGCTTGATTGAGTTCAGTATTCACGAATCTTTCTTGCAGAGTGACATGATTAGCTTGCATAGCCTTTATTTGATTATGAATAATGGACATTTGATTAAATTGATTAACTTCCATTATTTTTAATCTATTCTCGATGATATGTATTCCATATGTATTTATGACACATGGTACTTGATTTTCTTCTATGGCCAATAATCTATTCTGAAGAGATATCTGACCAACTTCCATGTCCTTTATAATTTTATAATTTTTTGCTTTCATGTCCATGAAACAATTTTTCATATAGTTTATCTCTTTCTTATGATTTCCCTGCTGATTATTATAATCGAATCTCATGATGGTCATTTCTTCATTCATAGTTGACAATTTGTTTTGAATCGAACTTACTTCATCCTGATAACTTGCTTCCATGGCAGTCACTTAATTTGAATGATTGAATTCCATGATCGTCATATTTTCCTCTAGGGCTAATAACTTGTTTTGCATAGAATTAACTTCTTTGTCATGATTAGCTTTCATGGTTTCCATTTCCTTAGCATGTTGACTTTGCATGTCGGTTACATGATCAAAGTGTTTAGTTTTCATGATTTCCATCTCCTTATCACGTTTTTCCAGGTGTGTGTATAAAGTTCTCATATCCTTGATGTAATCAGTTACAATTTTTTCTTGATTAAGCTCCATATTTTTTACCAGCCGCATTAGTTCTATAATTTGCTTATCATTTTCCCTTTCATTGTCGACACTGATTTGACAACTTGTCCCTGTTTTCCCACTATCATGGATTTGGTCTGCAACAGTACAAGTGGGTGACACATTCTGATATGGAGAATTGTCTTGAAATCTTTCATCGACAGTTGGATCCTTCACAATATCACTTTCATTTTGTTGCATAATTTAAGAGGAACAAGGCGAGCTACCTTGATAACCATATCTATCTTTAAAAGCATTAACGATGTCTTGTAAAGAAGTGAAATAATATTCAGGACAATTATTAAACCAATTCAAAGCATCACCCTTTAAAGAAAAGGAAAATAGACGCATTTGGACATCTTCATGATCATACTGGGGAGAATTACAATATATGAGCATTGTATGAGTAAACCTGCATAGATGCTTTCTAATAGCAACTGAATCACCACCGAGAATAAAGACAATTTATGAATGGCCACTTCCAGAATATCATGGAGAACATCAGTAAAATGATACAGGGTAAACAAATCATCCATGATGAATTGCCTGAAGGAATAATGAGGGACCAAATGGATGATAGAGAGAGACTCTGTTCAAGAAAATCAAGAGATCCACAAGAAGCAAGCTTCTAGTAGAAATTCTTGTAAGAAATGAAAGAAGTGGAGTCGCCACTTGAACTTGAATCTAACTCTAGGATCCAAAAGGCAACAAACAACAAGATATAAGGGAGGGCTTCTTGTATGAGAAGTAATAAATGGAAGAACTGGAGTTGCCACTCAAACAAGAAACGAACCGAAATGTCCAGGTGCTATAGGTGCAGATGAAACAATTAACGAGATGAAGAAAGATAGGGCGATGAAAAGATCAAATGATGCCAGGAAATGTTGTGCCGTTTGACAGGCTAATGAATGGTGGAAAAGATGAGATGATTGAAATAATGTCGAAGAAACCAAGGACATAAAAAACTCTGTCCCCGCTGGCAATGCCAAGGAGTGTTGACTTTGTCCGCTCGAATGAGAGATGAGAAAGATGAAAGATGAATGTCGTAAAGCCAAGGCCCAATAAATCGGTCCCTAGAAACGACGCCAAAAAATGTTGTTGTTTCTGGCTAAAATGATTGATAGAAAGATGAAAGATGAATGTCGTAGAGCCAAGGCCCAATAAATCGGTCCCTGACAACGACGCCAAAAATGTTGTCGTTGCCACCTGAAATGAAAATATGAGAAATGAGAAGAATGATGAGGAAATGTCGTTGAAACATCGAGAATAAAATATCCTCGGCAACGGTGCCAAAAATTGTTGTTGTTGCTAGACCAAATGAAAAAATGAGAAATGAAAAGTCGTTGAAATGCTAAGAATAAAATATCCTCGACAACATCACCAAAAAATGTTGTCGCACAGAATGTTTAGGCACCGCGACAACATCTCAGATCGGGGCTGTCACCCTGATCCCCAATCTCTATTTAAGCTGTCTCCCTACAGCAGGCTAAGGGGGGTAGACCCTATGGAAAAGTGGAATGAAGAAGAACTAGTTGGGAACCAACCAGTTCGGGAGACACAGTGAAGCAATCAAGTACTTGATTAAGATTTAGCAAGACTTATAGGATTTGATTAGATTTTAAATGATTGATACCAGTGCCTTATGGAGTCAACGATCTTGCTAGGGAAATTAAGACCAAGTAATTGATTAACAATTGTTGCTTAGATGAATGACTATTTTATATGAAATGCAGATCCTAAGACTAATGTGAGATGCAAGAATCTTGGTTAATTTTAGTTAAATGCCTATTTAAATGTGAACCCTTCAATCCTTTCTGCGTTGAGCTTGATTTCGTAGTAATTGGCAGAGAGAAGATCAGGAGAAGCACACTAAGGTGTGATTAATGATATCTCTCCTAAAATTCATACATACCCGGTGCCTTCGGTGCTGCAGAGAACTGTGGCTCTGACGACTGCAAGGTCACCGTTTTAAGTACTATTAAAACAAGCTTCTCAAAAAAATACAAATGAAGATCTATCTGTCTATCGACCAAGTTTATGCTTGGAAGTAAATTTTATTTATGAAAAGTCAACTTATATGCAAATGCACCGGAAGATGAGATGAAGTTAGACTTGAGAATGGAAAAACTCTTATGCCACAAAAGCCTTCAATTACCCAAATGAAATGTTCACCTTTTTTAGATGAAGACAGAAAATAAACTCTTGAAGATACTATAGTTAAAACATCAGCCTATTTCAAATCTTCTTGATACAATTTAGCTCAAAAAGAACAAAAACAACTTTGCAATTCGATATCAATGTCAACAGATGCTAAAAAAAAATACTTAGTTTATGAAATAAAGGATATGCATTTTATCACAATTCGATGACATAGTACTTAATTTTCAGAAATTATTTTTTAGGACAATAGTAAGAAAAACTTTATGACAGCAACAATATGACAATGAAAATAATAAGATATCAATGTTATCTTTATTACATCCAACAATTAAAACATGAAATACGCCTAATGATGAATGCTTAACTCAAGAAATTAATTCCTTAATGTGTTAGACAACTTAGGAACTGAATTTAGGCTAACCCACATGAAATTTTTCTACTGTTATATTTCAGACTTCAAAAACAAAATTATTCAAAGATAACAATGACCGAAAATGTATATCTAGGCAAAATTCTTGATACACATAAAACATAAATGACTTATTAATATATCTAGCAATTTTTTTAGTTTATTTCAAACCACTTAGCTGTGTTTTTTCACCATTATTAAAAAAGTATATGACTACTATAGCAAATAGTGAGAAAAAATATGGTTTAGAGATTGAACCCTTAGGCCCTAGGCTTTGAAGATCATTTTCTCAAATTGCTCAAAAAATTTCAATATCTGAAACACAAATTTTTACCAAATTTTTTGCAAAAACCCACTAATGATTAGCTTTAGAAAATCAAATATTCAAATCAGAAATGGAGCAAGGGGAATTTAGGGCCAATGAGAGCTAGCACTAGGCCTAATAGAATTAGCGTTGGG
The DNA here is from genome assembly GCA_031772625.1 of Pinus tabuliformis. Taxonomy (NCBI): domain Eukaryota; kingdom Viridiplantae; phylum Streptophyta; class Pinopsida; order Pinales; family Pinaceae; genus Pinus; species Pinus tabuliformis. The sequence continues at coordinate 487,072,633 of CM062813.1, forward strand.
CTAGGAGAAGGCAGATCTGGGCTTAGGAGCCCCAAAATTTGAAACCCTTGTTCTGAAAAAAATTATTTTGCTTCAAATCTTCAGATTTATTGTAAAATCTTTAATGGTTGGCTTTGCAAAAATATTTGGGATAAGATATTGCCCTCTAGGGCCTAGATCTGTCTCAAAACCCCCAGATCTGCTTGAAAAATATCATATTTGAAGATTTACTTGGTTGATTTCTCAGATCTATTCCTGCAAACAATCTTTAAGCCCAGATCTTGCCCTCCAGGGTCTAGATCTAGCTCAAATCTGAAGATTTTCTTGGCTGATTTATCAGATCTATTCCTGCACAAGTGAAAAGAGAAAAACCCAATACCCAATATGTACAAAAATAGAGAAAATCCAAAAAACCCAAGTGTTAAAATTCAAAATTATGTTACAAAATTTCAGATCTACACAAGTAAATAACAGATCTATACAAATAATTTACAGATCTATCAGATCTGAGTATGAGTCCAACTCCGCTGCTAGATCTAATAATCTAAGGCTCTTAATAGCCAGATCTATCAAAATTTCCACAAAATATTTAAAATATTTTGAAATTTTAGAGAGGTATTAACCCAAAAACACCCTGTAGTAAAAAGATTATCATTAGATAAATCTTGAGGCTTATATGAAGTAGGTTCTTCAGAAAATATGTGTTGAGAGTTGGTTGGTCCAACTGAATACTATCTCCAAACTCTCAATTAGAACCTGAGAGATCTTCTGCAAACACTTGATCAACCATCAAATCAAGTAGAGAAATAGAACAACAATAAAATTTTGGAGAAATAGAGATACCTGCTACTTCAATCAAAATTAAAAATGTTACCCTAGATCCAACAAACTGAATAAGATACTTGTATTCAGATTATTCTAAGAGAGCTATTTATTGACAGTTTTCACTTAATATTAAGCAGAAATTGAAACAATGTTACCATAAATTCATGAAGAGGAACACTACAACACGTTGAAACCCCAAAGATTTTTGCACTAATTCAAAAAAGTATACAAGAGAGCTTGAGAGCTTAGTACACGATTCAAAGATTGGATGAATTGATTGACAAATTACCTGCTATTTAAAGATAAATCCTTCAACGGCTCGTTCGAGTGATCCTCATCAAAGAAATCTCGACTGTTGATGAGTATTAAAATTTATTTTAATCTCATCCGTCGAAATTTTAAATTGTTGAAGAAATTCAGATTTTTCAATTAAATGCACTTTAATTATTTCAAAAATTATTTTTTTGAATTAATTCCTCAAAATTTTGACTTTGACTTAACCCCAGGGACCAAAGGCTTAAAATTTAGCAAAATAATTAATTTACCTTAGTCCCTGGACCTCTTAAACTTTTTTTTTTTTTTGAAGGACCAAAAATTTTTGCCTTTGGAGAATTTAAATTTCCCTAGGACCTAGAATTAATCAAATTTTTGGCTGAGGATTTTAATTAATTTTGGCCAGAAAATTTAATTAATTAACTTATGAGGGGATAAATTATTTTTCCAACCCTCAGGACACTTTACATCATGATTTTTACATTTTTTAATCTCAAGGGGGAAAACCCATCTGAAAAGGATCCTCACAAACTACCAAGTTCTGCGTCTCAAATATAATCTAGCAGATCAAGAAATTTGTAATAAAATAACCTAACCAAATAATTAGGATTATTCCCAAATCACTTTTACAAAGAATCTATCTACAACACTAGGACTCCCTTAAGACCCCAGTGACAAAATCCATTCCGGATTTGGGGTAAGGCTGAAGGAAAACTCTGCCAACCATCCGAGAATGGATCAGTGAGACAAAAAACCTCCCAGAATGTAAATCGTCACCAGAAAAGTAGGTTTACCCAGGTGATTACATACACGACACGGATCTGCTGAGATTATTTACATTATACACATGCAAACTGTGTTTACATTATAAAATGGTGATCAAGTTGATGATGATAGTTGGACGACACGAACACATCGATCAGGCACTATCCCTTTTGCGAAAAATGGGGGTGTATTGCTATGGGTCATTGACATGTAATGGTCAATAGGTGCATATGGTTTTGCATTAGCTTGCAGAAGCCAGATCAACGTCGGGTGGAAGAGAAATATCACACACTGAAGGAAAATTTTTCTCACGGTATCTTGAGTTTCAGAGATCTAATTTTCCAGTTGTAGATTGGTAGTAGTTGTGAGTAGAGTTTCTCACTTCAAGAGGGAGTGCGAATAGCAGATCTAGCAATTGAGTAGAGGGAAAGAGGGATATTTTCAACCAGATTTAGAGATGGCCACAATCGCGCTTAGAGATCAAGATAGGTTGGACGGAACCTCCAAATATGTCATCTGGAAGGCTAGGATGTCCTTCCTTCTGGATGAATATGACATAAAAGTCTATGTGGAGAATGTGGTAACAATACCTAAGATTTCGATCAACTCAAGGAATACAAGAAGGAGATGGCAAAGGCGAAGAGAATGATTTTGGATGGTGTTCGAAATCATCTAGTCTCACATGTGGCCGAGAAAGGGATGGCCAAGGAGATATGGGATGCTCTCTCTGAGCTATTTCAAAGTTCTTCTGAGAAACAAAAGATGTTTCTCCAAGAGAAGTTGAGGAGCATAAGGATGCAAAAAGGCACAAGCATAGATGGCTTCCTCACCAGGATTCAGGAAGTTTGAGTTTAGATAGTAGCCATTGGTGAGGCACCCCAACCCTTAGAGTTTTCACGATTGGCACTAAATAGTGTCTTAGGCAGCTGGCAGGTGTTTGTCCAAAGTATCTTGGGCAGAGACAAATTGCAGTGGGACAGTATGTGGGTCAATCTACAATAGGAGGAGTTAAGGTAGGCTCTATTAAAGACTACCATCAACGACATCAACAACAAGGGCGTAAAGGGTGAGAAGGAAGAGTAAAATGTGGCCCTAGCATCCAAGGGTACTAATCGGGGGCAAGGGAAAAGAAGAAGAAGAAGGACCTGTCAAAGGTCAAGTGCTTCAGTTGTGGTGAGTTCGACCACTACAATATGCAGTGTCCTCTCAGAAATAAGGACAAGCAGGCCAAGCAGGACCAGGAAGCAGTGTTTGCTGAGATCGATAAGTTGTCCTCCAGGTTGGAGGAAGACTTCGTGATGTTTGCAGCTATACCTACAAGAGTGAGGTGGGGAAATATGAAGTTATAGTCCTAGAGTAGCGCGAAAGATCGGGCATGATCCCTGAGGTGTCCTCCTCATGGATCATTACCTTGCTATAGGGGCCCATAGTCTTCAGTAGTAGGATGGATCAATGTCAGTTGATGTAGTCAAATTCTGGAGTGACAATTGCAGACTAGTGGAAGTCAGGTGTTGAGGAGTGCAGTGCAGTGTTGGTAGCAGAGCAGGTGGCTCAGTAGCACAGTCAGTAGCAACGTAGATTCCCAATGGACAATGCAGAGGTTAGTAATAGTCACGACTTAGGAGTCAGATGCATCATACTGAACATAGCTGATTTAGTATGTAGGATGCTTCTCAGTTGTAGTGGTTGCAGTTGCAACAACAACAAATGAGAGGGAGTTGCAACGCAGATGAATATTTCACAGCAGTATAGTAGTGTCAACAACAACACAGATGTAGACATCAACAACGTGATGGAGGGTGGTACATAAACAAGGTGTTGTCACAGAATGTGCAACACTAGAGAGAACACCTTCCTTGCTAAGAGGGGGCGTTAATTTTTGTAGAATTGGAGGTGTTATAGTCTTGAAACTTTGTGGATAGGTTAAAACATATGAGTTATCCATAACCCAGAAATCGTTTCTGAAAATTCCACTTAGAGATGTCTCAACTAGATTATTAGCCTATTTTTAATTATTTCCTAAGTCTAAAGTTAGGCGAAGTGGCTAATAAATAAGAATTGATTGAGATAAGGTGCAAATCATCTAGAAACTCACATGGATCGACTGGGAATAATATTCGCCATCGACTAAGATTTAATCTTGGTTAGTAGAGGTGCAACAGAGGATTATAAGAAGAAGTCGATGAGTAGATGGAGAACACACACTTGTGGTCGATTTCCTTGGGCAGTTTGAGCTAGCTAGAAACAAAGTTCAAGGTAGAGAATAAATTGTTAAATCAATTAACAGTTAGAAGAATTAATTCAAGTTGTTGCAATAGGATTTCAGATTTGAAATTTTCACATTGCAAACCGTTCTAAGGCACTTTTTAGGGATGTTCTGAGGCCCTTATTTGGGGGAATTTTCGACTATTTCTAAGGCCAAATTTCAGCCCCCTCTTGAGGCAAGAGTTAGGCTTGTTTTGTGGCCTTTCTTGAGCAAAATTTGGTTGGTCGAGTCTGAAGCAGATCTGAGGAAGGATTGAGGCATTCATTCACTGGTTTAAAGGGCTGATTTGTGTCTGAATTAAGGGTTGATTTGAGGCCGCGTTAAGGGGTAATATAAGAGTTGGGTTCGGGCTGTGTATAATGACTTGTTGACTTTGAGGTCAAGTTGCATGAAGAGGGCATGTCTAGGCTACAAGTTGAGGGAAAGGCATATTCTTCTAAGACCAAGTCTTGAATCTTAAAGAATACCTTTATGAGGACTGTCAAGAGCTTGTGATTGACCTATAATGTATAGTTTTGTGGTATGCAATGCACATTGGTGCGATTTGGAGACTGAGTTTGACATAGTTATAAGCTGGTCATAGGGTAGACCAAAGGCACATTGAATTGTTTGTGAGAAAGCAACTTGAGGATGTGAATTTTCATGAGTGCAAGTTCAATGATGATGATGTAGTGAGACAACAATTGATGGTTATAATGGTTGAGTAAGAGGACAATGACAAGATTTTATAATTATTGAGTTTGTTCAGTATTGTTGTAATTGGGTCACTATCCCTAGTACGTGAGCCCAAAATTCTTATTCTATCTTTTATCATTATGGCAGGCTAAGTAATCAGATTCATCCTCCCCCCCCACCCCCCACATGCCCCAAATCTCGAGTGTCGGACATGATTATCGAGGGACACGTGTCCGATTCGTGGGTTGAGAATGTCCTAACACAAGGGTTTCATGGACCTAGTGAATTTGATTTGCTTGATTAGGGTGTGACGATTTTGGGACATGTGTCATGATTTTTGGACACATGTCCCTCTTGAAAAGTGTGTTGTGGCTCTTTAAAAGCCCGATTTGGGCTGCTTTCTTCATTTTAATGTGTCTCTCTTGTTGTGGGTGTGTGGGATCGAGTATCAAAGGGTTTAGGAGCATTTTGGAGGTGATTCATACAACCGTTCAGTACATTTTGCTTCCATTTTTTTTCCAGTTTTGCTACAATAGTTTTCCTGTCCATTTTGTTTACATGCTAGTGTATTTTTTCTTTATTTCTTTATAGCATTCATGGCTCAATCAAGGGTAGCAGGGAAGGAGAAAAATAAGGGGAAGAATGTCCCCATTGGTAATGCCTCCCCTATTCTAGTTTCATCAGGTTTTGCCAGTGCTACATCTGTTGGAAGTGGGGTTGCAACAACAACTTCAAATATTGAGATAAAAATAAATTTAGAAAGACAATAGGCTCAAGAAAGTAAATATCCCTTGTGGAAGTATGTCACAAGAGATCAACTGCCAGGAAATAAGTTAAAGGGGGGAGGCAATGTTCCAAGGACATGTAGCTATTGCAACAACCCCTTGAAGAGAACCTATTTCCGTGCGAAAGTTCATTTGTTGGGCTTACCAAGTTGTGGAATTGGAGCATGTGCAAATGTGTCTGTAGCTAAGAGGAAATAAATGGAAAGAGAGAGAAATGTTGGTGTGGCAACGGTGGTTGCATCATCTTAAAAAACAAGAATGAATATCCCCTTCCATTCTTGAGGAAAAGAAACAACAAATTTCCATTTGAGGGTTCTGGTGGGGGTAGGTCAAGTAGCAAAAATAAAGGTAGTGGCACTTGGTCCAATGGAAAATATATTTTAGCAAGAGAGACAAGAAGAGCTTGATATTACCATTGCCTTATTTCTCTATCTAAACTTCATATCATTTAATCTTGCACAATCACCTTTATTTATTGAGATGTGTCAAGCTCTAACTGAAGGGGCTCCATTGAGGTATGTGCCTCCTAGGTTAGAGAGGCTTAGAACCACATTATTGACTAAGGCAAAGAAAGAGGTGGATAAAATGCTTGAGCATATTAAATCAACATAGCCAACAACTAGGGTTAGTATTGTTTTTTATGGATGTAGAAATCCAGCATGCTACCCACTCATCAACTTCATGGTTTGTTCCTTGAATGGACTAGTTTTCTTGAAACCAGTGGATGCACTTGGAAAATACAAGCATGCACAATATATGGGTGAGTTGTTCATTAAAGTTATTGAAGATGTAGGTGTTGATTCTTTTGTTCAAATGATTACAAACAATGCACTTGTTTAGGGGCTCCATCGGGGTATGTGCCTCCTGGGTCAGAGAGGCTTAGAACCACATTATTGACTAAGGCAAAGAAAGAGGTGGATAAAATGCTTGAGCATATTAAATCAACATAGCCAACAACTAGGGTTAGTATTGTTTTTTGATGGATGTACAAATACAACACACCACTCACTCATCAACTTCATGGTGTCTTCCTTGAATGGACTAGTTTTCTTGAAATCAATGGATGCACTTGGAAAATACAAGCATGCACAATATATGGGTGAGTTGTTCATTAAAATTATTGAAGATGTAGGTGTTGATTCTGTGCCAATCATTATTGAAAATGCACTTGTTTGCAAGGTTGTTGGCATGATTGTGGAGGCTAAATATCTATAAGTTTTTTGGACACCTTGCATTGTCCATTCCTTGAATTTAGCGCCTTAAACTATTGCTTATGATGTGCCTTGGATTGGAATTCTTATTGAGGATGCACAACATATCCAAAATTTTGTACAAAATCATACTAGTGCCCTCACAATATACAAGGAGTGCACACCTCTATCATTGTTGAAGATTGCATTCATCATGTTGAAGAGGTTGAGGGAGGCAATGGCCGCTCTTGGGGCCATGGTTGTTTCAAAGTATTGGAATTTTTGGAGAAAGACAAATAAAGTAGCCTAAAAAAGAGTCAAGGCCACAATGTTATATGATGCTTGGTGGGAGAGGGTAGATCTCACTATTAAGATCATGGACCTTATCATTGTTTTGCTACAACTTGTGGATACATAACAACCCATCCTAGGAGAGGTTTATGAGGGATGGGACTCCATGATTGAGTCCATGAGGACCATTATTTTACAGAGTGAGTGCCTTGAGTATGAGACATAAACGGAGGCCTTCTTCACCACCATACAAGATATTCTTGTCAGTAGGTCGGACAAGAATCACACACCTTTTCATTGTTTGGCTTACTCATTGAATCCAAAATACTACAACCATGAGTGGCTGAATGGTGGACCTTCGCGCAGATTCCCTCCTCACTTGGAAGGAAATTTCACAAGGGAGGAGGGATGCATTGAGACGAATATTTCATGATAGAGCATCCCTTGATGAGGTGGAGGATGCCTTTGCAAAGTTTTCCACTGGCACTAGGCGATTCGCAAGCTATGATGTGATTAGAGATAGGGGTCTAAGAAGCCCTATTCTTGGATGGGAATCCATGGTTGAGTCCGTGAGGACCATTATTTTACAGAGTGAGTTCCCTGAGTATGAGACATCATCGAAGGCCTTCTTCACCACCATACAAGATATTATTCTTAGCAGGTGGGACAAGAACCACACACCTTTGCATTGTTTGGCTCACTTATTGAATCCAAAATACTACAACCATGAGTGGCTGAATGGTGGACCTTCCCTCCTCGCATGGAGGAAATTTCACAAGGGAGGAAGGATGCATTAAGATGAATATTTCAGGATAGAGCATCCCTTGATGAGGTGGAGGATTCCTTTGCAAAGTTTTCCACTAGCACTGGGTGATTCGCAGGCTATGGCGTGATTAGAGACAGGGGGCTAAGAAGCCCTATTCTTGGTGGGCAACTCATGCCTTCCTCTACAATAGTTATCCATGAGGCTCCTTTCTCAGGTTACTCATTGTCTTGTTGCGAGAAGAATTCGAGCACATATGGGAATTTGTATAGTTTGAAGAAGAGCAAGCTTGAGCAATGTAGGGCATATACAATGGTGTACGTGCCCACCAACCTTCATCTTATTTACGGGTAGAGAGAGGAGTGGTTGAACGGAAAGACAAAGTTGTGGGAGGTGTTTCGTAATGATATGGGTTTGGACAACAACGTTGAGTTGGCATTGGCCAACTTGGATCTTAATGAGCCAGTGTGTTGCGATAAGAATTCAAGCACATATGGGAATTTGTATAGTTTGAAGAAGAGCAGGCTTGAGCAGTGCAGGGCATAGACAATGGTGTATGTGCACACCAACCTTCATCTTATTTATAGGCAGAGGGAGGAGTGGTTGAAGGGAAAGACAAAGATGTGGGAGGTGTTTCCTAATGATATGGCTTTGGACAACAGTGTTGAGTTGGCATTGGCCAACTTGGATCTTAATGAGCTAGTGCTAAAGGCTGTCACTTTTGATGATGGTGATACTCTTGAGTGGTGATCCTCCACACTAGCATATGCAAAGATTACATTGGACACAATGGAGGAGGATGTAGAGGAGAATAGTGGTGACGTGAAACTGATGCTAATTTTGACGATGATGATTGATGAGCTACATACTACCTTGTAGTTGTTTTGTATTTTCTATTTCAATTTTCCATTGGCATTCCTAGTCAGGATTCCTCAGGACTTAGTACCTATGTAACACATTTTGATTTTGATGACTTAATGAGAAAATTGCAGTTTATTGTTAATTTCTTGTCTTTCTCGTATTGGATCATTGATGAATATGTCACAATTGTATTTATATGCATAATGTTACACATTTACAATGTAAATACTAGAATCTAGATGAATTTTTGAATTTGTATCATCATGAGAATTTGTGTAATATTAAATATCTATTTAGTATTTTATACACACACACACATATATATACATATACATATATAACATGTCCTGCGTGTCTTGTTCTGGGAGTCTATGTGCCCTGTGTCGAACACTCAAATGTGCGTGTCCCGTATCCCTGTGTCAGGTGAATTAGATGGCAGGGTGGCACTAGGCAAGGAATTTGTAGCTTCCTTCAGGAGGTTGTCGGCTCCTTCCAGTGGGAGATGGTAAAAGCAAGGGTTTTAGTTCCTTCCAGTAGTGGTTGGTAAATAATCGGTGGTTGTAGCTCCTTCCAATAGTGGCTGATAAAACTGGAAGTTGTAGCTTCCTTTAAGATATAAATAAATTGTTAATATACATCTTGTGTACCTTTGATGTGATTTGTTTGGTCAATGCTCTGAGATCTTTAAAATTGATTGAAATTTATGAAATAATGATTCACCCCACTCTCAGTATTTCCACTGAATGGGATTCGTTTGGCAGCCAATGTCCTCAATTGCAAAATTTTGCAGTTAGAGTTAGGGTTGCGGGGGAACGTCCCCTCCCCCCTCGAACCTACTCCCAAAGCGCGCTCCGGGTGGGAGCGCATCGGGAGTGACCTTGGTAGTGCACTCTCGAAATTCACTCCTTGTGGGAGTGAATTTTGGGACTGTGCTCCCTAAAAAATATTTTTCACCCTGTTAATTCAGGAGTGATAGAGGGAGCTATTGAATATTTTTGAGTGGAGCAGCCTAATATTAAAGCCTGTGTGGCCCTAATGTAATGTCACTTTTACTTAAATTTTTAACATTACCATGAAATGAATCAGGATGTTTGAGAGTGGTTCTGACCTCATTGGATTTCATATGGAGAAAGTATAATTTTAGATTTCACTCAAAATCCAACAAACTTACCATTTTTTCAGGATTTCAGGATTGGGGGGATTGCAATGTTTCCATTGGATTTTGTCATGTACTAGGGTATGGAACTTGTATTTAATCAAGAGCACCAATCCCTCTATACGGGGGAGACTCCCAATAATCAAGAGTACCTAGGGTACTATGGTAGGGAACTTGTATTTAATCAAGAGCACCAAGGTCATTCGACTATGCGGGAGGAGACTCCCAATAAAGCACGAGACGAGAAATTAGAAATTTCTCATGGAAAGAGGGAAAGTAGTAGATAATAGATTTACTTGTATTTTTAGTTTCTACCACTTTTTATAGCTATTAACTCTTTCATATATATTATAGTATTTTTTGTAAACAATATATGACAATTTAAGTTTGAAGTTGGCATTTATAATTGATTGGTAATGAATTATGAATATGATGTTTCGTGAAAGTTGAAACATTTCATTTCATGTTAGATATTCTTTGTTACTGTTTGATTAATTGGTAATGTTATTGGTTACAAGTACAAGTTACAAAGTGATCAATGATGATAAATGTTATATGTTGAATTTTGAAAACTTGAAACTTTAAGATTGATGAATCATGAGACACGATATGTTGTATGTTACTAACTTGTGGACATGGTTGATGAAAATTATAACTTCTAGATAATTGATGTCATGTTTTTATGCTTTTTATATCTAATTCATCATTCTACATGCTTTTGTTGACATATATGCATCAAAATATTTAAAAATATATATTATGTAAAATTTCACTCTTGATTTGCTCCTGAACTGGGAGCTTTTGAAAATGTCACTCCCTGCTTTCACTCCCGCTCCCATTCCCCACTTTCGCTCCCACTCCAGAGTAACCTTGGTTAGAGTTCTTACTACTTAGCCTAATTGAAGTGCTTCTGGGTGTGAGCAAAATTGGTCTATTTTTTAGCATATTCACATGAAGAAGATAATTTTTTTTGAAGAAAAATGGTTAAATGATCTTGTATTCGTGAAATTCAACATTCGACTTCGGCGCAACTAGTTGTTGAACAAAAAACATTATACAAATCACATTATGTGGGTTGATATTGATCTGACTTTAAAATGGGTGGAGGAGACTCAACTAGATGAATTTGATGATGATTTTGATATTGATGCCATGGAGTTAGCGGGGGGGGGGGGGAGGGTTGATCCCAATGTAAATTGGTAGCTGAACCAGAATTTGAAGGAAGCAAACCACCACACATGGCACATGGTGAAGGAGGCAATAACTGTGCACAATGTTGCACGATCCTTCTCCCCCCAAGGCTCCAAGGCCAAAAATGCATCTCGTACGGATCCTTGGGCGATCCTACGGCTGAACCGCAGATTCGAAAATCGGATCCAAGGTTCCGCCAGATTGGGCCGGTTCTTGGAAATTCGGAACCGCGTGGGCTCAATCTGTGGTTATAGATAGGGATCCACCTCAGATTAGTTGTGGATCGGGCACGGTTTCTGGCAAATCTGTGGGCCAATGTGCAGTTTTGTGGAGGCTTTCCTTTTTTCATTTTTTTGGTGTTTTAACTTGGGTTGGGGGTGGGTTTATGGTGAGTTAGGGAAAAGATAGATGGGGTTACAAGGAATTTCACCTTCTATTTTCCTCATTCTTGCATCTTTGGAGAGCTTGGAGAAGAGAAGAAAAGAGAGCTTGGTTAAGAGAGGCTTGAGGAGAGCTTGAAGGAGTGAAGGAGGAGGAGCTAGGAGGAGTAGCTTGGATGGGTAAAGTGTGAAAATTCTAAAACTAGAATCCTATTGCAACAACTGGTATTATTTATTCTAACTGATATATTAATTATTTAGTTTATTGCTACGACAACATCGAAATAAACACATTTCAACCTTCACAAGTAAAATACTTCGAAAATAATAGTGTTGGAAACTGAGAAGATACTAGCACACACACAATAAATTTGACATCGTTATTTTTGGATAATTCCCTGGAAAAACCCAATGTGGGAAAACTGGTGCAACAGTGAGGGTTTTTATTATTATGCAGTAGTGAGAAATTCTGAGTACAATAATTTGGATGTCAAATCTGGCAATCCTACAAAGAAAAATACTGGAAAAATTCTAGTGAAGAATTTTCCTCACGCCACAGGAAAATCTGGGCTCTGACTGTAGCTCCTAGTGAGCCATCCAAACTTCCTTTGCATTAGCCAGCGTCACCCTAGCACAGTATCTTCCACGCTTATCCTGAATCAACTGATCCTGTAGCCATCCTGTTTGCCACAGGCTAAGAAACTCTCTCTAGCCTTCTGGAACCCTTTCCCAGCCTCTGGAACTAAAACTTGACTTCTCTCCAGCTAAATCGAACTTCCCTCTAGAGGCTTCTATGCAGCCCCTGTGTCAGCTTCACTGTGGTACTTTTGCCTCTCTACAAATGCACTTGCTGGACCTGGAAATATTTATCCAGCCTCACTGTCTCTGCCCCTCATTCACTGCTTCGATTTCTGGCTCTCTGACAACTGTTGCTGCTCTCTGGAAATCGAACTGCTGGTGTGTCTTCTCCAATTTTCCATTGACTTCCTCTTATAGTCCACTGTTGGAGCACCAATGACCAAGATTAAATCTTAATCAATCACTAGGATGATCTTGGAGTCGATCAGTGTGAGTTTCTAGATGATTTGCACCTTGACTTAATTAATTTTGATAAATCAACCATATTCCCTAAGTTTAGACTTAGGAAATATTTAAAAGCTGGTTAATAACCTAATTAAGCCATTTCTAGGTGGAATTTCCAGAAATGATTTATGGCTTTTGGGATCTCATGTATTCTAGTCTCTCCACCAAATTTCATGGCTAGAACACATCCGATACTACAAAAACTAAAACTCCCTCTTAGCGAGGACTGTGTTCTCTCTCTAGTGCTGCATATCCTACCACAACACCTTGTCTCTGTATCACCAATGTCACATTGCTAATGTCTGGTAGTTGTTTCCCACCAACTACTGCGCAAAACTGATGTTGCATTTGTGTTGTTGTTGACACTGCTATACTGCTGCCAACTCTACATCTGCACTGCAACTCCCTTTCATCTATTGTTGTTGCAACTGCAACTACTGGAATAGAGAAGCATCCAAAATATTGTATCATCTATGTTCAGTATAATTCATCTATCTCCCGAGTATCTAATTGCTACTAGTATCTGCACTGTCACTTAAAAATTTGTGCTGCTACCAACTCTGCACTAAGCTACCTGCTCTGCTATCAACACTGCACTACGCTCCTCAACATTTGACTACTACTAGTTTGCAACTATCACTCTAGTACTGACTGCATCAACTGCCACTGATCCATCATGCCACTGAACACTATGGGCCCTCATAGCAAGGTAATGATCCATGAGGTGGACTCCTCAATGACCCTGCTCGAATCTGTAGCTCTCCGGGGCTACAACTCCAAGTCACCCCACCTCACTCTTGGAGTTATGCTTCTCTGACTTGCCCTTCTTCGTGAGAGGACACTACGTGTTGTAGTGACAGAGTTCACCACATCTGAAGCACTTGACCTTTGACAGGTCCTTCTTCTTCCTTCTTTGTTCCTCTTTCCCCTGACTGGGACTTTTTGATGCGAGAGCCAAATTTTCCTCCTCCTTCACCACCTTCAATCTGCTGCTACCGCTGCCACTGATGGAGCTCCTTAACAGAGCTCGCCTCAACTCCTGCTGCTGCAAGTCTGACCACATTCTGTCCCATCTTGGTAGCTTGTCTCTGCCCAATATAATTTGGACAAAAACTTGCCACTCCTTAGAGACATTATTCATTGCCAATCTCACTAGCTCTATTGTTTGATGTGCTACCCCAATAGCTACAAGTTGGTCTCGGGCCTCCTGAATCATGGTGAGCAAGAGATCTATGCCTTCCCCCTTCTGCATCCTAATGCATCTCAAATTTTCTTACAAGAACATCTTCCACTGCTCAGAAGTGCCCTGATATAGCATGGAGTGAGCATCCCACATCTCTTTGGCAGTATCCTTGCCAGCTATGTGTGAGACTATATGTTAGGCAGATAAATTCCTCTTGTTGACAAGAGAAATCTCCCTAGATCCTAAAAGGAAACTAGAAACAAACAGACAATCAAGCTAATTCCTTCCCTGAATCTATCTTTCCTTGAATCATAAGCTAACAAGGTGAGAAATGGAAATTCATACCTTATTACGACATGCTTGATGAAGATCCCTCTTTGTGCTTCAGTGCAACTCCTCCATGCTTGAATCTAGACCTGCACACATGGAAACAACAAAGGATCAAAGGCATATGCAACATAAATGATTCAATAATTCAAACTAGTGATCAAGGAGACTAGTAACAAACATCATTTTAATGGACAAATATAAATAACATCATTCCAATGGACAAATATAAATAACATAAACCATCCATGAAATTGATCAATTAATCCATTAAACAATGAAGTGAGAAGAAATGCTTGTTTGTATTAATTTCAGAAACATAAAGGAGCTACAAAACTTGTGCCTTGATGTTGTGAAGCTCCTCCCATTGATCTCAATCCTCTCCAAGAATGATAATCTCTCCAACCTGATTACTCTAGCATAAACTTACTCTCAGCAGCCTCCTCAATTCCCCCACCTATGGCTTGATTTATAGGCCAAAAGGAAGTAGTTTGAGATCCTTAGTCTAAGGATGAGATCCACTAAAAGAGGGATGAGGGCTCCTTGAAGAATGGGAATTAGTTCCATAAAAAATGAGGTTAGGCTCAAATAAACATGATTTCGAGGCTTTCTGTTGGGAATGATTCGCCCAACAATGCTTCTAGATCTCACTTTTTATTTTTACTTTTTATTGATTGACCTGCGCAGTTTTTGTTCAGACACAAAGTGCAGTTCTGCACGGTTTTGCAGTGGAAGAAACTGCACATGTGCGGTTTTTCTTCAACAAAACCGCGTAGAAAGACAATAGGCTCAAGAAAGTAAATATCCCTTGTGGAAGTATGTCACAAGAGATCAACTGCCAGGAAATAAGTTAAAGGGGGGAGGCAATGTTCCAAGGACATGTAGCTATTGCAACAACCCCTTGAAGAGAACCTATTTCCGTGCGAAAGTTCATTTGTTGGGCTTACCAAGTTGTGGAATTGGAGCATGTGCAAATGTGTCTGTAGCTAAGAGGAAATAAATGGAAAGAGAGAGAAATGTTGGTGTGGCAACGGTGGTTGCATCATCTTAAGAAACAAGAATGAATATCCCCTTCCATTCTTGAGGAAAAGAAACAAAAAATTTCCATTTGAGGGTTCTGGTGGGGGTAGGTCAAGTAGCAAAAATAAAGGTAGTGGCACTTGGTCCAATGGAAAATATATTTTAGCAAGAGAGACAAGAAGAGCTTGATATTACCATTGCCTTATTTCTCTATCTAAACTTCATATCATTTAATCTTGCACAATCACCTTTATTTATTGAGATGTGTCAAGCTCTAACTGAAGGGGCTCCATTGAGGTATGTGCCTCCTGGGTTAGAGAGGCTTAGAACCACATTATTGACTAAGGCAAAGAAAGAGGTGGATAAAATGCTTGAGCATATTAAATCAACATAGCCAACAACTAGGGTTAGTATTGTTTTTTATGGATGTAGAAATCCAGCATGCTAGCCACTCATCAACTTCATGGTTTGTTCCTTGAATGGACTAGTTTTCTTGAAACCAGTGGATGCACTTGGAAAATACAAGCATGCACAATATATGGGTGAGTTGTTCATTAAAGTTATTGAAGATGTAGGTGTTGATTCTTTTGTTCAAATGATTACAAACAATGCACTTGTTTAGGGGCTCCATCGGGGTATGTGCCTCCTGGGTCAGAGAGGCTTAGAACCACATTATTGACTAAGGCAAAGAAAGAGGTGGATAAAATGCTTGAGCATATTAAATCAACATAGCCAACAACTAGGGTTAGTATTGTTTTTTGATGGATGTACAAATACAACACACCACTCACTCATCAACTTCATGGTGTCTTCCTTGAATGGACTAGTTTTCTTGAAATCAATGGATGCACTTGGAAAATACAAGCATGCACAATATATGGGTGAGTTGTTCATTAAAATTATTGAAGATGTAGGTGTTGATTATTTTGTGCCAATCATTATTGAAAATGCACTTGTTTGCAAGGTTGTTGGCATGATTGTGGAGGCTAAATATCTATAAGTTTTTTGGACACCTTGCATTGTCCATTCCTTGAATTTAGCGCCTTAAACTATTGCTTATGATGTGCCTTGGATTGGAAGTCTTATTGAGGATGCACAACATATCCAAAATTTTGTACAAAATCATACTAGAGCCCTCACAATATACAAGGAGTGCACACCTCTATCATTGTTGAAGATTGCATTCATCATGTTGAAGAGGTTGAGGGAGGCAATGGCCGCTCTTGGGGCCATGGTTGTTTCAAAGTATTGGAATTTTTGGAGAAAGACAAATAAAGTAGCCTAAAAAAGAGTCAAGGCCACAATGTTATATGATGCTTGGTGGGAGAGGGTAGATCTCACTATTAAGATCATGGACCTTATCATTGTTTTGCTACAACTTGTGGATACATAACAACCCATCCTAGGAGAGGTTTATGAGGGATGGGACTCCATGATTGAGTCCATGAGGACCATTATTTTACAGAGTGAGTGCCTTGAGTATGAGACATAAACGGAGGCCTTCTTCACCACCATACAAGATATTCTTGTTAGTAGGTCGGACAAGAATCACACACCTTTGCATTGTTTGGCTTACTCATTGAATCCAAAATACTACAACCATGAGTGGCTGAATGGTGGACCTTCGCGCAGATTCCCTCCTCACTTGGAAGGAAATTTCACAAGGGAGGAGGGATGCATTGAGACGAATATTTCATTATAGAGCATCCCTTGATGAGGTGGAGGATGCCTTTGCAAAGTTTTCCACTTGCACTAGGCGATTCGCAAGCTATGATGTGATTAGAGATAGGGGTCTAAGAAGCCCTATTCTTGGATGGGAATCCATGGTTGAGTCCGTGAGGACCATTATTTTACAGAGTGAGTTCCCTGAGTATGAGACATCATCGAAGGCCTTCTTCACCACCATACAAGATATTCTTCTTAGCAGGTGGGACAAGAACCACACACCTTTGCATTGTTTGGCTCACTTATTGAATCCAAAATACTACAACCATGAGTGGCTGAATGGTGGACCTTCCCTCCTCACATGGAGGAAATTTCACAAGGGAGGAAGGATGCATTAAGATGAATATTTCAGGATAGAGCATCCCTTGATGAGGTGGAGGATTCCTTTGCAAAGTTTTCCACTAGCACTGGGTGATTCGCAGGGTATGGCGTGATTAGAGACAGGGGGCTAAGAAGCCCTATTCTTGGTGGGCAACTCATGCCTTCCTCTACAATAGTTATCCATGAGGCTCCTTTCTCAGGTTACTCATTGTCTTGTTGCGAGAAGAATTCGAGCACATATGGGAATTTGTATAGTTTGAAGAAGAGCAAGCTTGAGCAATGTAGGGCATATACAATGGTGTATGTGCCCACCAACCTTCATCTTATTTACGGGTAGAGAGAGGAGTGGTTGAACGGAAAGACAAAGTTGTGGGAGGTGTTTCGTAATGATATGGGTTTGGACAACAACGTTGAGTTGGCATTGGCCAACTTGGATCTTAATGAGCCAGTGTGTTGCGATAAGAATTCAAGCACATATGGGAATTTGTATAGTTTGAAGAAGAGCAGGCTTGAGCAGTGCAGGGCATAGACAATGGTGTATGTGCACACCAACCTTCATCTTATTTATAGGCAGAGGGAGGAGTGGTTGAAGGGAAAGACAAAGATGTGGGATGTGTTTCCTAATGATATGGGTTTGGACAACAGTGTTGAGTTGGCATTGGCCAACTTGGATCTTAATGAACTAGTGCTAAACGCTGTCACTTTTGATGATGGTGATACTCTTGAGTGGTCATCCTCCACACTAGCATATGCAAAGATTACATTGGACACAATGGAGGAGGATGTAGAGGAGAATAGTGGTGATGTGAAACTGATGCTAATTTTGACGATGATGATTGATGAGCTACATACTACCTTGTAGTTGTTTTGTATTTTCTATTTCAATTTTCCATTGGCATTCCTAGTCAGGATTCCTCAGGACTTAGTACCTATGTAACACATTTTGATTTTGATGACTTAATGAGAAAACTGCAGTTTATTGTTAATTTCTTGTCTTTCTCGTATTGGATCATTGATGAATATGTCACAATTGTATTTATATGCATAATGTTACAAATTTACAATGTAAATACTAGAATCTAGATGAATTTTTGAATTTGTATCATCATGAGAATTTGTGTAATATTAAATATCTATTTAGTATTTTATACACACACACACACACACACATATATATACATATACATATATGACATGTCCTGCGTGTCTTGTTCTGGGAGTCTATGTGCCCTGTGTCGAACACTCGAATGTGCGTGTCCCGTATCCCTGTGTCAGGTGAATTAGATGGCAGGGTGGCACTAGGCAAGGAATTTGTAGCTTCCTTCAGGAGGTTGTCGGCTCCTTCCAGTGGGAGATGGTAAAAGCAAGGGTTTTAGTTCCTTCCAGTAGTGGTTGGTAAATAATCGGTGGTTGTAGCTCCTTCCAATAGTGGCTGATAAAACTGGAAGTTGTAGCTTCCTTTAAGATATAAATAAATTGTTAATATACATCTTGTGTACCTTTGATGTGATTTGTTTGGTCAATGCTCTGAGATCTTTAAAATTGATTGAAATTTATGAAATAATGATTCACCCCACTCTCAGTATTTCCACCGAATGGGATTCGTTTGGCAGCCAATGTCCTCAATTGCAAAATTTTGCAGTTAGAGTTAGGGTTGCGGGGGAACGTCCCCTCCCCCCTCGAACCTGCTCCCAAAGTGCGCTCCGGGTGGGAGCGCATCGGGAGTGACCTTGGTAGTGCACTCTCGAAATTCACTCCTTGTGGGAGTGAATTTTGGGACTGTGCTCCCTAAAAATATTTTTCACCCTGTTAATTCAGGAGTGATAGAGGGAGCTATTGAATATTTTTCAGTGGAGCAGCCTAATATTAAAGCCTGTGTGGCCCTAATGTAATGTCACTTTTACTTAAATTTTTAACATTACCATGAAATGAATCAGGATGTTTGAGAGTGGTTCTGACCTCATTGGATTTCATATGGAGAAAGTATAATTTTAGATTTCACTCAAAATCCAACAAACTTACCATTTTTTCAGGATTTCAGGATTGGGGGGATTGCAATGTTTCCATTGGATTTTGTCATGTACTAGGGTATGGAACTTGTATTTAATCAAGAGCACCAATCCCTCTATACGGGGGAGACTCCCAATAATCAAGAGTACCTAGGGTACTATGGTAGGGAACTTGTATTTAATCAAGAGCACCAAGGTCATTCGACTATGCGGGAGGAGACTCCCAATAAAGCACGAGACGAGAAATTAGAAATTTCTCATGGAAAGAGGGAAAGTAGTAGATAATAGATTTACTTGTATTTTTAGTTTCTACCACTTTTTATAGCTATTAACTCTTTCATATATATTATAGTATTTTTTGTAAACAATATATGACAATTTAAGTTTGAAGTTGGCATTTATAATTGATTGGTAATGAATTATGAATATGATGTTTCGTGAAAGTTGAAACATTTCATTTCTTGTTAGATATTCTTTGTTACTGTTTGATTAATTGGTAATGGTATTGGTTACAAGTATAAGTTACAAAGTGATCAATGATGATAAATGTTATATGTTGAATTTTGAAAACTTGAAACTTTAAGATTGATGAATCATGAGACACGATATGTTGTATGTTACTAACTTGTGGACATGGTTGATGAAAATTATAACTTCTAGATGATTGATGTCATGTTTTTATGCTTTTTATATCTAATTCATCATTCTACATGCTTTTGTTGACATATATGCATCAAAATATTTAAAAATATATATTATGTAAAATTTCACTCTTGATTTGCTCCTGAACTGGTAGCTTTTGAAAATGTCACTCCCCTGCTTTCACTCCCGCTCCCATTCCCCACTTTCGCTCCCACTCCAGAGTAACCTTGGTTAGAGTTCTTACTACTTAGCCTAATTGAAGTGCTTCTGGGTGTGAGCACAATTGGTCTATTTTTTAGCATATTCACATGAAGAAGATAATTTTTTTTGAAGAAAAATGGTTAAATGATCTTGTATTCGTGAAATTCAACATTCGACTTCGGTGCAAACTAGTTGTTGAACAAAAAACATTATACAAATCACATTATGTGGGTTGATATTGATCTGACTTTAAAATGGGTGGAGGAGACTCAACTAGATGAATTTGATGATGATTTTGATATTGATGCCATGGAGTTAGCGGGGGGGGGGAGGGGGGAGGGTTGATCCCAATGTAAATTGGTAGCTGAACCAGAATTTGAAGGAAGAAAACCACCACACATGGCACATGGTGAAGGAGGCAATAACTGTGCACAATGTTGCACGATCCTTCTCCCCCCAAGGCTCCAAGGCCAAAAATGCATCCCGTACGGATCCTTGGGCGATCCTACGGCTGAACCGCAGATTCGAAAATCAGATCCAAGGTTCCACCAGATTGGGCCGATTCTTGGAAATTCGGAACCGCGTGGGCTCAATCTGTGGTTATAGATAGGGATCCACCTCAGATTAGTTGTGGATCGGGCACGGATTCGGGGAAATCCGTGGGCCAATGTGCAGTTTTGTGGAGGCTTTCCTTTTTTCATTTTTTTGGTGTTTTAACTTGGGTTGGGGGTGGGTTTATGGTGAGTTAGGGAAAAGATAGATGGGGTTACAAGGAATTTCACCTTCTATTTTCCTCATTCTTGCATCTTTGGAGAGCTTGGAGAAGAGAAGAAAAGAGAGCTTGGTTAAGAGAGGCTTGAAGAGAGCTTGAAGGAGTGAAGGAGGAGGAGCTAGGAGGAGTAGCTTGGATGGGTAAAGTGTGAAAATTCTAAAACTAGAATCCTATTGCAACAACTGGTATTATTTATTCTAACTGATATATTAATTATTCAGTTTATTGCTACGACAACATCGAAATAAACACATTTCAACCTTCACAAGTAAAATACTTCGAAAATAATAGTGTTGGAAACTGAGAAGATACTAGCACACACACAATAAAATTGACATCGTTATTTTTGGATAATTCCCTGGAAAAACCCAATGTGGGAAAACTGGTGCAACAGTGAGGGTTTTTATTATTATGCAGTAGTGAGAAATTCTGAGTACAATAATTTGGATGTCAAATCTGGCAATCCTACAAAGAAAAATACTGGAAAAATTCTAGTGAAGAATTTTCCTCACCCCACAGGAAAATCTGGGCTCTGACTGTAGCTCCAAGTGAGCCATCCAAACTTCCTTTGCATTAGCCAGCGTCACCCTAGCACAGTATCTTCCACGCTTATCCTGAATCAACTGATCCTGTAGCCATCCTGTTTGCCACAGGCTAAGAAACTCTCTCTAGCCTTCTGGAACCCTTTCCCAGCCTCTGGAACTGAAACTTGACTTCTCTCCAGCTAAATCGAACTTCCCTCTAGAGGCTTCTATGCAGCCCCTGTGTCAGCCTCACTGTGGTACTTTTGCCTCTCTGCAAATGCACTTGCTGGACCTGGAAATATTTATCCAGCCTCACTGTCTCTGCCCCTCATTCACTGCTTCGATTTCTGGCTCTCTGACAACTGTTGCTGCTCTCTGGAAATCGAACTGCTGGTGTGTCTTCTCCAATTTTCCATTGACTTCCTCTTATAGTCCACTGTTGGAGCACCAATGACCAAGATTAAATCTTAATCAATCACTAGGATGATCTTGGAGTCGATCAGTGTGAGTTTCTAGATGATTTGCACCTTGACTTAATTAATTTTGATAAATCAACCATATTCCCTAAGTTTAGACTTAGGAAATATTTAAAAGCTGGTTAATAACCTAATTAAGCCATTTCTAGGTGGAATTTCCAGAAATGATTTATGGGTTTTGGGATCTCATGTATTCTAGTCTCTCCACCAAATTTCATGGCTAGAACACATCCGATACTACAAAAACTAAAACTCCCTCTTAGCGAGGACTGTGTTCTCTCTCTAGTGCTGCATATCCTACCACAACACCTTGTCTCTGTATCACCTATGTCACGTTGCTAATGTCTGGTTGTTGTTTCCCACCAACTACTGCGCAAAACTGATGTTGCATTTGTGTTGTTGTTGACACTGCTATACTGCTGCCAACTCTACATCTGCACTGCAACTCCCTTTCATCTATTGCTGTTGCAACTGCAACTACTGGAATAGAGAAGCATCCAAAATATTGTATCATCTATGTTCAGTATAATTCATCTATCTCCCGAGTATCTAATTGCTACTAGTATCTGCACTGTCACTGAAAAATTTGTGCTGCTACCAACTCTGCACTAAGCTACCTGCTCTGCTATCAACACTGCACTACGCTCCTCAACATCTGACTACTACTAGTTTGCAACTATCACTCTAGTACTGACTGCATCAACTGCCACTGATCCATCATGCCACTGAACACTATGGGCCCTCATAGCAAGGTAATGATCATGAGGTGGACTCCTCAATGACCCTGCTCGAATCTGTAGCTCTCCGGGGCTACAACTCCAAGTCACCCCACCTCACTCTTGGAGTTATGCTTCTCTGACTTGCCCTTCTTCGTGAGAGGACACTACGTGTTGTAGTGACAGAGTTCACCACATCTGAAGCACTTGACCTTTGACAGGTCCTTCTTCTTCCTTCTTTGTTCCTCTTTCCCCTGACTGGGACTTTTTGATGCGAGAGCCAAATTTTCCTCCTCCTTCACCACCTTCAATCTGCTGCTACCGCTGCCACTGATGGAGCTCCTTAACAGAGCTCGCCTCAACTCCTGCTGCTGCAAGTCTGACCACATTCTGTCCCATCTTGGTAGCTTGTCTCTGCCCAATATAATTTGGACAAAAACTTGCCACTCCTTAGAGACATTATTCATTGCCAATCTCACTAGCTCTATTGTTTGATGTGCTACCCCAATAGCTACAAGTTGGTCTCGGGCCTCCTGAATCATGGTGAGCAAGAGATCTATGCCTTCCCCCTTCTGCATCCTAATGCATCTCAAATTTTCTTACAAGAACATCTTCCACTGCTCAGAAGTGCCCTGATATAGCATGGAGTGAGCATCCCACATCTCTTTGGCAGTATCCTTGCCAGCTATGTGTGAGACTATATGTTAGGCAGATAAATTCCTCTTGCTGACAAGAGAAATCTCCCTAGATCCTAAAAGGAAACTAGAAACAAACAGACAATCAAGCTAATTCCTTCCCTGAATCTATCTTTCCTTGAATCATAAGCTAACAATGTGAGAAATGGAAATTCATACCTTATTACGACATGCTTGATGAAGATCCCTCTTTGTGCTTTCAGTGCAACTCCTCCATGCTTGAATCTAGAGCTGCACAAATGGAAACAACAAAGGATCAAAGGCATATGCAACATAAATGATTCAATAATTCAAACTAGTGATCAAGGAGACTAGTAACAAACATCATTTTAATGGACAAATATAAATAACATCATTCCAATGGACAAATATAAATAACATAAACCATCCATGAAATTGATCAATTAATCCATTAAACAATGAAGTGAGAAGAAATGCTTGTTTGTATTAATTTCAGAAACATAAAGGAGCTATAAAACCTGTGCCTTGATGTTGTGAAGCTCCTCCCATTGATCTCAATCCTCTCCAAGAATGATAATCTCTCCAATCTGATTACTCTAGCATAAACTTACTCTCAGCAGCCTCCTCAATTCCCCCACCTATGGCTTGATTTATAGGCCAAAAGGAAGTAGTTTTATATCCTTAGTCTAAGGATGAGATCCACTAAAAGAGGGATGAGGCCTCTTTGAAGAATGGGAATTAGTTCCATAAAAAATGAGGTTAGGCTCAAATGAACATGATTTCGAGGCTTTCTGTTGGGAATGATTCGCCCAACAATGCTTCTAGATCTCACTTTTTATTTTTACTTTTTATTGATTGACCTGCGCAGTTTTTGTTCACACACAAAGTGCAGTTCTGCACAGTTTTGCAGTGGAAGAAACTGCACATGTGCGGTTTTTCTTCAACAAAACCGCGTAGATGCTCAAAAGCGGGTTTGTACCAAGAGATCCAGAAATTCCACTTTATTCAAGGTATATAAGTTGTTGACTTGCAAGGGAGTGCTTCATGACACTTGGATGGATGGTGAGAGATCCAATTTTGATGATTATTTGTCATGGTGACAAAATGAAGTGTAACAGATTGCCCCCTAAAGTGCGAAGTCAGAAAATTTGAGGACTGAAGTACTTTATCATATCAAGGATTGGATCAGAGATCATGGTTGGAAACCTGCAACAATCAATCAAGGATTACAATGCAATATAATAATCATCACTGAGGTAGGCATTCCCATACTCAGAACATAAAAGTCTTACAACATAGTATGAAAATACATAATGTCAAAGTAGATATAGGATGGATGCAGCCATCAAACATAAAACTCTTTATATAATCATGAATACAAAACTCCTTGCAACCTGGATGGATGAAACTAGATCCAGGGTCTTGATCTCCATCTCTTGATCCATAGTATGAATCTAACCATGCGAGTAAATGTCTTGAAGTCAAACATGGCAGAAACCACTTGATTACCGGTCAATGATGTGAACCGTTAACAAGTGCGAGAGAAACCACCAATAATGACAATGGCTCTCAAGGTACTCCCAGTACAATCTATGAAGTGTGAATAGGTGATATGAAGTCGAACACTCATAGAATCGTTCGATTGAAGGCCAATGATGAGAACCTATCGTCGAAGGCGAGAAACTTGCCATTAAGGCATGCAGGCTTCAAGGTACTGAAGGTTTCTAGATCAACTTCCTAGATAATGAGCTGAAGTCGATAGGAAGTGACCCATCGTAGGAAAGCCTACGACATGAAACACAATGTCAAGTTTTGAAAATAGTTTGCAAGGACTGACTTAAGGATGGCCGATGTGATTGAAGGCTACAAATTGCAAGGTAATTTGAACTGAGGTTTAGACTTCTCTTGAACATATTGGCGACATGACAAAATGACTTGGCAGCATTTGACTCAACAATAATACCCAAAACCAACTGAATAATTTCAATAAGGTTTGATTAACTATGAGACAAATGGATTTCCCAACCTGAACAGATATGTGATGGAGTGTCATGTTCAAGAGCGACATACTGCCTAAAATACAAGAAACAAACTTTTCTTCTCAATTTCCCCCACCATTATTGGCAAGTACCTCTTTATTTTTTACAAGCTTGAGGAGGATAACATATGCTTGGATTGTAAGCTCATCCTTCAGATGAGTCCATCGAAGTATTTTTAACGAACCCTAAGAAGGAATGGTTCGGTCTCATCATGCTTAACGAGTCCTATACTGTTTAATTTTTACAAGTCCAGTAAAGGGGTAACTCGATGTCGTTTTCTTTTAAGAGTTTGAAAAAGACACAAAAAGGAAACTCATTCAGTTCTTTTACCATAAAATTTTAACGAGCTCGGAAAAAGTAAAGCTCGGTGTTTTTCATTTTTAGAGAGTTGGAAGAAAAACATAAGTAGACTCCATCAGGTTCTTTTTCGTCAGTTTAGTCTCTCAAGTCTGAAAAATGATAAAATAATACAAGAGAGAACTCTATTGACCATGTCTGGTCAATGTATACCTTTTTTGTAAACAATCCTGGCTCAGTCTGTAAAAGGGGTAAACTTATACTGAGTGGATGGCTGTTCATTTATTTTTACGAGTTCGAACAAGCAAGTACTCGACAATCTTTTCATTTTGAAAGAGTCTGAAAAGGGCTTAAAAGAGGACTCCATGGTTTTTTTTTTGTAAGTTTTAACGAGTTCGAAAAAGTGATAAAAATATACTCATCTTACCGACTTTCAATTTAATTAATGAGTAGGAAAAGATGGAAAGAACTCGACATTTTCATGTATGTTTTACGAGCATGAAAATATAGCAAAAGGAGCTTGGGATTTTCATGAGTTTAATGAGTCTTGAAAATAATAACCAAAATGGACTCGAGATAAGTTTCATTTTTACACAAGCTTGAAACAAAGCAAAATTGTGCTTGAGGGTGGTTTCATTTTTACACAAGCTTGAAACAAAGAAAAATTGTGCTTGAGGGTGGTTTCATTTTTACACAAGCTTGAAACAGAGAAAACTCTACTTGAGGGTGGTTTCATTTTTACACAAGCTTGAAACAGAGAAAAATTGTGGTTGAGGGTGGTTTCATTTTTACACAAGCTTGAAACAAAGAAAACTGTGCTTGAGATAAGTTTTCATACCCCTAGCATAATGACTGGAAGGGAGCAGGACCCCCAAACCTCATTTCATTCACCTAAGTAGACTATAAGTTACTAGTAGGAGGATGAAATAAAGGCTTGTTTACAAGATCAGAAATACTTGACTTAACATTTACGAGATCTAGTTAAAGACTCAACTCAAATAGGGGAGGACTTGTTTCATTTTTTAACGAGCTTACACAGGAAAAGAACTATGCTCATGGGTACTATTTCATTTTTTTACGAGGTTGAAATATTAAAAAAAACCATCCTTATGGAACCTTGTTTCATTTTTTAACGTGTTTGACACAAGAAAAGGAACTATGCTCATAATGACATGTTTCATTTTTTAATGAGATTGACACAGGAAAATAACTATTCTCATGCAGTTGTTTCATTTTTTAATGAGGTTGACACAGTAAAAGAACTATCCTCATGGAATGTTGTTTCATTTTTTAACGAGGTTGACACAATAAAATAACTGTCTTCTAAAGACCCTATTTCATTTTTTAACGAGGTTGACACAATAAAAGAACTATCCTCAAATGGATATGTTTATGACCTCCATATGGAAGAAACACATGAAAAGGGACACCCCTTGATCATGGCTTCCAAAAGGTCTTCATCATATGGAAGAACAGTCCTCTAGAAGGAACACATGTCAAGGGGATCAATAGGGATAAGAAAATCATATTCAAATGCCCCCATTGAATTTTTGACCATGTCAGCTATCGGATCTAAGTTAAAATAAGTCGAGTAGACAGTGAGAGGCTCGCTTGCATCGGTAACTGAA
Organism: Pinus tabuliformis; assembly: GCA_031772625.1. NCBI lineage: Eukaryota > Viridiplantae > Streptophyta > Pinopsida > Pinales > Pinaceae > Pinus > Pinus tabuliformis. The sequence goes on from CM062813.1 coordinate 487,099,652, forward strand.
AACACATGATAAGTTTCCACATAATTAACCCATGGTAGGGTAGGTACCACTTCCATATAAGGAACATTCAGGGGTGTCATATGACTAGTAGTCGAAGCAAGATCAATGTATGAAAGCTGATCAACCATCACAATGTTTCCATTGTGAGGGAAGGACATCATGCGAAAGAGTGTCAATATGACAACTTTCATGGCATAGACATAGTCTCGCCCAAGGAGAAAATTGAAATCTAAGGGACCTTGGACTACCATAAGATTGATACAAATAGTCTTACCTTCCAGAGTAATAGGTAACTTAGGAAGGATCCCTAAAGGTTCACTAACAGTTCTATTAAAAGCTAACAGATTCTGTGTAACAGGCACAAGCTGAGGGGAACCCAAAGCTTGCCAAGCAGTCGAGGATAAAATACTGACAGAAGCACCTTCATCTACATTTGTGCGACGCACATTCTTACCATAAGCCTTCACAATGATTTGGAAAGGGGTGGAATAAGGAAGATGAGGTTTTGTCAGTCTACTCCAATCAAAAGAAATAGCCTCATTACTTGGATGGGGTTCAAAAGCAACAGATGAAATACCCCATGTGTAGAATAATTTGAGGTAACATGAAGAATCTGAGCGGTATGAAGTTCACTCTCTAAAGGGAGAGTGGGATCGACTGAAGATGGAATCAATTCGACCACTTGATCAACAAATAGTCCATCAACCTGAGTGATACATGTTTCACCCTCCAATGGAAGAGTGGGATTGACTATACTTGGATTTAGATCAATCACTTTGTCAATTGATGGTAGATGGGGAGAAAGTTTACAATAATTAGTTGGAAGTTGTTGCTGTGAAACAATAAGTTTTTCCAACAATTTCGAGGCTTCATCCATGTGAGGGAAAAGGTGATTATGATGAGTCCCTTTACATAACCTACAAGGAAACCTGACCTTAATCCTTTTCCCTGGAATCTGAGAATCACTAGTTGATGGATCAACAGTAAGTTGATAAGAATTATTTGACCATATTTTTGAAACCTTAGGAATACTAGGACAATTGATAAGGAAGTGGTCACCCTTACAAAGCTTGCAAGGGTATTTTGGCTTACGATGCATTGTAGAAGTTCCCTCAGCATTACCAATACTTACAACCATGGTTGGTTGGTTGACTTCTTTCTTATCTTGCTTCTTCTTCTTCTTCTTAGTCACTTGGTTACTAGCATCAAGGCTTTTACCAAGCGAAGAAGAAGAAAGGGAGGAGGACATGTTGGATGAAGAAGGTAAAGGGTCAACAATAGGTTGGTGATGTTGAGATGGTGAACTCGGTTGAGGTGAAAAAATCAGTTGAGCTGGTACAATTGGAGTATTTGGAATTAAAGAAGTTGAGAACAGCCATACAGGTAAACCTATCGTGAATCCAGGAAGTGACAATGTAGCCATATAAGGAGGACGACATTTCCAAGATTGGGAAAAGGACTAGGATTCTCGTTAATGGGGTTTCCTTGGTCGGTAACTTCCGAATGGGTAGCCATTAGATTCAATCCAAATAAGTTTTTATTATTAAAATTAAATAATATTCACAATCCACACCTAAGGTCTTGTAAAAAGTAAAAACAAACAAAGTAACACATGCTAAAAAATCTAGGGATTCAAACCATACAAACTCACCTTTCATAAAGATCAATAATTACTAGTTGGTGATGAAATCCAACGTCACAGAGATCAAAGTGAAAAGCTTTATAGATATGAGTGTTTGGAACCAGTTACCCTGACAACCTACTTAATGAAACAGTCTGGTGCAAGTAACTTTGCTATAAACCATCTCGAGCAAAGATTACCCTCCAAAAAGTCCAAGTGAGTCTAGTAAACATCTGTTCCAAGTACACCAATACCTTCCCTCTACCGTCACCTTAGGTAGAGCCCTAGGATTATGGTCACTAAGTTTACCAATTACAATAATTTCACTTGGGGGAACATTCGTTGATCGGACGTACATGCAAGGGCAGAGTAACAAGCTCAATCCTTTGAAGGCTCCTCCACATGATCAATTGGAGGTTTACTTTCAAGTGAACCCATGTACCTTTCAAAACTGTTGTAATATGTTCAAATTGCTCTATCATAGCCAATGAAGTGGGTACAATCACTTCACCAGATCTGACATGATCTCATGCTTAACTCATGTATAAGAAGAGCTTCCCAGAGCGAAACTGAAATAATTGGATTTTCTCTTTCTAACTCAAGATTCTATTGTTTGTCTATAGTTTGGGAAAGTTTACTTCCTTCCCTATTCCAAAAACCTTTACTTAAGCTACTATAGTTGGAAAGAGCCCTAAAAAATGTAAAATTCTATATTAATTTTATTAACGCAATGTTATTAAGCTGTTATTTACTCAAAGGGTAAATGGACGTGAAACTAGTGGTCTTACGACTTGACTCAAAACTCTAATGCATCAAATATGAAATTAGTAATCTCTTCATTTCGATGAATTCTAGATAGAGTAAGTAAAGATGTTCTTCTTTAAAATATTGACTCCAAAATGTACCACTTCTAAATTTTCAATGCAATTCAAAGCTCTAAGTTGCAAATCATGCAATGGAATCTATGCACAATTTGTCTAAAACTATGCAAATGTTATCTGTTCACAATTTCCGTTAACACTATTCAAATGTAATCTATGCACAATTTTTGTTTATGAAATGAGAATTCTAACCATGCAAATGTAATCTATGTAAGAGAATTCTTCAAAACAAACACAAGATGATTCCAAAGCAACGAAAGAACAACAAGACTATTTCCCTTCACTAATCCAACTAAAGAACCAATCAAGTGTAAGTAAAGGAAATCGGGTGAAAATTCCAAAGATAAAAAATAATGACACTCAAAGGCGATTAACACTCAAACACAATTTAGCAAAAACATGAAAGCAAAAAACATGCAAAAAATGTTAAGAAACTGAGACAAATATTTGAGAAATGACCAAAGGAAATCAAATTCAAAACACCCAAAGAAATCCTTAAAATGAAAATGCTTGAATGAATGTTATGAAATCAACGCTTAAAGTGTAATTCTGATTAAACTTTAATACTGGAATAAAAATGACTCTTGTTTTCAATGCAGCACAAAAAGCACATCTCAGCAAAACACTAACTCTTAAGAAATTCTACCTTTCAATCATTGAAAATAGAAAAATCTTAAGAAAACTCCTTCACAACACTTGATCAAACACACGGAGACTGACTGGAGTCATAGACAAATGTAATGAAACCTTAAAAAACAAAAAATTCAGACTTTAATGAGAGGAAAAACTATTTTTTCCAAAAATTCTCAGAGTATGCGCAGGTAGACAGTATAGTACAGTGCGCATGTGCACTATTAATAAAGGTAATCTGCGCTCTGTTTCTAAATAGAAACCGCGCAGGTCGAGAAACTTAAAGAAAAAATAAAAAAGTATCCAAACAAATCACAAAATCTGAAAGATCATTAACTTGTCAAGACTCAGATAAAGCTATCAAAAAAGTTCGAGAATAAAAAACAAGGAGATGGAAGAGAACAAGTCATTCCCCAGTATGGTCGCCAATTTGTTAGGTGGATAAATTCCTCTTGCTGACAAGAGCAATCTCCCTAGATCCTAAAAGGAAACTAGAAACAAACAGACAATCAAGCTAATTCCTTCCCTGAATCTATCTTTCCTTGAATCATAAGCTAACAAGGTGAGAAATGGAAATTCATACCTTATTACGACATGCTTGATGAAGATCCCTCTTTGTGCTTCAGTGCAGCTCCTCCATGCTTGAATCTAGACCTGCACACATGGAAACAACAAAGGATCAAAGGCATATGCAACATAAATGATTCAATAATTTAAACTAGTGATCAAGGAGACAATAACAAACAATCATTTTAATGGACAAATATAAATAACATCATTCTAAT